>OX359291.1:13706122-13833622 GCA_947179395.2 Pulicaria dysenterica
ATGTGTGTTTTGAAGGTGAAACGAGATTCTCTCTCTATCTCTTCATAGTTATCTTAGCAATCCTTCATTCTACCGCTTGTTTATTCATAACAAGTGGTATCAGAGCCAAAGGAGTGAAGATCTATCGGTGTTATCATCAACAAATCGAAGATTTGAAGATCAAAGGGGCTGTTCATCGAAGAAAAAGGGGTTGATCATAAGGTTTTCATCTCAAAATCTTGTTTATGATATGAAAATAGGGGTTATCGTTGGAGAATCGAGCAACATCTACTGTTCTTTGATCGAAAAAGGTAAAACTCAACTGTTCTATACACAAAATGGCAGAAAAAATCGAAGCTTTCTCGAGTTTATTGTTCATGCCTTAAATTTACTGTTTCATCTATGAAGGCATCATTTTTACGTGGGTTTGGTTCGAAATTTAAAGGAGAAATGGTCGAAAATGTTATTTGAATCAACCACAAGAAAATCGATTTTAATCTGATCGAGTTTGAAGATTCTGAAATTTTATCAAGAACAGTTGGAAATATGAAGAAGAAAGTAGATCTGAGATTTTGATTTCAAAAAGGATAAAAACACCAAAAATATGGTGTTTGTATGTGAAATCAAGTGCTGGTATGGGTGTTTGAGTGTGGAACCTGCACAAGTCAAGATCACATCAAGTACAAGTAGGTAGACATTATTCAGATAAGGTCAACAGATCTGAAAGTGACATCTCAGACCCTATCAGCCGCACTCAAGGGCAATCGCATGCGATCAAGTTGAATTTTACTAAGTACAAGGGTTCTATCAGCCGCATCTAGTCAATCGCATGCGAATCAATCGCATATCCATTCGCACGCGATTCAACCTGAACCATTCGCACGCGATTCAACCAGATCCAATCGCACATCCTATCGCGTGGATCCAATCGCATGCGATCCAAACAGGTTTCCCAGCCAGGGGCTCTGCCCCTTGGACCCCGCCAGGGGTTGCCACCCCTTGGACCCCGCTATCCGGGGCGCTGCCCCCGAACCCCCGTCGTCGTTCTGACTGATTTAAGTTGCCACCTTGATTTCTAAGTCAAGTGTTTGGATTTTTTAACCAAGTCAGGAGTTCTCAAAGTTTCAGTTATCATTCTGGTGTTTCTAGATTTGGGTTAGCTTTGGGTCATTACTACCATGAACTTAATTCCTAATACCCTATGTCTAGTCATCCTGCCCTTTCCTAACTGATTTTTGGTTCTTCTTTCTTAGTGTCACCAATATCTGGTCTCAAAACCAGATTTTGGTCATCCATTCCTTGTTTCTTTAGAATCTTGGTAGTCTTTTATCAGTCAGTTCTGAATTCTGATTTGTCATTCTTATCTTTCAGAATTCGTGTATCGTTGCTTGATTGTCTTAACCAACATCCGTTTACTTCATGTTTGCGAAGAGTTTGATAGATTTTTGTGTGCTTTCGAATAAGGATGTATCCGACTCCCTGTTCACGTTATGCGTTCAAAGTCACCTTTTCTATAGTCGTACAGGTTGAAAAGGCTTGAATATGATTTCAGCTCCCTGTGTTCCTTAACGCTTATTTCTTACTATAGGATCTTTATCCGTCCCAAGTTCGTTTGCATCCACTTGTCTTTCATTCTTTTTGTCACTTGTTGTGATCCGGACTAGGTTGATACTCTTGTACGAGACTTCTCAGATTTTCGATTTGGTTTATGTACTCACTTTGGATCTACAATCACTCCTCAACGATCCGTTTTGGCTCACAAGTGGTAGAAGATAATAGACTGATATTTCTCAACTGAAACATTTTTCATGATGACCACCAGTAAAGACTTTGGACATCATGAGGGGGAGATATAAAGATTTATTCAGTTGGTTACTGCTTGAGACATACTTTAGCAGGTATTCAGTCTAGGAGGAGAACTACTCAGAAGAAAGAGCAAGTATTCTCGCCCCAAATTTTGTCAAGGATCAAGAGCAACATTGTAGGGGGAGGGTTCCCCGTTTGTGATTCTAGGAGGAGTAAGCAAAATATTCTCCTCTGATGATGAATCCTTATACGCTTCTGCTAATTGCCTAAATGCTCGAGAGCTATATTGTAGGGGGAGGGTTTCCCCGGTTGTGATTCTAGGGGGAGTAAGAAACATATTCTCTCCTGTTGATGAATCCTTTTATGCTTCCGCTGATGCTATCAATGCTCAATGATCCACATGCTGAAAATCTCTATATGCTAAATTGATTATATAACCGAAGGCGATCAATGCCTTAGGTTACCGGAGCGATACAAGACAATAAGCACAAGACCCTCAAGATGCTGAAAAGATCAAGACTCCTATTCATTTTATTCTACAACTCCTATTCCATTCCAAAGGGGGAGATTGTTAGAACTGTATTATCGTAATAGAATAGGAGTTCAACAATAGTTGAGGGTGCTTATTGTAAATATACCTTATAGGTATATAAGCCTTGTGCTAGACAAAGAAATGTAAGGATTGCCACACTTACATGAAATAAACTATGTGTGTTTTGAAGGTGAAACGAGATTCTCTTTCTATCTCTTCATAGTTATCTTAGCAATCCTTCATTCTACCGCTTGTTTATTCCTAACATAAGTTCACAGCAACTGTTGGTTACAACTGTTTTCACATTTTCATCTAACAGTTCACAACTGTTTTCCCAAAGATAACTCTAACAGTTTTGAACTGTTTGTCAAAATTCTTCTAACTGTTTCAAACTGTCTTCCCAACATCCATTAACAGTCTTAACAGTTTTGATTTATGCATGTATAACAGTTTCAATAACTTAACCAATTTCCCAACACTGTGTTCATTCAAACCTAGATACAAAATGCAAAAAACGAAAACGTACATGCTGCCCAAATGCAAACAAAATTTTCATGTTAAAAAATTTTTAGAAAAATATGGGAAGAGTGATCTTGTTTGAAAGAGGATTAAAAAACTAAAAGATTAGTATAATTTTTTTGTTCAAATTCACAAAACTGAAAAAGTTATGACAATTTAAAATTTTTGGGGTTTTTTTTTTTAAAAATCGAGGTTGTTGGGGGGGAATTTTCCATGTTTACCCTTTTCTTCCTTAATTAATACATAATAAATACAGTTTTGCCACTAATCAATCTCATCCATTGATTTTGATGATCCAAGGGTCCAGATTGGTTCTTTAGGTTCTTTGTTTAACACATGATTCTTTATTGATCCAATTTATATATATATATATATATATATATATATATATATATACACACACGTACACATCTTGTAACTCATTCTTAGAAGTTCAAACTACAATTATGTATTCAAGATCATAAAGTTTGTTGATTCAATTTGGTTTAAAGTTTAAACTATAAAAATTAAAACAAAACTAACTAGTTGGTTTAATTTGGTTTTATTCAGATTCGAATCGAATTTAAACGGAATTCAAATATCTAAAATTTAAATCAGTTTTTCTATTAATAAAAAGTATTCGAATAAAATTTCAAATTAGGCTAAAAAATTGTCAAACTCGAACACTCTCGATTAACAGCCACAACCCTATAACAAGTTGGCTAACCTCGTTAACATGGTAACAAGGAAGAAGACAACGAACAGGTCACGGGCTTACAAAAATGGAGACGACGATCTTGAACCTCGTTTTCGTTTGTTGTGTTCTATCATGAGTATCCATTGCGGGTGGTCTAATAGAAATCTAGAATCTGAAAACAAATTTCTAGATCCAAATTTAAACATTATATAATTATATCTATATAATATAAACATGTAAAATGCGTCCATAAGTCACGTAATCTAGTCAAATCCTTCAAGCCAACTAAAACATACAAAGGTCGCATACGAAAATACTTCAATAAAATGAAAGTCTTTAATTGTAATACCCAAAAACTTGTGAGTATTTATTCTTATTAGAAATCTATTTTATTTAATTAACTGAATAATTATTGAAAAGAAATAAATTTGCAACAGTTTAATGAAATATATAAGGATTATAAATTTACTACTAAATTATATAAAAGAGATAGTTTAAGAGATTAGAGATTAAAATTGTAAATTACCAAATATTGTTATGTAGTAATAAGATTAAATAAGTGTTGGAACTTTAAATAATGCAACTAGAGGGGCCATTTCTACAATTAGTAAAACTATACCCTATAAATAGAAAAATGGTCAACTGGGTCAAAAGAAGAAAGTTGTGGGTATGTGTTTGGGTCCGGAGAATTTCGAGAGTAGCAAGGGAGAAGGAGGAAATTGGTGTTTTGGATATTTAATTAAGAGATTGTGTAACAGCCCAAAGTTCAAAATATTGTTTTTATACAAAGAAAGTTATATATGGGAAATTATGGATAAAATAATTAGTAGAATATGTTTATATGTGTATATAATAGAAAGTATGGGGACTAAAATTGTCAAATATGAAACTTAGAAAGTGTATAGGCTGGAATTGACATATTGCTAAAGCTATATATGTAAAAGTGTTCTAGTTAAGTCCTAAATGGATTAATTACACCAAAATGGAAAAGGAAGAAGAAGGTTGGAGTATAAGTTGCAGCATAAACACCATATGTTAACAACTGAAGTAAAAGATTAGTGTATAGTTAAGTCAAACTGAATCAAGGTGTGTAAACAATTAATTCCCTTTGTGTTAAGTATTAGCATTAATGTATAATTATGGTTCTAAGCATAGTTTAAAGTGTTTTTATGTCAAATTATAGTGTATAAACAACCAAATAGCTTGTTTAAGTGTGTGGAACACTTCTTTGAGTTGAAAACCGTATTATGGAGAGTAAATGGGTCAGAATAATTGTTATCCGAAAGAACAGCAGAGACTGTGTATGAGATACACGGCCCCCGTAGCGATACGGAGCCCGTGTAGCTTCATTCGTGTAGGTATACACAGCCCGCGTAGAGGTACACGGCCCGCATAGAGCCCTAGGGCAACACCGGCTATGTACACTGCTCTCGTCGTGTAGGGTAAGGGCTACACGACCGTGTAGTAGAGATTCAGCTTATAATTATGGAATATTTATTGAGTAGGTAGAAGCTTACTTACGTGACATGCCAAATAGAGATCCTCTATAGATTATCAGAATAACACAGTGTACGTGTATGCTGCTTTGCCTTACTTTATGAGTATATAGATTTGTGAACGTTCCGTGCTATTAATACTATATGACTTAATTATGGAATACTTGTTTGCATATGTATAATGATTGTGAAATGAGAAAACATATATTATTGATTGTTTATGATGAATTTATGGCGCATATTGCATAGAAATACATGTATTATTATTAACGAAATGATGTGATTACGGAGTTCTCCTAAAAATGGAGATAACATCATTATGGAGTATGCTCGATTATGGAGTTAAAACTTGGTTCCAAGTACATTAATGGAGGGAGGTCCAATACATATGCTACTGGCTTCCGAATACAGATTGGAGTTACAGTTGTACAGCTATGTGGTGATACAGATTGGAGTTACAGTAAGAGGGAAAATGAGAAGAGTAAAATTTTTGTGTTAGGAATTGTAAGTAAATTAAATTGGTATGGTAACGACCTGACAAAAAGAAAGAAGTAGTTGTAAAGAAAGATCTAAGGCTGGGCGTTATAACTTACCTGCAGGTAAAGCTTACCTGTAGTCACATCAGCGCCACATCATTCTCCCTTTCTTACCTTTCTTCTTTACCCAATTTCAAGTTATATCTTACTTTCTCTTACCCAATTTTTTTTTTAATTTTTTTATTCTTTTTTTAATTTTAACAAATAACCAATTATATAAAATAATATAACTCATTAATTTAATTAATTTAAAATTCAAACATTACTAAAAATTAAAATTACATAATTTAAACTTAAAAAATAAACTTTCTTAAAAAAAATACATAATTTTTAACTTAAAAATTAAAAATAATATCTAATCCATTGGCGCCCAACCGTACTGACGTCGTATTTCCTCCTTCTTGCCTTCATATTTTCCAATGCCGCTCCCGAAAGATGACTCGTCGGTTGCATGAAAAATTCGAAGGCTTTTATTTTATTTTTCACCGCTATCTGTTTATTTTGTTCCGCTATTTGTCTATTATGTTCCGCTTGTATGTCGAGAAATTTAGCATTTTGCGTTTCTAAATTTGACATTCCGCTCAATAACGACGAGATGTTATCGTCTTTCGACCTCGTTCCGGTTCCGGTAGATCCCGATGCCGCCACCCGCTTTCCCCGATCCCTACCGATGGGTCATTGTAGTTCTGTTGGGGTGTTATTTTCGTCTGCATCCTCACCATCGTCCTCGTTCAAGTCAATATGGACGTGTGCGTCGGAGGAGGTGGTGTGTGGAATTTGGCTCGTATGGGATGACGAGGTTTTGGTTCTTTTTGAAGGACGAGAGGAGGCATCAACGAGTGGAACTTCGTGCCATTTGGGAGAATTCCGAAGAATTTCCCAACAACTCTGATGACCAAATGCACAACCTTTATTACCCTCACGGTAACGGTTGAGCGCGGTAGTTAGAATATCGGCATCGCTCATACCGCTACCTCTCGTGTTGGACAGGTTGTTGTAGATCCCTGCAAACTTTGTGACCTTCGCCTTGATATCTTTATACTTGGCAGTTACTTGGTGGACGTTGCGGTAATCTTTGCCCTTGCCAAGTGCTTGTCTAAATTTATCCAAGACGCGTGACCAAAAGTTAACTACAAACGACAATAATATTAGATTAGTAATACTAATAATAATAATAATAATAATACTAATAATAATAATAATACTAATAATAATAATAATAATAAAAATAATAATAATATACGATTATTAACAATAATAATAATAATAATAATAATAATAATAATAATAATAAAATAATATACCTTGTTTTTGGGCATTCCCAACGATTGGATCTTCGGAGGTATCGATCCAAGCCTTGACCAACGCAAGTTCTTCGCTTGAAGTCCACGGAATTGCTTTGGCTCGGTTGGCAAATTGTCCGGTTTTCTTCTTCCGTGATGTTTGCGTTTCCGGTTCGGATTCCGGCTCGATTTTCGGTTCGATTTCCGGTTGTGTTTTGGGCACCACATCAAAAAAATCATCCACCTCTTGAGTGTCAAGAGGGAATTGTTGTGGCGTTTGTTGAGCCATCTGGTATCCGAGATGAGATAGCGGGTATTGTTGATTAAGCATCCCCGTGTACGTGAATTGGGGAGGGGTGAAGAATGGATTTGGTTGGTACGGTTGTGGCGGAACATTTAAAAAAATGGGTTTTCCGGACGTGTCGGTGTAGAACTCGTAACGCGGGAACGGTTACGCCCGGTTGATGGTGGAGTGGAACCCTCATTTGGATCCATATTCTTTGTAGAGTAAAAAAAATAAAACCTTGATGTATATGAGAGTGAAAGAGAGTAGAAGAGATAGAATGTTGTGATTTTAAAAATGATAAAACAGGTGTATTTATAGATGAGTTTGGGTAAATTAATTAAGTTAAAAAAAAAGAAAAAAAAATTGTTTAACGGTAAAAAAATTAAAAAAAGAGACGTTGGAGGGGGGGGGGATGGGGGGGTGTTTCGGTTTCGTCGCCGAGTTCACAGACCCGAAGGCCTTACTCGATGGGCTCACCCGATGGCGCGTAATGGTGTTCCCAGGTTTACCCGATGGAACTCGATGTCATCGGGTCATGTATAACTAGCAGCCTAATAAAAAACTACAATCTAAAAACTAATATTTCCTAGATCCAAGAATCAACAATACTTAGGTCATCTTCAATCAATAAAACCCTTACCGATCGAAAATCCGTTTATAAAGAATTTACTAATCTTAAACAAGCCAATAGCGTACGGCTTCGCGATATGTGAGTTCACGTGGTTTAGACTGGTTTTTACATAAATCTACTTATTTAATTACATATCACTTTTATTACAACTTAAAAAATTCGTAATGTTCCGAATTTTAAAATACAAAATTCAATTCACAAAATTTAATATCTGTTAATTATTGGTAATCCTTATCCCTCTCATTGCATTACCAAGAATATATATAGAGTACAAAACAAGACTATCCCTACAATTAAGGGAAGATAAGCTAGGAGATAAACTAGGAGATAATACAAAAGATAATTACAAATTTGAATATAAATCTATTCTATATTTATCTCGTTAACAGTCCCCCTCAGTTGGAGCAGGAGGAGGAAGAATGGTCAAACTGTCTCTGAAGTCCAAGAAAAGTTGACGAGGGAGACCCTTGGTGAAGATATCAGCATACTGGTAGGTAGACGGTGTAACGCCACCCCTAACGAGCTTAAAATTTGAGTTAATTTAAACTTTTTAAACATCGATTATCAAAAGTGTTGCAGCGGAATCAAACACCATTTACAAAAACTACAAAATTGACTCGGCTAATTAATTACAACAAAAAGGTTAGCCAAGTTCAAAGCTACAAGCGTTACCAACTAGTTCCGACCACCGGATCCATACATATAACAACGTGTTCCCCAAAAGGTATATACAACAAAAGCTACCATCGGTACCCGCCTCACCAGGCCTCTAGCATCAACCTGCGAAAAAGGTAAATCTTGCACCGTTAGCTACAACTAGCTAGTGAGCACCAATTACACATAAGCAACAATAAGCAGGCTATCATGTATCAGAACAGCACACAGGGCTATCCTATCATATTGTGACGTGACAAACGTGTCAGCAGTAGTCGTATGTTGCAGGGGAGCTAACCCCGCTCAACAACCCAAAAGCCGTCCACATAGTACGCCAATTATCTATCATGTTGGTTCCCATCTATCAAGGAACCTTACTCCTTAGAGGAACGGCGGCCTGCAGGACCATCACCCAAGCGTATACTACTTGAGTACCGTTAGTGCCCGGGTACTAACTCCCGTCTACCCGAGAACCCAGCCAAGTATTGACACCCGTCTACCTGACTGGCCTCCGTGTTCTCCAATTCAGTGTCCGGACAAAACTTCATAAACAACTAGTTGATCCAATAAGGATCCAGTTCATGCGCGCATATAATCACAACAATATCTTTCATATCAACAATAATAATACTAAGCATGCTGGTACAACTTTATCATAACATACCTCCATTTCCACGTATCAATACACCAGTCATGTGTCAACATATACTACAGATAACTTACCTACTGAGACTCATGGGAAACCGGTACTCACCTCGAAACTACAAGAGGCAGATATGCAATCGGGAATCCCAAGAGCACACAGAATCGTCCGAGTCACCTAACACCAATAAACATGGACAAACACCCCTTAGTACACACTACAACAGACAACACTAATAACTGTCTCAACAAAAGGTCAACATGGCTTCTGACAGCCTCCTACGGCCGCAGGAACATGTTCCTACGCCCGCAGAACAACATTCCAACATGTACTACGGCCGTAGTACATATGCACTACGCCCGTAGGAGTTCTTACCAAAGAACCATGACCTACGGCCGTAGTAACTATATACTACGCCCGTAGTAGGCATCATTTGGGTAACTACGGCCGTAGGTTATATACCCACGCCCGTAGTCTCGTTTCCATCACCCGTGGGTGGTAATCCTCTTAAACATGACACTACGGTCGTAGCAACCATTTCCTACGACCGCAGGAACACAACAACACCCTACGGCCGTAGCAATATAATACTACGCCCGTAGGAACAACATTTACAGCGTGTTCTTGCTCTGTTCGAACACAGCTACTGTTTTACGGGTTTTTGACATAAAAATCACCTTGAATCCACATTTAAGTGTTTACACAACAATCCTAACATACACAAGCACCTATTACATGATTTCTTGCATCAAAACAACTTCAATCCACTTTTAAATCATCAATTTGTCACCATACAAAGTAACACACCAAGAACTAGGCTTTCTAGACAAATACTTACAAAGATGATGAGCACAAGGTACAAGAACAGATTCAATCCCTTGAATCCAGCTTCTAATCCCTTCTTTTCTTGCTTCCTTTCTCAAATTGGCAAGAGTTTGAGTGTGTGTGTGTTTTGCACGTACATAGTATGTGTTGTGTGTGTGTTTTAGCTTATCCAGGGGGCTAAGAAAGAGTCAAGGCCGACTCAATGGCCTAATACCCCTCTCGGGTATTTTGTTCTCCTATTCAACTTGATACACAACTTAGGGTTATCCGTTTCAACTAACGGAGATATTTTTGGAACCATTATCCAAAACCGTTCAACTATTTGTCTACTTGGTCAACTTATGACACTTTTCATAATACTACATTTTTTTATCCACATTTAACACTAGTTAACACCATTTAACACCAATTAGCACCAATTCATGTTTAAAACACCAATTAACATATTGAACACCAATTAACAACATGTATACTACATTTAACAACGAGACACCAATTAAAAGTCAACGTACTACAATTAAAGCTACATGTACTACAGTTTACAACTAGGCCCCATTTTGGGGTGTTACAGACGGGACATGAAGAACTCGCACATGACCCAGGGCTACCTTTTCACGAACAAAATGAATATCCATCTCAATGTGCTTCGTGTGTTGATGTTGAACAGGATTACCCGATAGATAAACAGCTGAAACATTGTCACAAAAGACAAGGGTTGACTTGAGAAGCGGAACCCGTAGTTCAAGAAGTAAATTACGCAACCAACAGGACTCAGCAACAGCATTTGCAACTCCACGATATTCGGCTTCGGCACTAGATCGCGAGAGAGTTGCCTGACGTTTAGCAGACCAAGAAATTAAATTATCACTCAAAAAGACACAATAGCCAGAGGTTGATCTGTGGGTGTCGGGACAACCACCCCAGTCGGCATCAGTGTATGCGATAAGTTGACTGGGAGATGATGGTGACAGATGCAAGCCAAGAGTAATGGTGCCTTTAAGATACCGAATAATGCGTTTCAGAGAATGGAAATGTGGTTCCCGTAGAGCATGTATAAATTAACACACCTGTTGGACGGCGTAAGCGATGTCGGGCCTTGTAAAAGTGAGGTATTGGAGAGCCCCAGCAAGGCTGCGATAGGTGGTTGAGTCTTGTAGAGGGGACCCGGCAGAAGCACTAAGTTTAGAATTTGTATCAACGGGAGTGGCTGCAGGATTGCAATTTTCCATATGTGCTCGTTTAAGAATACTCTCCGCATATTTCTGTTGAGATAAGAAAATACCCTTTTGAGACCGAGTAACAGAGATCCCCAAAAAGTAAGATAAATTACCAAGGTCTGTCATTTCAAACTCGCGTTAAAGCGAGGTTATGAGCTCGGTTTGCAGCTGGGATGAAGATGCAGTAAGGATGATGTCATCCACGTACAAGAGCAAGTATGTGATGGCATTGTCTTTGTGAAAGACAAAAAGAGACGTGTCACTTTTAGTACAAACAAAACCGAGCTTCAAAAGATGATGAGCAAACCGTTGATACCAAGCCCGAGGTGCTTGCTTCAGATCATATAAAGATTTCCGTAGCTTGCAAACATAACCCGGATATAAAGAATTTGAGAATCCCGGTGGCTGATGAATATAAACAGTCTCGTGTAAGTCACCATGCAAAAAAGCGTTTTTAACATCCAATTGGTGAATAGGCCATTGTTTACCCAAAGCAAGAGACAGTACAGTACGGATGGTGGCCGGTTTGACCACGTGACTGAATGTCTCATCACAATCAACACCTACCTCTTGCAATTTCCCATTAACCACCAAACGAGCTTTGTAACGCTCAAGAGAACCATCTGCATTAAACTTATGGCGAAAAATCCAATGACAACGAATTATATTGGCGTCCGAAGGACGAGGTACTAAATCCCAAGTATTTTGTTTAAGCAATGCGTTATATTCAGTGGTCATGGCAGCGGTCTAGTTCGGGTCTAGGAGGGCGAGTTTGGGACTGGATGGGATAGGAGAGATAGGTTGAGAGTGGAGAGAAAATATGGGGTTAGGTTTGACAATACCGCTTTTGGATCTAGTTTGCATGGGGTGATGAGACTGGGGGGAGGGCGGAGCGGGTTGAGGAATGTCGCAAGGGGGTGGCGACGGTGGGGAAGGAGGGTCGGGAGGAGTGGTGACAGGGTCGGTATCGTGGGAATGGTGAATGAGGTAAGGAGAGACGGGGATATCGGTCAGGAAGTCATAGGAAGTAGATTGATATTTGGAGAGATCGGAAAAAGGGAAAGTTTGTTCGATGAAAGTGACGTGACGGGAGATAAAGAATTGTTTTGTTGTGATATCGTAGCATAAGTAGCCACGGTGATGAGAGGGGTACCCTAAAAAGACACAAGGTGTGGATCTAGGAGAGAGTTTATGTTGGGTAGTGGATGAGAGGTTAGGGTAGCAAAGACATCATGTCCTAAGATGAGTGTAGGTTGGGAGACGGTGATAAAGTAACGAGGTGGGAGTATGGTTATTTATAGTGGTAGATGGAAGAATGTTAAAGATATAAGTGGCGAAGTGAAGGGCAAAGTTCTAATAGGAGGGCGGGAGAGAGGCATGGATAAGGTTGGTGCGAATTAGATTATTAATGGTGCGAAGAGAGCGTTCGGCTTTACCGTTTTGTGGTGAAGTGTAAGGACAAGAAAATCGAATGTGCATGCCATTAGTGTCGCAGAAGTGATGAAATTGAGAATTATTGAATTCGCGACCATTATCACATTGGAACATTTTTATTTTCTTTTCAAATTGGGTTTGGATGTACTTATAAAATGTAAGAAAAACAGAAAAAACTTGAGCTTTTGATTTTAACGGAAAAGTCCAAATAAAGTGTGAGAAGTCATCAAGCAGAACAAGATAATATTTATGACCAAGGTTAGACAGAACAGGAGAAGTCCACAGACCAGCATGAATAATATCAAACGGATTATAAGTAATAGAAGTGGAAGTAGAAAAACGTAAACGACAATGTTTGCCCAAAGAACAAGCATTACAAGACTCAAAACTATCTATTCTAGTGTTGGAAAAAGAAAGACTATTTCTAAGTAGAAGTAAAACTGATTCTCCAGGATGACCAAGGCGGTTGTGCCAAGTTGAGGAGGAAGCGGTGTGAAGAGTGATAGGCTGGCTACGAACACTGGTGGCTGAAGGAAAAGGATAGAGCTCACTATTGCTGTTGCATCTGGTGATGAGTTTCCCCGTGATTAGATCCTTCACAGAAAAACCATAAGGGTCAAATTCGAGAGAAACCTTATTGTCACGAGTAAAAGAACGAACAGAAATAAGATTTTTAATAAGTTTAGGGACATGGAGAATATTATTTAGGTGGAAGGATTTATTTTGATGGGTGAGGGTGGTGGAGCCTAAACCAAGAGCCGGGGTAGCGTTGCCATTTCCAACTAAAATAGAATGCGGTTTGCTTAAAGTAAATAAATGAGAAAAACTACCTGCGCCATTCGCAACGTGAGAGGTAGACCCCGTGTCCATGTACCAAGTATTATCCGGCTGCTGAAGGTGCATTGTGTTGAAAGTTGTGTCTAACTCAGTAGGGGTCATTGGCGGTGTAGCAAGATACGGGGCTCCCGCATAAAAGGCCTGTGGTGACTGCTGTTGTTGTATGGGCCGTGGGCCAGGATCAAGCAGGCCCATCTGCTGTGTAGGATATGGGCAGGGGGCATAGGAGCCCAACTCGTTTGCCATGGTGGAGCCCAAGAGTAATTCTGATAATGCTGATGCTGCCTTCTACCGTTGCGACCGCCACCTCGACCGCGACAACGGCCTCTGCCCCTGCCGCCGCCACCGCCGCCGCCGCCACGGTAGCTGCCACTGCCGCCGCCTCCACGACCGCTGCCACGATCAGAATAAAGCGGTTGTTCACGGTCGCGAGACGCCGACGACTCGGCGGCAGACGAAGAATCTGATTTTTGTGTGACCAGAACTTGAGGAGATCGAGATTCTTGTTTCAGTTTGCGAGTTTCTTCAAGAGAAAGTTGAGAACGGGCTTTGTTAAAGGACGGTAGCGGATCGGATTGTTGAATGAATGTTGCAATATTGTCATAGTCTCCTTTCGGAAGACCGGCGACAAGTTGAAGCACCTTCTTTTCATCAGAAACCTTTTGACCCACATTAGCGAGTTGATCAACAATGTTCTTGATACGAGAGCAATATTTGTGGACATTAGGAAAGTCCTCCAAACGGATATTGTTGAATTGTTCTTCAAGATAAACGGCCCGAGTAGCTTTATTGTCTTGGAAAATATCGCAAGACTGTTCCAGAGTTATTGAGTGGTGGCGCCCGGTGTCATTACGGTTTGAAGCAAATCGGTAGAGATGGTGGCAAGAATCCATTGTTTTACAATAGCATCCAAACTATTCCATGTTGGTTGATCAATGCCGGCCGTTTTTGTAGCAGAGGGATCGATATGATCGATGACATCGTAGGCGGTGGTGTGAATGAGAAACAGTTCCACCCACGAAGTATAATGAGAATCGGTTTGATTCAAGACGAGAGGGATAGAATTTTTGATGTTGTTTACGCCAAAGGCAGGATGGAAGGGAGATTTGGAGGGTTGATAGCCGGCCATGAAGAAGAAAACCGACGAGAGGGAGGGGTAGAAGAAAGGTGCCGGCCGGAAAATTTAGAGAGGGAGAGAGAGCCTAATATGGCTCTGATACCATGTTAATTATTGGTAATCCTTATCCCTCTCATTGCATTACCAAGAATATATCTAGAGTACAAAACAAGACTATCCCAACAATTAAGGAAAGATAAGCTAGAAGATAAACTAGGAGATAATACAAAAGATAATTACAAATTTAAATATAAATCTATTCTATATTTATCTCGTTAACAATATCGAATATTGTCCATATCGGTATATTCCAAAGTCCACCTGGTGGAGTGAAGCCATTTCATCACAAGTGTACATATATGTGTTCCAACTTCACAAGAGAAGCTTAGCAAACTCATATCTATATTCTAACAATTAATTAACATGCATACACTCCATTTGCTACATTATTGCTTGTAAAAACTCGTACGTGTTTGTCGACAGCTCTTAGATTTCACCACCTATTACATCCACCGCTCCACGTGCACACCATCCAAACACCCCAAATCCACCATAAAAACCAGCCAACCCACCATTAATTACCATCACAAGTCACACTGCTACCAGCTTCTCCCACAATGGCAAAGCTAATAGTTCTCGCACTCGCCTTCACTGCTCTTGTAGCCTTTGCTTCCGCCCAGACAACAACCATCGTCACCACCACCATTGGTGACGACAACCCTGTCTCACGACGACAGTGTAGCCCACAGCTCCAGGGAGAGAGTTTCAATCAGTGTGTGAGGTACCTCCAGCAGCAACAAGGTCAGCAGCAATCAGGCGTTCAGCAGTGCTGCCAAGAGCTTCAACGAGTCGACCAACAGTGCCAGTGTGAGGCGGTGCAGCAGGTGTTCCAGAAGGTCCAGAGGCAGCAGCAACAACAACAGGGACAGCAAGGTGGACGCTATGGTTCTCAGCAGCTCCAGGGGTTGAAGATGAAGGCTCAGAACCTCCCTAACCAATGCAACCTCCAGGTAAGACAGTGCCCAATCAGAACCTCCATCAGCACCACCACAGTCACCCATGAGGAGAACCCCTTCTGGCCATTTGGCTCAGGGCAGCAATGCAGCCGATCTGAGGTCCAAGGACGAAGCTTCAACCAATGCCAAAGGTTTAATATTACTTTACGTACATAATTAATAATTCTTGGATTTTACTATCTAGTACAACTAAATTAACTAATTAATTGCATGCTAATTCTACTATATATATAATATTTTTCCACAGGTACGTCGAGCAACAAGTTAGCGGCTCCACCTATCTTCTGATGAGCATCAACAGGCAATCTGGAAAAACGAGGCAAGATGTCCAACAATGCTGTAATGAGCTCCAAAACGTGAGGCAGGAGTGCCAGTGTGAGGCGTTGAAGGAGGTTTACAGGCAAACCACTCGGCAGATGCAACAAGGTGGCCAATCTGGTGGCCGACAGCATATGAGACAAGGTGGGCAGCAGGAGATTGTGCGTAGTGTGGTTCGAAACCTGCAGAATGAATGCAACTTGGATGTCCAACAATGCCAGATCCCATCGGCTATGTTCTGAGGTGGCTAATGAGCATGCATGAATGAGTAATAAATGGCGTCTGATGATCAGTCGCATCCTCCTCTCTAGTTCATCTGAGTTTTCTATGGGGTAGTACGTAGTTAAGTTTTCTAAGTAATAATAAACGTACACATGGGATCGAATACATATACATCTACATGTATATGTATGTACATGTGTAATCGAGGCTTTCATGTTAATTATGTACCTGTTATTAAATAAAATGGCAGCCCCAGTTCTAATCTTTGAACTTCTTTGAGCATACAACCCTTATATATATCACAGCTAGATCAATAAGTGCGTGCAGCAGGGCTCTTTTAGTCTTTAAGACCATCCACATCCATCACACCCTTCACACAGCCACATCATCGCCACATCAGCGTTCCACCATTTTCTCATCACATCACACAACCCCCTGCATCCATCACATACCCTCACATCACAACCAAAAAAAAAAATATTTTAAATCAGCGCACCCTCTCTCTCCTCCTTCTCTCACGCACGCGACCAGGCTCACATATGTGAGCGTGAGCGCCTGGTCACACACCGCCACGATGGTGTTCACCCATGTGAGCGGCCCTCACACACCCTTCACGTGACCGGATGCGGATGGTCTAATGCATGCATGCGCCGGAATTTGAAAACATATTTTGGGTAATGATTTATAGCATAGGAATCTAAATTAACATAAAATAAACGATCCTTAAAACCTTTAAATTCATCAATTGCAAATTCCAAATCGAATTTTTCAGCAATTTCTTTTTCTATATAAATTATAAAAATATCTACACGAAACTATCAAGACCATCAATTGCAAATTCCAAATCGAATTTTTCAGCAATTTCTTTTTCTATATAAATTATAAAAATATCTACACGAAACTATCAAGACCACCATATATTATAAATTTATAATTATAATTATAATTATAATTTATATCATTGTTTTAATATTTAACAAATAACATATAACTAGTCAAAAAATAAATTATTATGATTTTCTTGACTAAACTAATTCAATATAAAAGCTTATAAAGAAGGGGTTTTAAAAACTATAAAAATTACTTACACATACTCTTTATATTCGGTCATTTATTCCTGCTTCCCAAGTTCCAACCTAAAAGTCAAAACCTAATTCTAGCTACAATCATAATATCTCTTTAACAATATCAACTACAAGAGGTAGGAGGTTCAAATGACACACTACCCACACCACCACCTAGCCCAAGATCATTCAATTACTTAGAGGCATACTACTCGCCGGAAAAAATGTCAAGAAATAAACAACTCATCTCGCCAGCCGCCTAAATATTCTCATCTTCTCTTCTAGCTTCTCCCTCACAAAATACTAACTGCTTACAATTTCACTTATTGATTTGAGAGCTTCGACGACGGCGGTCCCTACGAAGGTGTGGAGTATGTCGGCTTCTCCGGCCGACGGCGGTGAGGGTGTTGTCATCTCCAGCAGTGATGGTTTCTTGTAGAGTTGCAGGCGACAAAAGGAAACTATGAGTGGGGGTGTGACTGTGGAAAGGAGTGTGTGGGGCTGTGCACAAACAAAGATCAAATTTGTATGTAATTCTAGATTTCCAGTGGCTGCTTATCCCTATGGTTCTTCGGATCTGATTTCATTCCTCAATCTTTTTTTTGTAGTATATACTTTGTCCTAAGGGGTTAATAGAATATGTATTTTTGTATGTAGACGTAACGAAAATTTTACAATAAGAACATCAAATTTGGGGGGGGGGGGGGGGAGAACAACCCCCCTTGCCCTCACTATGTTCCGCCAGTGCATGTATGAGTTACATAACTTAAAATGCATGGGTTTTTAAAAATAACATAAATGCATTATAAATTTCTTCTAGCTTTCAAATGGTCAACTTTTTCCAACAAATTAGTAGCTGCATATCTTCATCAATTGTATTGTATAATTAGTAATTGTCATGACAAGATATTGATTTGCAATTGGTAATGAGTTTTGAACAAAAGGATGCATGTATATATAAATTTATAGCACCTCCATTAATGTGTCTTTTCAAGTGGCAAAAAGCTCTTTAGAATCGTGTAGTTGCATTAACATCTAGTTATGCACACCAAAATTCATCTAATAATACAACTCTAGGTACCTTAACGTCAGTTACATACGTACATCAATGTAGGCTATATACTCGAAACAAAAACCTTAACAAGCAATTGGTAGTCAAAATCATAGGTTCAATATAAAATAAATACGTTATATGAGGTATTTTGTGTCGAACTTGCTCTACACTAAAAGTATTAACTCTAAAAGTTAGTTCTTGCTTAACAGCTTCGAACTTGCTTCTAAAACTAAACAATAAAGTTCTTGTGTAGTTCTCAACTTATGAGATTTCAGTGTACTTAGCATGTTTCCATTCTTCAGTATATATAGAAGATGGTGTCCGGTTGGTGGAGAGGAGGTAGGAGACAAAATTACTTAAGATAATAATATTATACGAGATAAAGTTAGTGGGTGAAAAGTAAATGCACTTTATACAAGCAATGTATAAAGTGAATGTACTTTTCTGTAAAAGTACATATCATATTATTAAACCACTACCTTTTGCCTTGGAAGTGTAAGTTTCTCCTTCCATGCTTGCACTTTATATAACACCATGCTTTCGGCAGATTTGACTTTACCAAGTATGGAGTTATGAGTCACGCTTAGTTGTTGAAACAAATCTTCGAGATCTTCTTATTCTAAAGTATCTATCACCTTTTTCAGAAGGTCAAGATTAAACCTTTTTGTCTCTTTCCAGATACAAAAAGTGCTACAACTTTTACAAAGACAGATCTAAAGACATGATAGAATAACACATGTTCTGCCTTTGACTTAAGAATAAGTACAATGAAAAATAGCTAAGTGTTTAAAACATTTCATGACTCAGCTGATGAAATAACTCTAAACTGGAAGTGTATTTTTGCTCAGATGAAGGATAAATAAAAGACTTAGCTATATAAGCTAATCAACCTATATGATCAGCTGATCAAGAACTCTCAGCTGATCATTCAGAGTGATAAGCTTATAGAAAATACTTAGTAAAATGGAATTTCTTATTTGATAGAGGAAAGGCCTCAGCTGTTTCTTAGTTGATCAGCTGATGCTTTTGACTGCTCAGCTGATCAACTTTGTTCCTCAACTGATGGTTGTAAATCATCAGCTGATGCTTGTAGGTACTCAGTTGATGCTTCTATACTTGTCTTTCTTCTTGGCTGATCTTATGAAGCTGGTCCATCGTCTGATACTTAGAGTTCAGCTGACCTAATCTGATTCTATTTACTTAGTAAATTCTTCAAGTCTAGTTGAAAAACAACACATGTTTTTCAATATTTTAAGTCCAAAACTGAATATATGGTTTGTTAACATCAAATCCTATTTAATTAATAGACAAGTTTGATTATGGTTTGATATTGCTATCTCCCCAACATGTTAAAAGGGAAATGATCAATGATATTGTTAACATTCAAGACCTAGGTGATGTTGTTATCACAAACCCTTTAAATAAGCAAAAAATGAAAGGACTAAAATGCCGTTCATTTAAATATTTTGTGAGAACAACATCAACTAAATTAAGTGATGTTAACATCATGTATCATTTTCCTATAGTTAAGATATCATAACTACTCATTACTTAACTTATTTGTGTCGATATGTTATAACCAATATATACTTATGACATTCACACAGGATGTTTAATTATGTTTAAATTCTTTTGTGTTGATAGTTTTTATTTACTTCTTTTAATAGTTTATTTTATCATTTTATTTGTTTTGCATTTGTATCATATTGCATTTTCCCCTCTTTTATTTATTTTGACCTATTTCGGGTACTCTCTAGTCTTCATGTTATATTTCAGATTCTTTAGAAGACTAAGGCTGAGTGGACAGTATTTGGGAATCAATTAGGAGGATATGGACTTTACGACATGTGGGCTTACTCATTTGGATCAAGAAGGGATGAAAAGTTGCAAGCTTGGGCTTAAGGGAATCAATTTTGGGCTTTAAAAAATGCTTCCAGACACGCTTACGCGGTTGATTGGGCCTTCCAGGGTCGAATTTGTCATTTTGCATTGGAGCTGCCATTTTAAAGAGGAATTAGGCAAAGTTTCTGCAGTTTTTTTGGACAGAAAAACAGGGGCACGAATTGGAGCAAGGAGGAGGCTATTTCTAGGGCCTTCTGGTCCAATTTCTTAAAGATTTCTACCACTAATCTTACTTGTTTAATGTAACACCCTCCTTACCGGCCTAGTAGGATTAAGGTAATTAAGTTGAATTACTTTAATTAATTGGTTGATTATTTGATTTATGTGTTTAATTAATTAAATTAATTAAATTGTGAGTAAAATAATAATTTAAATTAAATTATTGTTAGCGGAGGTTGAGGTGTCGGTTTTGGAAACCTTAACCCACCTAGTCACCTTCTAATTGCCATTTTACATGCAAAATTGAAAAGGTGTAGTGTGTGTGTTTGTGGTCTCGGCCGAGAGCAAGAGAAAGAAGAAGAAATCGAGACCAATTGATTCAATCTATTAGAATTTGAAGTGTTTAACATCATTAGAGGTTAGAATACTGAATTGATAGTTGATTGTTGTTTAATTTTCGGATTTATATAAATATATGCGAAAATCCGACTGAATGCTTGAATTGATGAATTTATGATTTAGGTTGCATGTATGTTAGAAATTGATGTTAATATGATCAATACATGTTTAGAATTTGATTCTGGAAAACATAGATGAGTTGCATGTTTAAAATCAAATCAAAATTGGAGTTTAGAATGATTTTTGAATGACTCGGAATTGCTAAGTATGAATCAGTCGGAATTCAAGTATGAATCGATCGGATTTGGTGAAATCCGATTAAATTTATCGGAATTGATAGGAATCCGAGAAAATTGAACTATTTGCCTTAGCTTTTGTCGGATTTGGTGTAAAACCGAGAAGAAGTTATCGGATTTGATGAGTAGCCTTTGTTCGGGATTCCATTCTATCGGAATTATGTGATTTTATCGGAATTCATGTTATCGGATTGTTATTTCTATCGGATTGTATGATTACTCGGAATTGATGTTTAGTCGGAATTGACTTTTATTGGATTGTATGACTTGATCGGATTTGGCCTTTTCTCGAATTGTGCATTGTATCGGAATCCGATTAAATCGGAATTACCTTTACTCGGATTTGCCTTTGCTCGGAATTGGTTGATCGGATTTCATGTTTTATCGGATTTGAACTTATCTCGGATTTGGTTTGATCGGAATTCTAATTTCCCTATGCTCGGAATTTGAAAGTTAGGAGGAATCCGATTAAAGATCAATTCTTTGATGATTTGAAGATAAACATGAACCTGTTGCCTTAGCTTATGAAAGGAATGTTTGAATTACCTAAGCTAAGGAGTTGGATGAATTCACTAAATTACAAGAAGTAAAGAGTAATAGTGAATTGTGTGTATTGAATGTATATACATGAGTTGATATGTATTTGTGGTTTTATGTACATATGTGTCTGATTATAGTATTATGCTTATTGTGTGAATGATTAAGCAAATACTGACTGTTAGTTGTTTGTTCAGGTGGAGACAAGACTCAGTAGTTGAGAATAGACTGAGTTACCTGAACTGTTGAAGATATCGGTGAGTGGATATATATCTTGGATGTATAAGATATATCACCTGATTGTTGCTCTTTGAGATTTTATCTCTTGTTCTGTATATACATGATGTTGTTGTGAGATCAGCTTGGCGGTTGTTATTCAGCTGGGCCTATGTTTAGAGATATACAGTAGTAGTATTTGTCTTGATGAGCATTTGTTGTAATCAAGAAGTGTTATTATTGTTGTCTGTGGTAACTAGGCTATCGGTAAACCTTTGCTTTGGCCGGCATTTGGTTGAAGGTCCCGCAAGACCGCCGGTTCTCTTGTTTGTTTGAGCATTGTTGGTTTAGGCTTTATGCCTTGTATGTTTGTGATATCTATTCTCTCACTTAGCTTTGTGTTAATCCCCCACTGTTGTAATCTTTTACAGGTTAAACCTGGTATGTGGATTAAAGAGATGAAACTGGAATTCTGGGACTGATCGTTACTCTGATATCTTGTAGTTTTGTAAAGAGCCTGTTTTTTAGTAACACTATATATGCTGTTTTGTAAATCAAACAGATTAAAGTTTTATTTTCTTTATTATATTATATTAGAAATGTGTTTTAGCTTCCGCGCGTATTTCAAGGTAGTATTAGAAACTACGGTGTTACATTTAATGTTGGGTACAGTTTTCTACTTCTATTTTGTTCTTGCCATGTGTGGCTAAGCTCCATTTTGGTTGACGTTGGTTAATCCTTGAACATTTAGTTAGGGTTTTGAAATGTTTATGAACTTGTTCTTGAAATTTATGAATATGATTCCTAGTTCAATCTTTATTTCATTCTTATGTTTGTATATCATGAGTGCAAGTATTTGAATTATTTTTGTTAGTTGTTTTCTTGATTACGTAATAGATCTTCAAAACAACAAGTAACAAATGGTTGCATGAATGTTTATGCATCTCTCAAGCCATGAAAATGTATTCTCCAACATGGTAGTGTAAGGTTTTGACTCTTCTTGGATTTGGTAATTCTTAAATTGTAATGCTAGTCAATTTTTGTGAATTAGATGCTTGTTTGGTTCATGACTTTGATTAAGAAGGTGTGTTAGGAGCTTCTTCAACCTCCATACTAATTATGAAGAGTCTAGGTGATTTAAGCTATTAAATTGCTATATCGAAATTAAATTAAAGTTCAAGTATTGCACCATATTTCTTGACGATAAACCTAGCTAGTTGTTTATGTGATGAAAACCAGTGTTGACCAATTCACATCTCATTGATTTAAACCATATATCTTGCTTAATTGTAACTTTTATTTACTTGTCAAGCTTTAATTTTAACCAAACAAATCTCAAACCCCCCCTTTATTTCATTATATTGTTTTTACAAAAATCATCTTATTTTTTGGATTGCATAAAAATTTAATTTGAGTCGGTCTCTATGGATGCAATCCATTTACCATTATACACTGTCATATGTGTTAGAATATTGGGTTATTTGTTTGTTGGCCTCGATAACCACCATGTGTAAAGTTTTAAAACACTTTTTGTGAACTGATTTATGTTATATTGTAACTTGCTATGGATGATGTTATCTTTTACCTCTAGCTATGGAATCATTTGCTGCCACACCTAGTGTTTCCACTTAGGAGGGTGTGACAAATTAGGGCTTTGATCTGTTTTTGTTCTCGGTGAAGAACAAAATTAGTTTGTGTGTTCTTCTAATAGACTATTTTATTGTTTTTGTTTATGTTATATGTGGTTTTGTTCTTGGTGAAGATTCAGAACCAGTTCGATTTAGATTCAATTTGGTTTTATCTTCACTTCTTATTTTGATTCGTGTTCATGTTTTTTACTTAGGTTCATTTGTTCTTCACATCCACTATAGTTATGTGTAGAATATATTAATGGCGGTGGCTAGAGAGAAGTAGGGTGGCTAGAATGATGGTGGTGGCCAAAAAAGGGAACAATGGCTGGAATGGTGGTCTAATACAACTATTTAGTATTATTTACAAATTAAATGGTCTTTGACTTTTCTTTCCCAATAAGGGTTCATTTATTATTATACATCATTTTGATTTTTCAATTCAACCCTTGATAAATTGTTACTTTTTACCCTTCAATTGTATATGTTACTTTTGATCTCATAACATTACCATCTAATGTAGTCTCATGTACGTAATGTGATTAGCAAATACAGTTGATACATGTTAATCTAAATTTTTCTATGTTTTCTAACTTTGAACAACCATCTTATATATTATATATTATATATTATATAAATTAAATTACTAAAAATATGATTGTTTGAATATCACCCAACGTAACGCGTGGGCTTAATATACCGTCAAAGTGGAGCAAATAAGTATATGGATTTGAGTTCGTCAACCAAATTTGAATAATTAAAAGTAAGATGGTTAAATTCGTATAATATAAGATAGTTAGGGGGCTATTATTGTAGTTTGTCATTCTATAAAGATGTCTCCTTTTGGCATTTTAACTTCACTTGTGATCGAACCTGACTTAAAATCGTTTCTACGATCTGTCCGTTGTTTTAGGGTTTGTTCTATCCTGCTCGTGAGATTTTCATTCAAAACCCTAATCTTCGGCCAGGTATTATTTGGGATGTAATTCAAGACCTTTTTATAGCTTTTATGTGTTTCGCACATGATCTTTTGTTGATAAACTGCAATCTTGACAAATTAGGGGTTTTCCTTCTTTTTACCTAAATTCATGGTTGATCTGTTTTGTAAAAGTCTTAAGCTTCTTCTTTGGGAGTATTATTTGATTCTGTCTGTATTACTGATTATGCAGTGGATTTCTATGTGTATAGTATTTTAGGGTTTTTATTCTCGTCTTATATTCGCATTGATTCGTTTCATCTTTGGATATTGTTATTTTTTTCTCTCGTAAAATTGAAGTATGATACGGATGCAGGGCGAATTTTAGTGACCAAAGATTTCTGTCATAGACAATAATTGGGGGAATTTTGGTTTCACTGTTGGAAACTTGTACTCTTTTGATCGCACCCAAGATGATAATTTCACACAATCACATCTCTGGAGTCTTAGTGAATCAACTTTTCTTGAATATTCACAATTAAAACACATTTGCTGTGTTCTTGAGTTATATTTTAGAAGGAAGGGGAGGGAAAGGGAAGGAAAGGGAGGGGAAAGCCGGAAGATGAGCTATTTGGTTAAAAAGTTATCCTCCCAAAGATGGAATGACTTGGAAGGAAAATGGTCCCTCTTCATTTTCTTCCTCTTCCTAGCTAAGAGTACAACTTAATCATCCCTTTTCTTTTCCTTTCTTTCTCTTCACTTTCTTTCCTTTCAAAAAACTAGAGAACGGAATATAGTTAGCATCCTGATAAATACTATCTTGATGATAATGATATCACACATATGCTGATAGTTGTCTAATATACCCTTCAGCAAGCTTCTGTATTCTCCTGATCATATGATCCTTATCAGATGTCTTTGGCTCCTATATTTTGGCTTTCAGATTGTTAGCTTCATTTGTTATATGGTTTATTGATTTATGTTGTTTCTGACTTATAGGTTTCAGGTCAGCTATTTACATCTAAGCGGTAACATCACTCCTTTTCTAGAAAATTAGTATTCCTTTACCAGGATGTTTATGAAGATCTTGAATTAAATTTCTGCATAGTAGTTGGTATAGTTTGTTTGACCTTATCACACAAGTAAATGGTTGCAGGGATTTTTTTGTTAAGCAAACAGCTTTTGTGGAGTATGCTATTTCTTTATTGTTAAGCAAACAGCTTTTGTGTAGTATTCTCTTTCTTTTTATTCTCTTGCTACTTTATGAATCTAAATAAATACTTAAATATAGTTATCTACTATGGAGTTATCGTAGTGGGAAATCAAATAGCGGTCAAAGTCCCTGATTTGGGATAGCGGTTATCGCGGTGGGATAGAGGTTTTAATATTATGTATAGAATATATATATAGTTAAAATCATAAAACTTTAATTAAAAGCATAGTATAAAACTTATTTAGTTCACTAATATAGTAAATAGTAATATGTGAAGTGTCAAAGAAGAAGGGAAAGAACATGCAGTATCTAGGTTTTAAGATTATATTGGGCTTGGACATAAGATAAAATGCAGATGGGCTCAAGGGCTGCCCAAAAAATGTTTATATCTGCCAGAGAAAAAAGAATGTTAAACGCAAATAGCGTCATTTGTCCGTTAAAACGCTATCCAAATAGCGCTAAAATAGCAGAAATAGCGGCGATATTAGTGCCTCCGCTATTTCCCACCACTATTTTGCCTAGGTCCGCTAACTGCTATCCCACCACTATTGACCGCATAGGTTATTTACAGTGTCAATGCTTGATCTTTGCTGATATCGTATCATATTTTATGCTGACTGATTAAAAAAATAGTTGTATCAGCTTATGATTAACAACTGATGCTGCGCGACAAAGTTTATTAGTATTTTCTGTAAAGTTATTGATGGCTAGTAGATGTTTAGATGGGTCTGGGTTTATAGATTCTTACCTCTTATCACTTGACAGCAGGCCATGTAGTGTTATTTTTTTATTTTGTTTTTGTGGTTATGGAGTATGGACTTCCTAGGCGGGTGTAGTATAAAATTCTTAGGCTTCTTGAAAATGTGATTCTTTATAAGGCTATAAGCCATTACTAGCACA
The DNA here is from genome assembly GCA_947179395.2 of Pulicaria dysenterica. Lineage (NCBI taxonomy): Eukaryota > Viridiplantae > Streptophyta > Magnoliopsida > Asterales > Asteraceae > Pulicaria > Pulicaria dysenterica. Next base: position 13,732,434 of record OX359291.1, read on the forward strand.
AATGTTTTTAGCTATTTTTTAATTTATGTACCTTATTTTGGAAACCAAATATTTGAAGACCCTGACAGGTTTCATAAGATGACCTATATTTATGAATAATTGTTGTTGACAATGCTTTAGCTTTAATCGTTGATATGCTCATTGTATCTGATTGCTACCTTTCTATTATGGATTTATGGCTCCATGTTATTAAATTATACTCTTCTTTTTCTTTTGCAGATCTTAGCAACATTTGTCAAGGACAGTTTGGACATCGTTTCAATTTACCATCTAATTTTCATGTCTGAACTAGACCTCCAGATTCCTTCTGCTTTTGGTAAGTACCTTCATCTAAGATTGGTGTAATTTTTCCTTAGATTTTAGATTTAAGTTTGTGCATAGGATTTTCATACCACTGATGTCATTTGTACTGTACGTAATATTCTTGTGTTCTGCTAGTTTTATTCTGTAATTATTGGTTTGTTTTAGAAAGAAGTCACCAATAAGAGAATTGATCAGTTAAATAATAATATTATCTTTGTTTTGTTTTTTGTAGACCCGTTTGCTGAAGCTAATGCTGAGGACTCTGGTGCTGGGTCAAAGGAGTACGTTCATATTCGCATCCAGCAGAGAAATGGTCGGAAGAGCTTGACAACCGTTCAGGGACTTAAAAAAGAATTTAGCTACAGTAAGATTTTGAAGGATCTCAAGAAGGAGTTTTGCTGCAATGGAACTGTTGTCCAGGACCCTGAACTAGGCCAGGTTTAATTCTAATAAACCTTGCAGAGGCTTTCCACGATCTTTCATTCTTACTTGTAACTTTGTAATTCACGCTCTTGTTTTTTTGTTGTTTTAAAGGTTATTCAGCTTCAAGGTGATCAGAGAAAGAACGTCTCTAGCTTTCTTACGCAGGTTATCTTTTTGACTCTTTGTTTTTTCATTCAAACTCAATCAAGCCAATTACAAAAATTAGGACGTGTTCGGGATTGCGATTTGAAAATAGTAATGCGTTATTTTAAAATCGAAATCAGATAATAAACTGTAACAGAACGTTTTACAGCATAATAGTGTGGATTTGATCATGCTGCTTCATACAACATTAATCAGATAATCTGTGTTTTTTGAGTGTTCAAGAAAATTTTATTAACTTTTTAAGGGTAAAATGACAATAATCATATAATCAGATTGAAAAAGCAACTCAATAGTAGATTCTCAAAAATGCGTTTTGTAGCCTCCAAAACGCAGATAATTGATTTTTAGAAACGCAAACTCACCTTTAAACTAATTATTTGCAATTTCATATCACAAAAAAACAGTTTCCAAACGCAATCCCAAACACCCCCTTAATTCTTTAGTTTACGGATGATGCCATGTTTAGATGTTAGGGGATTTAGATTTTATCTCACGCATACAACATTAAAACAGAGAACATGCAGTAGTAATTGTGGTAAAGTGGTGGGTTTGGTAGGTTTGAAAAAGAGTGCAAATGTGTGGTTGGGTTGACCCGAAACACGTACTGGGCCAAGATTTTATATTTTTTTCAAGTACTTAGTACGTCAAACATTGTTACAAAATTATTGTTATTTCAATTATGTTGCAAGCTTTATAGTGGTGGTAAATCGACTTTCTACCCACTAGTTGCATGATGTTGTGATTTCAGTTGTAAATGGATCTTTCTTTTCTTTTGTGCAGGCGGGTATAGTGAAGAAGGATCATATCAAAATTCATGGTTTCTAAGTTGCAATATATGTGCAAGTCTATCAGTTATGTTGGTTTGTGATTAATTTCTGTTTGATACGTTTACTAGTTCTAGTACCAATTTAGTAATGGCAGGATTATGAAAATGTGTTCACCTATCGACGTTAAACATATAATAATCAGTGAAAATGGGGAGATGTCCTTCTCATCTTCCCTTTCTGCTGTATCTGCCATTTTCGACGTCAGATTTTGCTCTGGGTAAAATGGTATTGTATCCGATTTTACCACCAGAGCAAGTTTGAACAGGTAAATCATTTAATCGAGTAAGGTTTTGTTTCCATAACTGATAAACTGGTATGAATGAAATGTTTGTGCTTGGTAGAAAGTTGTGCTTGGTCAAAATTTCCCTTCTTTAAACCGTCTTCTTCTGTATTTTTCTTTGATTTTTTTCACCTTACAATGAATGATTTTCCCCTTTCTGTGTCAAACAGGATTTTTGAATGTCAGTCATTTGACTAAACCGTGTTTGTTGCATCTACTGTCATATGTGTATCGATCGTTTTGTGAACTGAAATATGCATATTTTGATTGTTTGGGTACTTCTTGTCTGCTTTATTTATCAATTCTCTTGGCTCCCATTCTTGTTGAATCTGTTCTTCGTTTTGTTCTCTTATTTTAATTGTTGTGATTTTGTTGACAAACTATAATTAAGTTTCAATTGCCATTGTCTATATTTAATACGTATTAGTTGAATAACACGTATGAGGTGGTTTTAAGAAAACTTTAGACATCTAATCTAATATTTCTAATTCTTTAGTAGGATTATGATGTAATCTTTTTATTTTTAGATATTTTTTATTCCTATTATGTCTCTTTATTTTCTCAAATGTCTTTAGAATTAGTTGTTTTTATCTCGAGAACTTTAAGTCTTGCATACTGTTCAAGATTTTCAATTTTTAGCTGATTTTATTTGTCAAGAGTAATATATATTTTAATACACAGAGTTTACATTATTCGATTTGTGATACTATTTATATATGTGAAATTTGTTATTGATATATGTATTTATACATGGGGTACTATTTGTTGGTTATACTTTATGTATGCTTTATAATTGTTTTACTCTATATAAACGTTTAAAATTAATTTTAATCATCTCTATATTTATACACGAGGTGTTAAACTAGTATAATAAAGGATAAATAAAATATATGAAACAAATTCTTTGTAAAAGAAACTTAAACATGTAACTTATAATAAAGGATAAATAAAAGGTATAAAGCAATTTTAACAAAGAGAATTATATCCATAGAAACAATAACTAGTAGAGCAACATAATTTTATTGTGAATGTCGTCTATTATTTTAAAATATATTGTAATGATATAGAAAAAAATTAATAACTCCGAATAAGAAAGTGTTTCCACCTATTCTATCAGACAGTTTTATAAATGCTAATTAACTAAAGTTACATATCCAAAGCCTCTAGTTTTAAACTTACAAAAGAGAGAATCAGGGGTGTCTTTGAGAGAGTGCAGGAGGTGCGGCCGCACATGGCCCACGTTTTAAAAGGGTTCCAAATTTTTATATACATATTTTATATATAGATATAATGTTATAATTTTTCCAATTCTACTTGATAAAATAGAAATACTAATAAGCTTATTTTAAAATAATTATTCTATAAGCCCCAAAAATATAAATATTAGGGATTTGATGACAAAGATCTTAAGTCATGTTGTAGTCGTGTTGAAGCTGCACTTAAGTATGATAGATGATTAGAGCTTAATGTAAATAAGCTTCATACAGAGTTACAGGTGTTTGACACGTTATTACGCTGTAAAACTATTAAACTTAATGATGTGTTAAAATATTTTAAACAAATTGATTGCTTTCCTAATGTAATTATTGCATATAAAGTTTGTTGACTATTCTAATAATGTTGACATGTGCATACACAAGTTTTTCAAGACTTAGGCTTTGTTTGCATTTTTAAATAAGGTTTTATTTTAAAGAAACATCTGCAGGCGTGCAGACCTTTCCAATAAGCTTATTTGTTTTTTTCAAAGAAACATTTGTGCGTCCGTAGACGTTTCTAATAAGCTTGTTTGTTTTTTCGCAGACATGAGACCTTATTTTATCTTATTTTTGCTTATTTTGAAAGGCTAAATACTACATCTTTTTTCGCAGACCTTCTCAGACTTGGACCTTCTCAAGCACATCTTCTCTTGAAGACATGAAATAAGATATAAGACATTTATGTCTTCAAAAACAAACAATACCTTAGTTGTTAATAATGTTGACATGTGGATAAACAAGTTTTTCAAGACTTAGTTGTTAATAATGTTGGTATCAGCATTAACAAGTTTTTCAAGACTTAGTTATTTAGAATGTTACAAGAAAGACTTAATAGAATGAAAATGATAGCTATAAATAACGATATTTAGAAAGGTATTAGTTAATAATAGTTTATTCAAAACCTTGCTTCCAATAATTCTAATATAACTTTACGATTCATATAATTATGTAGTATAAAATATTTATACTGCAATCTTTTGTTTTAGTTAATAATATAACAACAGTTGTAATTTTACTAAATTTTTGGTGATACATGTGTGTATAAAAAGGGCCCACTTTTTCTATTCACACAGGGCCTTTGAAATTCACGGGACGCCCCCGAAAAAAATAATTTATTTGAAATAATAAAATAAAAAATGCTCCTACTACATGTACATACATAAATATTCTTATAATTATTCTTTTCAAGTGAGGTAAGAACAATAATAAAGGAAGCACTACAAGCTATTAAATTCAACCTATGTCATGTCAAGTTGTCAACTATTAATGCGTATTTGATGGATTAACAGTAAAGTTAAAATACTCCAATTTGAGCTTAACTCTTTTATGCAACAAAGTGTCATCGTGGAATCTCCAAAGTAACTGAATTTCTATCTTTCATCTCTCTCAAATTGTTGGAGAAACGCTCCAAATAGCTCTAAGAGAAGAATTACAAGTAATTGGGTATTTATACGTTAATTTACATTTTCAGTCCCAAACTTATATTCTTCTCACTTTGACCACAAAACTACTCTGGCGCTTACTAAAATAACAGGTTAAGATCCTCTCATGTTTGGTCAAACATGATGTTCTCTCACAAATATGAGAGTGAATCCTATAAAGAGGACTCATTTTTGACTAATATAAGTGACCCACTCTCATGTTTGTGAGAGAACATGATGGGTCATGTTTCACTCAAACACGAGAGGATCCTAACCCAAAAATAATATATATAGGCAATAGTTCAAACGAGAACTGTTTTTCGTACGAGAACTCCGAGAACTAATCTGAGCTGTCCAATTCCCCCTCCTTTAATGTTATTGCCCACCCATGAATTCCTCACATGCACCCTGCCACACTTGATCCCCTCCACGCTCTCCATCCATGAACTTTCCATATCCAAGGAACGGCTGAGATTGGAACTCGCAGTTCTCGTATGAAAAGTAGTTCGCGTTTATATATGTGTGTATGTGTGTGTGTGTATATATATGAAGAAGTTCCATTGAGAACCATTTTTAGTGCGAGAACCAATCTGAGCCGTTCAATTCCCCTTCTTTTATTGTCATTGTCCACCCATGAATTCCCCACATACACCCTGTCATACTTGATCCCCCCACGCTCTCCATCCATTAATTCCACATATCAAATCAACGACTATATATATATATATATATATATATATATATATATATATATATATATATATATATATATATATATATAGGGGATGGTTCAAACGAGAACTATTTTTCATATGAGAATTGCGAGAACCAATCTCAGCCGTTTCTTGGATATGGGAAGTTCATAAATGAAGAGTGTGGAGGGGATCAGGTGTGGCAGGGTGCATGTGAGGAATTCATGGGTGGGCAATGACATTAAAGGAGGGGGAATTGGATGGCTCAGATTGGTTCTCGCAGTTCTCGTACGAAAAACAGTTCTCGTTTGAACTTTTGCCTATATATATATGTATATATATGTCTATATATATATATATATATATATATATATATATATATATATATATATATATATATATAGACAAAAGTTCATGTGAGAACCGTTGTTAGCGCAAGAACCGCGAGAACCAATCTAAGCCGTCGAATTCCCTCTCCTTCAATGTCATTGCCCACCCATGAAATCCTCACATGCACCCTGCCACACCCTATTCCTCCACGCTCTCCATCCATGATACTTCCCATATCCAAGGAACGGCTAAGAATGGTTCTCGCGGTTCTCGTACTAACAACGGTTCTCGCATGAACCCTCCCATATATATATATATATATATATATATATATATAAGGCTTCAAGTAATGGTATTTCAAACACAACGTTATATATCAAACAAATAATTCTCATAATTTCAAATCTTAAGAGTTATTTTAAAATATCATTTAATTAGAATTTATTTTTTTATTACATAAAACCCAAATTATAAACCCATATTTACATGGATGACCTCAAATTTAGTCAGAACTAAATTGCAATTAAAATCGATTAAATGAAATCGAGACATTTGATTGGATGATACGGTGAGATTTTGCATTCTTGTTTATAGTATATTTATGTGGATAACAAAGAGGAGAATATAATGCAAACCCAATACCATAATATCCAACATACACATAATATTACACGAAAAACTACTTTCAACGTACAAATTTGATGTTTTCAGGGGTGTTTGTTTTAATTAGTCAAGGCCTTATTTTTTAGGCTTATTTTTTATAAGCTCGTTTTTTTGGTTTATTTTTTATAAACTCGACTTATTTTCTTATTTTAACTCATAATAAGCTCAAAAATCAGAAAGCCAAAAAAACTAACTTATAAATAAACAAACACCCCTTAATAATCTTGTAGAAATACAATACCTTTTTACATGTATTATTGTATAAAAAGAAAAAAATAAAGATATTTTTTATTGTGCAGTCCTAGTCACTAGTTGGTGGATATAAAATGACAATACTTGTGTAACTTTATTACAACCAAATCCAAATAAAGTTGCATCAGATTCGCACTAACACACTATAATTAGGAGAGAGAAAAACATTCATGGTCCCCATCGCCTCTGAGTGTGGATTTAGACAAGGAAGGTAATTCATACACAATAATATTTTACACATAATCATAATATTTATATTTTTAGAATTGTATATTTAATTATTTATATCTATATGTTTAAGTGTATAATTATCCAATCAAACTAAGTATGTTATGTATGACAAAATATTGTTATGTATAATCACCTCTCTTACACAATTTCCCCCATCATTACTTATTATTATTATTATTATATTATTATTATTATTATTAAGAATAAATTACATTATTTCTCCTTTAACATTAGATGTATTTTAGTTAACAACCGATTAGTTTGTTTTATTAACTTATATATATATATATATATATATATATATATATATATATATATAGACAAAAGTTCATGCGAGAACTGTTGTTAGCGCGAGAACCGCGAGAACCAATCTAAGCCGTCCAATTCCCCCTCTTTCAATGTCATTGCCCACCCATGAATTCCTCACATGCACTCTGCCACACCCTATCCCTACACGCTCTCCATCCATGATACTTCCCATATTTAAGGAACGGCTGAGATTGGTTCTCGCGGTTCTCGCACTAACAACGGTTCTCGCATGAACCTCCCCTATATATATATATATATATATATATATATATATATATATATATATATCTCACTTTTCCTTTCATTTTCCTTGTATGTTTTAACTTAGAAACATACAAACATATACATACCCGGTAAACGCACAATCAATTAAACAAACCCAAAATAGATCAATGCCATCCTCTCTCAATTATGTTCCATCAAACGAGAACCATAACTTTTAGGGCTTCCATAGAATTGAGCAGGTGTTTGCTTTGAAATATAGCTCAAGATTTGTGAAATCTTGCTCTTATATATATATATATATATATATATATATATATATATATATATATATATATATATATATATATATATATATATATGACGGTTCAAATGTGAACCGTTTTTCGTATGAGAACTGCGAGAACCAATTATAGTCATTGATCAAAAGTAGTTCGCACATGGTGAATTGGTCCTCAGGTTACAAGAGCGGATTAGGTTAATGAAGACGACACATGTATAAAAGAATGAAAACCTTGCAGTAATTATATATCATATTGATAACTTTTTATAGAGTTTAAGAGGTACAATAAAAACCTTAATGAATCATTATTTATCTATACCTTGTCCATTTTATTTATTTATCATTTTGTCTAATCAAAACACATATTAAAATTTGTTAAATATAATAAGATGTTATACAGGGAATTCCAATAATGTGGTTAATAAGATATTTTGTCCAGAAGAAAAAATGATTGAAAATGAAAAAACTGTTGCAACTAGGCCCCAATGAAAATTGTGGACAACTTTAATGCTCAAAAACAAGAAAATAAAAAAGTGGTGGTCCATGCTCTAAAACGATGACAGTGATTTTTATTTGAGTGAATTACAAATTATGTACTTTTAAATTGCCACCTCGAGATATTTTCCATCCCATTTTACCATTATATAAACCAACCACATCCTGCAACATACTAACATCAGTCACAACGTACTTTACTCAAAAACCTTCAACCACTTTAACAATGGCGTCCATGGCTACAAACTTTGCCTCATCTCTCTCCACCAAATCCAAGACCTGTTTCTTGGACCAATCATCCTTCCATGGCGTTCCGATTTCTTCTCCGATCCGGATCCAACCGGTGAAGTCGAACCGAAACAAAACCACGCCGATCACCATGTCTGCTACCCCTTACGATCTCGGATCTTTCACCTTTAAACCGATCAAGGAAGCGATCGTATCTCGTGAAATGACCAGGAGGTACATGACCGACATGATCACCTACGCTGACACCGACGTCGTCATCGTCGGTGCTGGTTCTGCTGGTCTCTCTTGCGCCTATGAGCTTAGCAAAAACCCTAACGTTCAGGTATCTATCTACTCCTTGGATCGAATTTTCTGTCTGCATGTTTGACTTATCGCAAGCATTTTATCCATTATTATAAATGATTTTGTTAGCAATCTGAGGTTTATTCTGATTTGATTCTGATTTGATTTTTAGGAATCAAATATGTAATCAGCACTCGTTGATGATACTGATGCTAAATAATTTTTTAACAATATTTTATATTAGAGATCAGTCATCATCTCCACTATGCAATTTTGAGAGGATAGTTTTACTTCCAATACACTTTTTACAGGGCGTAAAGCTGTATAATCAGTCATCATCTCCACTATGCAATTTTGTTTCTAATTTTTGACTTTTTGGAATTGTTTGTAATTATATGAAATGATTAGAAATAATTAAATTGTTAAATAATCACAGGTCGCCATCATCGAGCAATCTGTGAGCCCCGGTGGTGGAGCATGGTTGGGAGGACAACTCTTCTCCGCCATGGTTGTCCGGAAACCTGCACACCACTTCCTTGACGAGCTGGAGATCGAGTATGACGAGCAAGAAGATTATGTTGTCATCAAGCACGCAGCTTTGTTCACCTCCACCATCATGAGCAAGCTTTTAGCCAGGCCAAATGTGAAGCTATTTAACGCAGTTGCAGCTGAGGACCTGATCATCAAGGGAGGGAGAGTAGGTGGTGTCGTGACTAACTGGGCTTTGGTAACAATGAACCACGACACACAATCCTGCATGGACCCGAATGTGATGGAAGCTAAGGTGGTTGTGAGCTCGTGTGGGCATGATGGTCCCATGGGTGCCACCGGGGTCAAGCGGCTCAGGAGCGTTGGGATGATCGAGAGTGTTCCTGGGATGAAAGCTCTTGACATGAACACTGCTGAAGATGCAATTGTTAGGCTTACAAGAGAGATTGTTCCTGGCATGATTGTAACAGGGATGGAAGTTGCAGAGATTGATGGATCTCCAAGAATGGTAAAAATATAAATAATTACCCTTTTTTTGTTATTATTTTGGTTAATTTTTTGTAATTAAGTTGCTAATGAATCTTGTGATGATGTGTATACAGGGGCCAACATTTGGGGCTATGATGATATCCGGACAGAAGGCTGCACATTTGGCGTTGCAGGCGTTGGGGCTCCCGAATGCTTTGGATGGAACGAGTGTCGGAAGCCTGCCGGAGCTCATCCTTGCTGCAGCGGATTCCGGTGAGACTGTGGATGCCTAAATTGGAGTAAATATTTAGGATGGTGTTTGGGTGGGTTTGAATAAATAAGTGTTAGGGAAGGAACAAGGCTTGTGAATCAAGCTGTTTCTATTGGTAGTTTGTTGAGAGAAGTGTTTTTATGTGATTGTGAATGGAATCTGTTTTCTTTTTGGTTCTTCTCTGTTTCTGCTTATAATTTAAGAACCTCATTTAACTTCACAAACTTTAATTAGTCGATCAATAAGATCATGTACTAGAGATATGATTTTGATCTTATGACTTTCGCTATGGGTGTTGATTCTTCCACTTATAAATTTGATTCATCCACTAAAGATATAACATCTTTGAAGCTATGTTAGAAGTTAGTGAAGCATGAGTTTGTAGTGGATGAATTAACTTTATAAGTGGAAATATCATCTTCCTTTCACGCTATAGTCTGGTTTAGATTTGGACTAAAAGAAGTTTGAAGTTCTATTAATAGAAAGTAAAACTAAATCTACACCTAGACAGCCCAAATATAGATTTTGGATGTTTTACATGAGAGCATATTCCTTGATGCCATGGTATATGGATATTTATTGCTTCATAAAAGCATTTCATTGTAGAAGCTAGTAGAGCTCCTTTTAAGTTATGTTTATATATATAACTGTTTATAACTTTTTACAAATATGATGTCACTTGGCACCTATAAAGATACTCGTATTTCATTGAAAATAACCGTCTCACTTTAATATTTATGAGAAATAGACCCAAAACCTACTTTTAATTTATTTTATCGTCTACTTTTAAAAAAAGAAAAGAAATAAAATTGGTGGTTTAGGGCGTTATTGCAGGATAATAATTGTATCCACAATGAGAGTGACCCTAGCATAAACGATGGGAAAAATATCCAAGACATTGCCATCCTAAATGTTAAACAATTATCATGTAGATATAGACTGGTTAGTTAGAAAATGATGTTTATATTATATCAATTATTGAAGAAATAAGAAATTAATTAACAAAGGTCCAAACTAAATCATATACACATAGTTGTATGTCTAAGAGTTTTAACTTTTATGCAGCAAAAAATATCTTGTATAGTATAGGAATGAGACGAGAGCTTGGAAACAAAGCCGGTTGATTTTGTAGTGAGCTTTATAAGGATCATGGGCTACTCCTCTCATAACCAATTGATTTTGAGTTGGAACCCCACAAACTTACACAACCAAATTAGCAAAGTTTTGAAGAGATCGACAAACTTAGCAAGTCATGGTATTTTATAAATATTCTTTTACAAAAAAAATTAATGATGATGGACTAATATTTACAGAGTTAGTATGCTTTATATGCGGTCCTTACAAAAGGTGTTGTGGATTTTTTTTAAATGTAGAGAATCAAATTTAGCTTGCTTTTAAGCGGTTTAACTTAAATTTGTTCACAAGAGAAGTTGTAAGTACATGATTCTAGTACTTATGTTAGATCATTCGTATAACACCCAAAATTCCCTCCCTTACCTTAATACCATATTAGCTTTACATAACTTTTTCATCGTCTTTTTCTCTCTTATCTAAATATCTAGTATAGTTTAAACCAAATTAATCTAATCTTTTTTTCAAGAGATGGAAGCGTATGGGTACTATTTGCAACCTGGCTTACCCGAAGGCTATACGGGTGCTCTTAGTAGGACAGAGATAGAAAGAGTTTGAAAGGTGCTAAACATCCCTATTTAGTCCAACTTTTATTTATTCTCAATTCTATCATATGTTTGAGATTTTTGTTGTTGTCATTTCATGGTTTTGTTGTAGTTTTATTAAGATGTGAGTTGTGAATTATGACCTTACTAGGTTTCAAGTCCGTGTAAACACGGACCAACATGTAAAAATTTAAATATGATTTTATATTTCTATATTTCGACTAAAATAATGCTTGTTAATCAAATGTTAGTATATAGGTTACAAAATTATTCTATTAATTAAACCCTTTTAGAATAAAATACTTATATTATAGGAAATCACAATAAAACCGAACAGATTAATTGAAATTAGTAGTTATTAAAGCTAGTGTGAAATTACTTACCACAAGTGACAAAAAATTGGAACTTGACTAACCAAATAACTATTTCTTCACTGTGTTTGCAATCCTAGTCGACATGCACCATTATTTCTTCTTCGACAATTCATCAAATACATGGTGCACAAAATCAATGTATCTAATGATCACAAGAAGATTAGTAGTTCCATCAACAAAGAGTTGGGGCAAAACAGAGAATGTAGAAAGAGTAACTGTCAAATCGGCAAGGGGTAGCATTAAAAACCTTCGATACACGGTCGCAAAGTACATGTTGTTATTTGTTTTTCATTGACCCAATTCAATTTTTAGTTTATAGAGCTAAACATAAAAGACAACACCCTTTGCAAGTTTGCAACATTTATCATAGTCATTGACATACTCGAGGGAAGAATTTGACAGTCTAAAAAACAAACATAGATCAAATGACGGACTCTTTCTAAAAGTGGATGACACGCATAAAATCAAATCTAATAAGGGGCTACAACTACTCCATATACATATCAAATAAGATGGTAAAGGGTGCAGTTTAGATGATAAATCCCTAAAGAAAACTAAGTATTTGTTACTAATAATTTGAAGGTAGAAATTTAAACCAAGCTAATTGAATCTACCAACTACCTAAGGAGCCACCATATATGAAATAATTTCTTGACAAACTGTATACATAACTTCAAAAAAATAATAGTGATTCATTTCATCAAACAGCTGTTATGTATAAAAAAACTAATAACATTCATGACATGGGAAATAATTTCTTCACCAACTGTGTACATAACTTCAAAAATATTAGTCAGACATTTCATCAAACAACTAAACAATAGATTGCTTTATTGACATTGAAAAGACTAAAACTTACCCATTCTAGAAACTTGCAAGGAGTTAAATTCAAAAAATTGAGCAGAAAAATCTTCAAGTTGAGCACATTATTCTTGGAGTTAGGATAGAACCTTATTTCGGAAGTGGGAATTTAGAAGAAACTTCTAATCTTGTGTTAATTTTGGTCACCAGACCCATAAAGGCATAAAGAGTGTTATGAAAAAATATTTGAAGTTGAAGAACTCAAGAGAGCGGTATGAATTACCTGTTCGATTGAAAAGCGACAAAGTGACAAGGTTGTTGTTCTTTTATATCTCTTCAGCTTTTACACATACAGATAATCTGAAGCTATATATAAATTACAGCAATGTCAAGGAAAATATTTCGATTCATTTACCTGTAATTGGTTGTCTGTGATTCTTCATTCTCGCATGCTAAATAAAATATATACACCAGATATTTACTAAATAAAATATATACACCCTAAAATATATCTCCTACAACTAAGATCACATTTCAAAACACACATTCAAACACACTCTAATAAAGTACCTAGAATTGCATGGTGCAGATCATGCACATCTCTCCTCCTAAGATAGAAGAAGCTGAAATAAACAATAGGCAGCAATACAGCATAAATCTGCCAATAAAAAAAATGAAAATAAACATCAATTACAAACTTATGATATAACATAAAACAAAAAAAGCATTTATGGAAGGGAAGATCAGTATCGGGACAAAAACCGATAGTTATTCTGTTTCTAAGATCTGGTTATGGTCTAAAAAGGGGAAATATGCTACTCCTTCTGAGAATCAATTGTATAATCCATCTTCAGTTGACATGGAATTACCTTGGATGGGCAGAACGCAAGGTACATGAAATGAGTTTAATTTTTTGTTTCTTTAATCCCTTAATTATTTAACTTTTTTTAATTAATCAGTAGCCCTTTATAATGGTAGTTTGATACTGATGAATAAGCAAATCTAGCCCTGTTAGCGCGTATCGGATTGGGATTTTTTAATGAAAATTTTGAAAATTTTACATATAGCATGTTCATAAGTCATAAATAATCAAACATATCAGCCTGCAATCCTTAATTTTCTTATTTTGTAACATAAATTATCATTTAATCGAGTATTCAATTAATATATAAGTATGTATGTGTAAGATTACAATAAAAATACAGTAATACTATCAAACAAAGGCTGATTTTGCTTGGTGATGAAGAAATCGAGCACCAATGGAAGAAGAAGGATTCACGATTTGATCTTCAATCGGGCATCAATATCGTGGTTGTTCTTCAATCAAAAGGAAAAAGGAAGGAGTCGGCAGGTTGTGCGTGTGAAAATGGAAGAGAAAAGGAAGTTGGCTTCATTAAAACCTACTTTTTTTTATTGACCGAGTTGGCCGAGTTAACCGAGTACCGAGTTACCTAAACTCGCCTCAGTTAGGGTCCAAGTACCGAGTACTCGGCCGAGTTGCCCGAGTTTTGCAGCACTGCCAAGATCCGATTGCCTTCTATACATGGAAAATTGATCATCAATAGTCTAAATTTTGAAAGATTTACAATTTGGATATCAAAGGTTTCAATCAAACAATTAAGGGTTTCAACAATACATAAAAAGTGGTACCAAATTGAGGAAAATTAGTTGCATGATGATCAAGAAAGTTCATCACAATCATGCAAGTTCATAAAATGAAAAATGGAGATCAAGCTAGCATAGATTAAAAGCAATATACCTTAGTTTTATGTTACACGCAGATTTATACACCTGATATAAAACGGGTACTATCGGATTCAATCAAGTAAACACCGGATCCTCGATTACGACCAATTTAACGACAATTGAGGTCCTCCTGCAAAGGGGTTTCGAAAAATTAAGAAAACCAATCAATCAAGAAACAAACTTTTGCTACATTCGCCCAAAAAGAAAAACACCCAACACCCAATCATAAAAAAAGTAAATAAAAATCAAGCTGATTAATGAATACCCAGATGATAAATCTTGAAAGAAACACTTAAGATATAACACAAGGAGATAACAAATATTGTGATCATAAACTCACAAACCAATTCAAAAGACTCATAGAATTCTGATTTTATTTTTATATTTTACTATATGATTCACTAATTCCTAGCCACAAATAAACATAGTATATCAGACAAAAATCAAGATAAAACATCTTTAGTGGGAAGCCAAACCTGAAAAAATCCGTATTTACTAAGAACATGCGCGGATAATGGATAATAAGAGTGCCTAACCTCAGGGTACTTAGATAGATTCATTCTCAGCTGCTTGCTTCTTCCATTTGGTTATGTGATAAAATGTTGGATGGTTAATTGATAGAGCCACGTTTCTTTTGTGTTAGTTTTAACTTCCTTTCTTTTCTTCTTCAAAATCTACATGTTCCATGCTAGTCATAGGTTTGCTTACTCCCTAATCTGACAATGAACTCCGGAATGTGATGATATGTTGTTTGATGCATTATTATCGTTGTTTTCTCTGATGAAATTAGGTGGGCACGGTTCTCCTCTGCTGTGCATTCTTGTATGACATTTATGGGTCTTTGTTTCCAAATGGTGGTTTCATGAAAGTGTGATGATAATGGTGAGGTTCTATGGCTGCTGATAAAGCGTTACAAACTTTAATTTCTTACTACATCCCTACAACATTGTTGTATGAATCCAGCCTCCTCAACAGTGTTCACCAACCATAGCCACCATATGAATAGTGATTCCTCCTTTGTTGAAGAAAGTGTTCACCGGCCAAAGACTAATTTACCTTGCTATGTGAAATCATTAAATGGTGTAGTGGCTAGCTTGTCTATAAATAGAAGCTCTATTAGTTGTAGCAAGTACCAAGAAAAAGTGTCAAACTCTTAGAGTAAGAGTTGAGAGAGAAAAAGGGTCGGTTGTTTGTAATAGTCGAGTGTGAGAGTTGCTCCTCCTATTGTAATTCTATTCCCGTAGTTAATAGAAGAGTTTTCCGATCCCAACAAGTGGTATCAGAGCCTCGTTAGCCACTTTTTTCGGTGTCGGTCCGTTTTCGGGTTTTGAAACTTTTTTCTCGAAAACGTATTCTAAATGTACCCTGAATACATCCCTACAACATGACTGTGTTCCCCTGAATACAGGTTGTTCGTGGAGATAACGGTAGAGAAGATGGCATCTCAATGCTACCTGCAAAGGGGTTACAAAGAATAAAATCGTGGAAACAGGATAAGTCAAGAATACTAAGGTTTGAACAAAGACCTTGAACTTTTACCTTTGAGAAGCCATTAGGCATCTCATGCACATACACACAGAAGGGAGTCTCCGATATATGAAACCATCCCTTCCTGCACATCCACCACACCCTCCGCTTGCTGCCTGCAAAACCGAAGAAACCTCGCTTGTCAAGCTGGTACTAAAGGCGACACCAGTTGAATCTCAGCTTGCATCTGGAAAAAGTTGTAGTCTTTATAAACTTTTCGAGCTTTATATAATATGAAATTAGAATCAAGATTTAGGAAACGGCTTACAAGCTGAACAACCCCGTTTCTTGAATCACCATTACCAACTGAAATCACATCGACCATGCTACTACTTCCTATCATACGAGAAACATATCTCTCCACCGATTCTACATAAAACATGATCAATAATGAAGATTTAAATATAAAACAATGATAATTAAAGTTCATGAATATATGAATTGAAAGATTTAACACATACTGCATCAAGCAATGCCTCTACAAGCGCTAAGCTATTGAGTCTGGAAAAATGTGGTTATAAAATATTAGTTTGTAACCAAAGATCTGTTAGGAGATAATTAAAGAATTATTGTAACACCGTAAATCTCAAGCCATTTTTTTAAATCACAGTGGAAGTATTGCAATAGAAAAATAGAAAAGATAGCAACACCCACAATCTTGAAATCAATAATGTTCAACAATACAATATATCGTTTCGTGTTACAAAAGAGTTACAAACATGGCTCGTCATTTCAAAAACATAATATCAGAGCGACGGTCAAACTTCCCCTGTACGAACAAACACCTACCGAAGCTCATCAAAATCTGCAACAAAGAGTTAGGGTGGGGAATTAGCACAAAGCTAAGTGAATGGAATTCAAGCAATTAGCAACAATTAGCAGAACCACAACAATCACAAGAACAGGTAATCTCAAATATCAAAGGACCGGCGGCTCTGCCGAGCCTACGACCAATGCTGGCCATAACAATGATCTACCGATAGCCACCTGCTAACTGACACAGTTAAACCCCCTCTGCTACAACAAATGCAACAGAGGATCTAAAACTGCCTAACCAGAAGCCACTGGCCCAGCCCAAAACCACGCTTAGCTGACCTTTGCCACAAACACCATGAGCACAATTTCATACCTTGATACTCATATCTTGGATTCGATCGCAATAATCATCAAATATCCAGTCAAACAATCATATCAGACTAAACAGACTATCGCATGATTAAATAAACGAATCCAAATAATCATCATAATCATAACTAATACCACCAGTGAGTTAAAGTCCACTCACCTCAGCCTCAAACTTCGTTCCACTCAGTTGTCTAATAACTGAGCCTTTGTTATTCCTGAGAACATAAAATCAACCGAATCAGTTCTCAACTCATAAATATATTTATATCAATTATTATATTATACTCATAATATAATTACATAATCGATCGCATTTATAATTATATAATCGATCCTCATGCATACGTACATATCATCCCACCAAATTGATCTAAGTATGCATACAAGTTAATCATAATCAATAGAATTCATTTATAATTAAATAGCTTCATCAACCTTGTTTACGTAACTAAATAAATATATAAACAATCTATTCCCCCATGTGCATCAAACCACTTGCACACTACACACACAAAATTCACACTAACAATCTAATATATATATATATATATATATATATATATATATATATATATATATATATATATATATATATATATATATATATATATATATATATATATATATATATATATTCACAAGATGTACGGTCGATAGACCTATTTATATAATATATTAATCCATCAATTTATCACTCCACACCAACACCTATCGCACCAATATATATATATATATATATATATATTAATCGCACCACACACACATATATATATACATATATACATATATATTTCTATTAAACATACACTATTGCATACTATAGATATATTCCAACACATACAATTTTCAACTCAAAGCTTTAGCATAGATCTATAGAAAACAAGGTTTATAGCATCCAACACTTGGTACAATAAAATCAAGGTCTATAGCATGGCTTATAAAAAAACAAGGCTTATAGCATCCAACACTTAGTCAATAAAATCAAGATCTATAGCATGGCTTATAAAAAACAAGGCTTATAGCATCCAACACTTAGTCAATAAAATCAAGGTCTATAGCATGACTTATAGAAAACAAGGCTTATAGCATCCAACACTTAGTCATATTTCTAATTCAAGATTCAAGTATATTTCTATAAGCCTTAGCTCCCTTTTTTTTATTAAATACTCATTTCTATATAATCTAAGCATGTCAATAAGTCAAGATCAACTTGTTTCTTTCCATAAAATCATGTTCACTTTAAATATTAAAATCTTTTAATATTAAATCATTTTAATATCTTATCTCCATTTTCATCATCTTCAAGCTACCATAAAATCATATTATTCAAGAACACCGTCACTTTCATATGAACAAACACCTTAATCTATTATCTCGATTTTCATGTATATACTTTTAATCATGCTTTTAATTCATAAACTCATGAATCATCATAAAAACATATTTCTATTCTTCATGAATAGTTAATAACACTTTAAAATCCTTAAATACATAAAACCCACTTTCAAGTTCAAACAAAAACTTCATCCATGGTATCTCCATAAAATTAAACATGGTAACAACTTGAAATCATGATATTTAGTAACCAAGAATATCATACTACCTTGATTTGTAATTATTCAACCCTTAGAATCAAGGTCAAAAATCCAAGTATCAAGTTGTAGTAACTTTCTCTCTCAAAACACACCTTAGAAAACACACACTTAACATACACATAACTTACTCATGAAGTTATATTTAACACTTCAATTTTCGGCCCCTTACTACTCACATACGTATTTCAGTATTTAAAACGTTACGTTCGAATATACAGTTTGTCACATAACCGACCAATCTCGAACAATTAATTACTAAAAAAATAATATTTGGAATCATCGTTTAAAAACGAATTTAACGATACCATAAAAGCATACTTTTAAAATAAACACGTAGACAATTATTTGAAACTCACTAAACGACTAAGCCCGAATTTGGGATGTTACAAATATAATAATAACAATAATTAATTAACTATATAATCACCACCTTCATTTGAGTTCTTCTGTTCTAAAACCAGAATTTAACTTGCTTGTTCTCCAAATTCAGCTTCTTTCCAAGTGCTGGTCTTTCTTTCTCATCTGAGCATTATCTTTAAAGGATTACTACAAACAAATATATAAACATAGCATCAAAACACAAACAAATCTTATAACTTAATGGCTGAATCTCAAGTAATTTCACGAAATTCAAACGAATTAGAGTTTAATTGAAAAAATTAGGCTTTTACCATGGCTTTGATGTTCTCCTTTAAGCAGATTAACCGCTTTGTATTCATAATGAAGTCTTGTTAGCAGTCCACGAAGAGGAAACAGTTATCTAATGTTTTTTTATTATAACTTCATACGTTAGGAGGAAAACCACAACATACCCCCCAATTTCCCATAAAAGCATTTGTGCCCAATAACATCTTAACACATCAGAAGCCATTGAATTTACAAGTAACAGAAAGCATTAAACCCCAAAAATGCTGAATAATGGTGCAATGTATTGACCTTAATTCATGGGTACCATCATTCCTTGAGGAAACGCAACTCAAATGTACTCGGCCTAACCGAGGTATCTTCATGACCGTTTCCTTACCCTTCCCTGGCTAATGAACATTTATATATGCACCTTAATCTGCTTCTAGAGTTAATTACAAAAATGGTCCCTGTGGTTATCATAAAATTGCATTTTTGGTCCTTTAACTTTAAAAATTACAAAAATATGTGGTTGTCGATTTGTTTCACTTTCAGTCCTTTAACCAAACGTCTGATAAGTCTTGCCGTTAAAACTTCTCATGTGCCTTGCACATGAGGGTAATTTAGTCATTTTGCACCTTATCTTTATTACCAAACATAATAAAATATATTTTCTATATTTAAATAAACAAAGAAAAAAGTTGATTACCAAACACACTCAAGTCTCTCTCTAACCATTCTCTCAGTCACCCCACACACACACTCTCTCTCTCTCTAGCCTCCTCTTCCACCGAAAACCCCAACCACCACCACCCCGTCGTCTGTTGGGTCTGTTTCACCACCGAAATCCACCATCATCTCCATCTCAGCGAGTTACAATTGGTTGAAGACAACTACTGTTGAAGACGAACGCCGTCTAACCACCAGCACGCAACCACCGCCTGAGCTCTCTGTCTTCCCCGTTGAAGATAACCATCATCGCCCACCAGAAAAGCACCACAACCACCGTCTAAGCAAAACCCTAAATCGGGAACCGCCGCCATCTCAGCGAGTCACAATGGTTTGAAGCACCACCATCATCGTCGGAACTCAGCGAGTCACAACCTGTCTAAGAAAAACCCTAAATCGAAACCACCGCCGCCATCTCGTCGGAACTCGGCGACTTAGAACAGATTTGACCACCACCACCATCATATTTCTTCGGATCTGAACCACCACCACCTCATCTCGTCGGAACTCGGTGAGACGTCATGATTTCCGAAGTCTTGTGGGCGACACCTCCAGCCGCGACCAAGTAGCTATGTTCATCCAAACCCTCTTTTTTGTGAGTTTGAAGATTGTAAAGTAGGTTTTTCATTTTACTTTAATTTGTGTGTTCATTGGTATAGAGTGCCAATCTGATAGTTAGGTTTTTCAGATTTAACTATCAATTTGGATGTTCATATCTTTTTCATTTCAAATTGGGTGTTCTTTAGTCTTTTTCTTTTTCTTTTTGTTTTAATAAAGAGAATATCTTGTTGTAATTATGAAACTTTGGCAACAAGTTTAAATTGATGATTGATTTAGCATTGTGATTTAGGTGTTTAATTTGTTCTTTGCCTCAAGAAGTCGATAACAGTGGTTTCCGATTTGCTGTTGCTGGGTTAGTATAATTCCAGAAGAGATGAAGGCATCATTAATAGAGGTGAACAAATACCGGTTTTTACTATATCCGGTTATAGTAAAAACCGGATCGGATTTTTCGGACAAAAAAAAAACCGGTTACGAAAAAAAACCGGTTTAGTATTAACCGGTTTTGATATCGAATTCCGATACTATTTTATCCGGTTTCGGTTTATACTATAACCGGTTTTTATAAAAAACCGGTTTTTATTCGGGGCAAAAAATCCGGTCCGCGTATTTTTTATGTAGCCCACTGTTTTTTTTTTTTTTTTTTTTTTTTTTTTGTTTTTTTTTTTTAAATACATTTCCTATAATATATACTATAAAAAAACATACATGTGAAAGAAAACTCAAATTTTGATTAATTTAAATACTTAAAAAGTACAATGTTAAAATTACAAACTTCCTAATTAAAAATATTCAAACTACAAACATCTAACTTAAAACCATTCAAACTTCGAATTAAAAGTGGGAAGCCAGGGAGGAGCTTCGGCATCGCCATCACCCCTACATAGCAACCCGTTCACGCTTCTTCTTCTTCTTCTTCTTCTTCATCGGGAGACGATATTCCAAGTTCCACTTCTTCATTGTGTATGTTTGATTCCAAGTCGACGTCAATTGGGTCTTCTAGTGTGGTCACGTGTTGTCTTCTAGCCGCACCATCCAAGTAATCTTTTAAACAAATACACACTTCCACAGATTCGGGACTCAACCGTGATCTTCTTGCGGATACGACCCTGCCACTCACAGAAAAAGCAGATTCCGAAGCTACCGTAGAAGCTTGGACGGTTAGTAGATCACGGGCCATGGCGGCTAGAACCGGAAATTGTGATTCCCTTTCCTTCCACCAAGCCAAAATATCAAAAGTTTGAAAATCCTCATATGTATATTTTGCTATAAAATTGGTTGACATGTAATTCCCTAACTCACTACTTGGGGTGGAACCACGTGCTCTCTTGGATTGAGAGTTCATAATTGTGTTAAAAAGTGACAAACCCGCATTACTTTGGCGTCTACTAGATTCCGCTCTCATTTGATCATGAATGGCACTAGATGTCCCGTATTTACCCAAATAGATCTCAAACATATCTCGAAAACATTTATTGAAATAATTGGTTTGGTTAGTTATAAAAGCGGGATCATCTTCGGTAAGGTTAAAAGAAAATGCAATTTGTTCGATTAATGTTTCAACTCCACCAACGTTTAAACAAGGGTTTAAAGCGGCGGCACAAGTAAATACCGGGGGAAAAGAATGTTTTGTATGTTATAAACACAAATCACCCTTTTTAAAGAAAATACCGCGTTTGTGTTATTTGACGCATTATCAAAAGACATAGAATAAACTTTGTTTTGTATGTTATAAACACAAATCACCCTTTTTAAAAGCGCAAATAAATTTGCGCCGGTGTGTGGTTCACCAAATAACTCAAACGCGATTGTACGTTTCATCATTTGCCAACTATCTTGGTCTAGCCAATGGGCCGTGACGGCTAGAAAAGAATGTCCGGTGTTATGTGGAGAACTCCAAACGTCACATGTAAGTGACACACCATAACGGTGTTCTTGGAATCCTAAAATCATTTTTTCTCTAGCCGCACGCCACATTTTTATTGCATCACGCCTAAGGGTAGTACGACTTACAGCGGTGTAACGCGGTTGCATTAGTGTTTGGATGGTTTC
Source organism: Pulicaria dysenterica (assembly GCA_947179395.2). Lineage (NCBI taxonomy): Eukaryota > Viridiplantae > Streptophyta > Magnoliopsida > Asterales > Asteraceae > Pulicaria > Pulicaria dysenterica. The sequence continues at coordinate 13,755,155 of OX359291.1, forward strand.
GGTGAAATCTTTATCATCAAAGTGGTCAAACGGCAAAGCTTTTGTAATCACGAACCTCGTAAAAGCGTCTCGTAATTTGTCGTTGTCGTAAATGAAAACACCACCTTGATTCGTCATGTTGGCTTGAGTTGCATCGGATGTTGCTCTTAGCGCCTTGCATGACTTGGAAATATGAGCCCTCAAAGTAGAGTTGCCTTCGGGTGCTAGAAACTTGTGACAAAGTTTGCACCGAGCCCTTTTTGAACCGTTGGACATCTCGCACAAGTCGAAATGTTCCCAAATTTCTTTATTTCTATTATGCTCGAGAATCCTCACCACATCGGGGTTTCCTCCGACGGAAGATTCTCCCGTATTCGGCATGCTACTACTACCGGCCATGATATCAATCTCAAGAAAGTGAGCTTTGGTGAATAAAAGTAGAGAATTTGGAGAGAATTTGGAAGATGTAAGTTGTGATTTAATCCCACAACATACCCACACTATATATAAGTGTTTTGGGTGGCAAAATGGTAAAAAAATAAGAAAAAAACGGTCAAGAAACACCCCAAACGGCTAGAAAACGGCTACTTTTCGAACCTAACGGCTAGTAGTAAAAAACCGGATAAAAAACCGGATAAAAACCGGTTTCAAAAAAACCGGTTTTTTATCCGGTAAAAAAAACCGGTCGGCCCAAAATCCTACAAACCGGTCATACTATCCGGTTTTGAAAAATCCGGTCCGGATAAAAAAAAACCGGTTTTTAGAAAATCCGGTTTCGGATATTTTTTCGTATAAATCGGATATTCGGTTTTTTTGTGCACCTCTAATCATTAACATGAAGTATACTGATTTTCAATATAATAAAAATTAAAAATTATTTTATAGAAAATAGTTAGTAATTAATGTGTATAAAAGTATTATTTAGCATTAATAATTATTAAGTAATTATTAGCTAATTTGTTAATTATTAATAAAAAAAGGTAGAAAAATGTTAAATGTTGTTTGGTAACAAGGATAAGTATTAAATGACCAAATAGTCCTTGACTAACGGTCAATGACGGTCAAACTTAACAGACATTTGATTAAAGGACTGAAAGTGAAACAAATCTACAACCACAGTGACTATTTTTGTAATTTTTAAAGTTAAAGGACCAAAAGTGTAATTCTATGACAACCACATGGACCATTTTTGTAATTAACCCCTGCTTCTATAAAGAAGTCTTTGTGGGACAATTTGTTAAACCTGCTGAACTCTAAACCAGAATTATATAGATTTGATTTGGTGATTTCAATGAACAAAGATCAGAGGAAGAATGGAATGGCACAAAGTTCACTTTCACCGAAGCAAGATCAATTCATATGTTCATATCTTTAGGTGGATTAACAGAACTTACAAGTGGGTGCAGGGCCGTCTTAAGAGCCGGGTCACCTGGGCAACCGCCCAGGGCCCACGGTTGAAGGGGGCCCATCATCAGGATATACCTTATATATATGTATAATTTTCTAGAGCTCTGGGCAGTCAATCTCGGCGATATCTCGGTGATATCTCGCCGAGATATCGGATATCGGAAGTTCACAAAATATCGGTCTCAAATATCGCTGGGATATCTTGGAGGCGAGAATATCGGCGATATTGGGCGATATTTGGGCGATATTTGACAAACGATATATCGGTATATCACCGATTTTTATACTGGGTATTTTTTTTTTTGATCTACTAAGTTCTATTTGATTTACAAGCCCAGCCCGCTTTCTAATTTCCAAAGCCCACTTCTCATGTTAAACCTAAAACTAGTACTGTACTACTAACGTAAAAAAAAAAAAAAAAAAACAAGAAGCAGTCTTCCTCCACTCCAGTCTGAAGCTGTCTTCCTCCAATCTCGCGACTACGACCAGGGCAATTTGTTTCTTCCTCCACTCCAGCCTCTGCGACCTACGAAGAACACAGCCATCACTCGACGGGAACACTGGAAATTTCTGTTTCTTTCTACGAAGAACTCCAAGCCAAGCCAAACAAGATTATTTCTTCTTCCAGGCGACAAACACTGGTATGTTCTATTTCTTATTCCATTTTGACTTCAATTTTGAATTGATTTTGACCATTAAGCTTTATTTTGACCATACTTAGATACTGATTTTGTGTGTAGGTTCTGATTTTTATTTATAATTTGTTATAAACTTGTTATTAGCTGATGATATGGCGTATTAACTTGTTGTAATTACTTAATTAGCTACTGATTTTTCCATTTTAGTTTGTTACTGATTTTTCCATTTTAGTTTGCTACTGATTTATTAATTAAGGACTGATTTATTAGCTACTGATTGTATTTATAAACTTGTTATTAGCTTATAGCTACTGATTTATTGAATTGATTAGTTTTGATTAGCTATTGGTTTATTGTGCATCAGAATTGTCAATATGGAAGGTCAATCTTCACATGCTTCCGTTAATCCTAACACTAATGCTACTACTTCATCGGATGCTGGTACAAAATGTACGGGTGGGGATATGGCTTGGGAATGGGGTGTTGGAAAGATCCCACAAAGAAAGGAACTATTTGGTGCACGCTTTGTGACAAGAAAATGTCTGGAGGGATCACAAGGTTGAAACAACACCTTACTCATACGACATGTGATGTATCTGCTTGTCCTAAGGTGACAACAGATATAACAAAGAGAGTTCTTGCATCAATGCAAGAAAAAGATAAGATAAAAAAGGAAAAACAGAGAAATATTGAAATTTTGATGTCGGCAAATACGATAGATTTATCGGAAAATGAGGATGAGGTTGAGGAGGTACAAGTTAGGAAGGGCGATGGTAAGAAAAGAAAGTTTGTAGGTGCTAGTAATGTCCGTGGTCCTCTTGATTCTATTTTTAAGAGTGATCATGGAAAAACAAACCAAAGTACATTGGATAAGAACAATCCAATAAACCAGAAGTTGAAGATGGTTGCATGGAAGAAAATTGCAATTTGGGCTTATTCGGTTGGGTTACCCTTCAATGCCGTACGTGACGAGAGCTTTCAAGATATGATTAATGCCATTGGAGACTACGGAAGAGGTAATGAATCAATTACTTTCACTATAAGTCATTAGTAGTTAATATTTACTAATGTTTTTAGTTTTGACTATGTTAGGTATGCCTGCTCCAAGTTATCATAATGTTCGTGTAACATTGTTGAAAGATGTTTTAGAAGATACTAAAAGCTTTGTGAATTCATATAGGCCGCAATGGCAGAAATTCCGTTGTAGCATTATGTCTGATTTTTGGACAGACGGGAAAGGAAGGTGTTTGATAAACTTTTTAGTCAATTGTCCTGTTGGTACGGTATTTTTGAACTCAATTGATGCATCAGAGCATGTAAAGGATGCTCAATTAATTGTGAAGATGATTAATGATGTGATTGAAGATGTTGGAGAAGAAAACATTGTGCAGGTAGTTTTGTTTCTTAAATCTTGATGATTTCATAGTTTTTATTGCTTTTTATTCATATTATTAATTAAATTTCTTTTTTATTTCTTATAGTTTATTACGGATAATGGCTCAAACTTCAAAGCTGCGGGAAGGATTTTAGAAGAACAACATCCAAAGTTGTTTTGGACTCCATGTGCGGCACACTGTGTTAACCTCATGATAGGAGATATTGGAGAGAAAATACCCAAGATAAAAAATGCTTTGAGTGACGCAAGAGCAATCGTGGTTTACATTTATAACCACGGAAGGATTCTAAATATGATGAGAAAGCTGACAAAGAATAAGGAGTTGCACAGGTCTTGTGTAACTAGGTTTGCAACTCAGTTTTATACTTTACAAAGTGTGCATGAGAATCGACATCATCTACAAGTGTTGTTTGTGTCCGAACAATGGACCAAAAGTGGCTTTGCCAAAAAAGCAGTAGCAAAGAGAGTAGAGAGAATAGTTGCAAAACAAGAGTTTTGGGACAACGTTTATCTAGCTTGTCAAGTATTTGCTCCTTTGGTGGATTTGGTGCGGTTGGTAGATACGGAAGAGAAGCCGTGCATGGGTTATATCTACGACGCAATGAGTAGAGCGAAAGAGCAAATAAGCAAAAATCTTAAGGGTGGGCCGAATGAGAGACTCGTTACTAGAGTTTGGTCTATGGTTCAGACAAGATGGACCGATCAACTTCATCATCCTTTACATGCAGCCGGATACTTTCTTAACCCTTCCATCTTTTATGGAGAAAGTTCAAAGGAAATAGAGACTAACAAAGAGATTATGACGGGACTTTATGTTGCCATCGATCGTCTTGTTCCTGATGAAGATGAAAATGATACATTAAGGCAAGAGCTGAATATGTACATTGATTGTGATGGCCAGTTTGGATCTGCATCCGCCAAAAGGAGTATAAATAAAGTTGCTCCATGTAAGTACAAAGATTTAATAAATTATACTTTTATTTATTTATATATTAATTAGTTAACTCATTACATTTTTAATAAAATACAGATATTTGGTGGCGTTTTTATGGGATTGATACACCATTGCTCCAAAAATTTGCCATCACCGTCCTTAGTCAAACTTGTAGTGCTTCACCTTGTGAACGTAATTGGAGCGCATTTGACAATGTAAGTCCTTAATTCTTCTAACTCATTAAGTAAAATTATATATATTGTATAATTGAAACTTCAACTTATTAAGTTAATCTTTAATTCATTTTTTTAGTTACACTCAAAGAAAAGGAATTGTCTTTTGCAACAAAAGCTCAATGACCTTGTATTCATCCAATACAACACTCGGCTCCAAAGACGATTTGTGTCTATGAAAAGCAACAAGTCTTCGGATCCTATCTTGTTGAGAGATGTAGAGGAAAACGATGAGTGGACGATACCAACCGAGGATGAGCTTCAAGACTTTGTGAATGCGAGTGATGATCTTCTTTGGTCGGATGTGAGAGAAGCAATGGGAGGAAATGTGGACATCGGACCAAGTACAAGGAGTAAAAGGGAGCGTTATAGAGATGATGATGATGATGAGATTAGTGTTGAAATCGAAGATCTTGGTGCGGGTGATGACTTGGAGGAAGAAGTGAATGCTTTAGACGATGTTGATTCGGATGCCGAACCCGTGGATTGCAATTAAATTATGTTTTGACACTTGAACAATTCCCATATTACTATCTAGTAACTTTTGTGCTATACTTTTTAATTAATTTTTGTATGATTATATATATATATATATATATATATATATATATATATATATATATATATATATATATATATTTTACAAAATATAAAAACCAATATCTCACCGATATCTCACCGATATAACCGAGATTTCAAATATCGGTCCTTGACCGATATTTGATTTCTGACCGAGATAACTGCATAGCTAGAGCTCACACTAAATAAAAAGGCAAAGTTTAATTAGGCCCATTAGTAAGCCCAACCTGTTGTGCCCTTGATGTCTACGACTTCCCACGCCGCCCCCTTTGCACCATCGTCGCATCGTCGATTCATACATCAGTTCGTTAAATCTACGCCAAAAATATCTAGGGGAACGAAAACGACGGAACTCGAAAGACGAAAACCCTTTGGCGAATCAGAGATGGAGCTGTTAATGCAGAAGACGGGGTGTCACCTCTTCGGGGTTCGCGTGCGGCGTACCTTCGATTGTTCGGTGGAACGCAAATAAAACGGTACAGAGTACTCTTCATGTTCATATATTCACTTAATCAGTTTAAGACTTCACTATTTCACTATTTCACTATTTCACTATTTCAGACACTCATTACTCATAATTTCACTACTTATTTTCCGATTTTGGCTATCAACACTCTGAGATTCTCGGTCCGTCGCCCGCCGGTCGCCTGAATTTTTTTTAGAGTTTATGAAAGTAGATGATACTTCCGGTTTGAGACTCTATAATGCAATGTTAAAAGCCCTTAAATTGCTTGATTTAAATTTTGATGATATAAGGGGTCAAGGGTATGATAATGGTTCAAACATGAAAGGAAAACATCAAGGCGTGCAAAAAAAATTACTTGATAAAAATTCTAGAGCATTATATATGCCATGTGCTTGTCATTCTCTTAATCTTACACTTAGCGATATGGCACATTCTTGTGTGAAAGTTGTATCATTTTTTGGAGTTGTGCAACGCATATATACATTATTTTCTAGTTCTACGAAAAGATGGAAGTTGTTGCTTGATAACGTTCCGAATTTAAGTGTGAAATCTTTATCCAATACTCGTTGGGAGAGTAGAGTGAATAGTGTCAAAGCTATTAGATTTCAAGCTCCTCAAATAAAATTAGCTTTAATAGAATTATCTAAATCATATGAGGATGCCAAATCAAAGATTGAAGCTGAAAGTTTGGTTAGTGGCTTAGAGAATTTTGAATTTGTACTTGGAATGGTTATTTGGTATGATATTCTATTTGCTATTAATATGGTGAGTAAAAAGTTACAATATTCAACTATATGCATTGATGCTATTATTGATCAAACAGATAGTTTAATAAAATATTTTGAGAAATATAGAAATGAAGGATTTATTTCAAGTTTGAATGTTGCTAAAACCATTGCTTGTGATATGGATGTAGAACCTATTTTTCCTAAGAAACGTCGTGTTATTAGGAAAAAACAATTTGACAAAACTGATAGTGAAGATCAAACACACTCGATAGAAGAATCCTTTAGAGTCGAGTATTTCTTGGTTGTAGTAGATATGACAATTAATTCATTGAATAATAGATTTGAACAATTAAAAACATTTGAAAGTATTTTTGGATTTTTATACAATTCAAACAATTTAAAATCATTGGATGATATTAAACTTCAAAATTGTTGTGCCAAGTTTTCATCAACATTTTCTCAAAACAATGTCTGTGATGTGGATTCAAATGATCTTTTCTCTGAACTAAAAGTGTTGCAAATGACTACCAACTATAAAGATGTCGGCGGTTGAAATATTGGAGTTTGTTAAAGCTGCAGATTGTTATCAAAATGTTTTGATTGCGTACAGAATATTGTTAACTGTACCCGTAACTGTAGCATCCGCTGAGAGAAGCTTTTCAAAACTTAAATTACTAAAAAATTATTTGAGGTCATCAATGTCTCAAGAAAGACTTAATGGTTTAGCCATTTTATGTATAGAGAAGGATATGTTAGAAAGTATTGATCTTGAAACTGTTATTAATGATTTTGCATCGAAAAAAGCTCGACGAAACGTATTTTTATGAATTTTTTTCTAGCAGGTGATGGACTCTATTTGTACAAGCAGCAAGGAAAATGGAAGCAAGGTAATCTGAAAGCTAAAATGGAAGCAAGCAGCAAGGAAAATGGAAGCTAAAATTATGTTTATTACTTTGAGTTTTTTATTGTTAGTCGGTTACGTACAATCGTGTGTATATTACTTTGAGTTTTTTTATAGTTTACTATGTTTTTCGGTTTTTATAAATTTTAGCGCTTTAGGGGCCCATTTTCTACATTTGCCCCGGGCCCCAAAAAAGTTTGAGACGGCCCTGAGTGGGTGTCGGAGATACACAATCATAAGCGCAAAATTTAGTCGAGTTTTGGTTGTACCATGTGGTTATTCGAATCATTGTCCAATTATGTTCAGTACTCGATCCTTAGATTTCGGCCCAACTTATTTTAAATTTTGTATTATTAGCTAGCTCATGATCCAAAGTTTCAGAAGATCGTTAAACTGAATTGGACTAATAAAACGATCGGTCATGGCAAAACAGTCAGGAGCTCGGTTCATGACAAGATCCAAATGAATCACACAGCATGACTATTGGTTGCTTCAATTTCTAGGCAATTGTAGGTTTTGGTCAAAACACTAAGCAGAACATCATATGCATGTATGTATAGTTTGCTCTGTATATCTCGAATACATTTTAAATCAGAGAGAGAAAATAAATCTGGTCCAGGAAATAGTGAAGAAAACTTCGAATCGATCGAAAGACGAAGTTCAGGAGTGAGTAATAAGATCCGATTATGGATGTAAAAGAGAAAGAGAACTTACAGTAGGATGACAAAAGGGGGGCAGGTGGAGAGAAGAGTGATGACTGAGAAGTATGTGAGAATTGGAGAGTGAACCATTTCTTTCTTCTTCGTCGATTCTGCTTCTGCAGCCATTTCTTCAGCGGATACGAGTATCGAGATTGAGAACCTGAAGAACATGGCGATCTCGCCTCAATAACGCCATTCAATCGACACTTAAAAGCCCATTCTGCCTTGCTTGGAAGCCCAAATCAACAAATGAATGCCTGAAACCATTCTAAATTATATAGGATATAGATAGATGAATAGAAGAATACATTATAAGAACAAAATCAAATTATGAATGAAGTTGATTTAAAATAAGGAGTACTTGGTGTAAGTACAATTGAAGTATCAATAGAAAGAATGTCTAAGATATTTAAAGCCCACAAAACTAACATCATGTACATATAACAGACAAATACTGTGATAATTCCATAAGAAGTTCAGAATAACATACATATGTAAAATGAAGTGGAGAGTAAGTAATTATACAATAGATGAAATATTGTAATGGATACTGTAAAAATGAATGACAAGATAACACAAAATGTTTATATAGAGTAAGCTTTGTTGTCCTTATTTTCTTGTCCTATAAACTATAAAGAAACACACTTGGGGTCATTTGAACACAGAAAATTCGATCTACTTTTACAAACACTTGTGATCATTTAAATACATATTCCATAGTGGGATTCTTGAAGTGTTAACAAAAATCAATTTATTAAAGACCCACTCAAAGGCAAGAGAATACAAGATAGGGAGCTTAATATACACATCTATTTCTCTCTTTTTATTAGTCTATTTGTGAGGGAAGAACAGTAGTCATCGTACATACATTGTCTTGGTGTTGAGAGGAGTTGTGAAAGTTCTTGTTTAAAAATTTAGTTAAGAGATTTGCTTAAGTTGGTCATTATGTTGTGAGATTAGTGACAAGTGCTTAAGGTGATTATTACCTTGGAGAAATTACTGATAACTTCCTTAAAGTAATCACTACCTTGTAAAATTAGTGAGGCTTTGTGACGGTAATATCTTCTATCTAAGATAGACGTTGATAGTGAATACAAGCCTTTGATTGAAGGCCAAGGAATGGACATAGGTTTGATTTGTTAACATTCATCTGAACTACTATACATCGGGTGTCATCATTTCTCTTCCTTAAACTATTACATGTTTGCATGATATTATATTTGTTTCCGATACTCAAGCTCTGTGGCGAAAGGTGATTTTTAGTTTGCATGGTTACAACAGAAGGCACTGTAAAGACCCTCTTGATTAAAAAAGAAATGGCGTCTTATCGTCTTATCGTTTGTGGCAAAGTTAAACTCTTGTTTTCACGAGTATAATATTGATCTTAGAGCTTTGTTCCAATGTGAAGTAGGTGGTTTACAGCATAACGAAGTATCTTGGTCCTGGGCACTTGAAAACTCAGGTTTGTTCTCAGTTTCCTTTATTAGAAAATGTCTAGAAGACATGCAATCATATAGAATAGAGGGAAGTAGTTCTCTTTGGTTAAAATCTTTGCCAAGCAAGGTTAACATCTTCATTTGGAAGTTGCAAAAAGAAAGGCTGCCCACATTATGTAACCTGTCCATCAGAGGTATAAATCTGCATTCTACATTTATGTTTATTTTGTGGGGGTACAACAAGAGTCTGAGATACACTTCTTTTGCTCCTGCCCCATCATTCGGGAGAGTTTTGACGATTTCAGACGATGGTGGAAACTAGATTGGCCAATGTTAACTTCTATTATGGACCTGCTCAATTGGGGAAAGGTTTTGGGTTTAAAGGGGTTGAGATACGAAGCATTCTCGGTGGTCTTATTTTCTTGGTGTTGGTCAGTATGGAAAGTCGGGAACAAGAGGATCTTTGCAGCAAAATTTGATAAAGAAAGCACCTGTTCTTGGAATGGTACAAAGCAATTCATTCTTATGGTTAAACTTAAGATGTCACCGTTTAAAGAAACTAAATTAGACTAGTTGGTGACAAATCCAATAGAGGAAGTCTGAATGTTCTGTACTTGTCTTCTTTGGTTTTCTTGATTATGTATTGTAAAAGATGTATTCTCTAGTTTTGGTGATCAATAAAATTGTTGCTGTTTAAAAAAAAATTAATAACAAAATTTATTTGGATATATATTATATTTCGATCAAATAGAAAAAATAATATTTGAGCTTTTTGGTTTTGAGCTTTGAGTGCAAGTAATTAATGCATATAATTACTTTGTATTTGGTGTAAAGCTTATATAGAATGACTTAAGACCCTAATTCTCTCTCTCTCTCTCTCACCCCTAACTCAAAGTCGATTTCCAGCTTTATACTCAAAGGTGTGATCAAGTGTTGATTTTGGATCAAAGAGGATTGGATTTCATCATCTAGCTAGCATCGGTTCCATGTTAGTGAATAGTGAAACTTGTGTGTACGAGATTCTGGAGATATCCTCTCTCGGTTAATTACTATAGTTTCCTACCACATACTTGATCTCTATGGTAAACTTTTTATCCTAACTTTTAGGTTTTCGGTTGACCAATATGGATTCATAGCTTTATATAAAATGCCACATACTTGTTTGCAATGGTTACATCTCATCACTTTCATCACACAGCCAAAACATTTTTTTTTCTCATACCACTTAACCCCGTAGTGGTCACTCCTACCATACCAAATTCTATGATCCACATAATACTCACTAACCAATAAAAATTTACAAAAAAAAAAAAGAAAAAAAAAGAAAAGTTTAAGGAGGCCTACCTATTTCCTGACCAAGCCTCTTCTTTGCCGGTAGAATGCTCAACGCAACTCCACCATCTACACGGTGGCGGAGTAGGAAATCATGTGCACCATGTCATTAACTAATCACCATGTACGTAGCATCAAGCATCTCCTTCAAAATTCCCATCACAATCCCCATGTAACATGCATCCATCACCAATGTTTTACAAGTGAGGAGAGTTGGCAATTAAACCTGATATATGTTTACAAATAAGTAATCGTGTTTAGTAATATTTTTAAAAAAGACTATCGACCTAGTCTAATTGCTAAAAGAGACATAATATTGCTTTGTAACGCTCACACCTACGAAATGGAATGAGCAATTAAGGGTGAGAGGGCTGTATCATTCCATCTCTATTTTACTTGTCATATCATTTTTTTTCTTACTATTGTCATTTTTTCCTATTTCACCAAAATTAAGATATTAGTTTATCTTTCTATTCCACAACCAAACTAACCATTTTATATTAAAAAAATACAATACATTCACAGACATTACATATTTTATTAGAAGAATGATGTAAGAGCGGTGCACGAATGATGTCATTTTATTAAGAAAGATGATACTTTTACTTATGAAATTGATTTATTCAAGATATTCACTAACTTATAATATAATTTTAAGGGTACTGTATATTTATATCACTTCCCTTTTACTAATGGGTCAAAATAATTACTTTCCTCGACCCGAATCCAATTATTCGAGACGATCAGACGACCAAATCCGGATAGTACCCAGATCAATGGATCCGATTGTTCTTTTTTCTTTTTTCATTCCAACATGTTATTTTTGCAGAATTGGGCGATAATCAAATCCATTGCAGAATTTCATAACCCCTGCTAATTTCTTGGTCTGCTGTGATCGTATCGAGGTAATTTCTTCCGCAAATTTCTTTCCGTCAAATGATATCACATTTAGTCTCCAAACCTTAAGTGTTTGAAGAATTAATCAGTGGTTTACTTAATTTCTTCTTATTTGTTCTTCGACCATGCGATTCTTTTTCATCAAATGTTTTTATAAATCCTTCAGAACTTGTGGTTTCTTGTTAATTCTTCATGTTTGAAGTATATTGTGGTTTCTTTGACTTGATTGTTCCGATGACTACCCTCGGTTATTATTGATTGTTTAGATAGTAGCTGAAATCGATTCCTGTTAGTCTAAGCAGACAAGATGGAGGATATTCTTGTGGCAATCCTTTCGATGCTTCTTCTTGTTGCCTTAATTCCACTATACCTGTGGAGACGCCGTCAGATTCAGCAGACTCATGATGAACCTGAAGAACAACCGCAGGTTAGGGTTTTTGAACAAATGGGGTGTATGATTAAAATTTGAAACCTTTTATTTTTTTAATCTTATAGGGTGTTTGGGAGTACTTCCTTCTTCTGGGGTAGGCTGATTGTGTTTTTTGGAAATTAAAAACACATTTGAATTTTGAAATGTTTGGATTGATATTGTGGTTAAATAAGCACATATGAACTGCTTATAAGCCATAAGCATATGCTGAAATATGAAATTCCAAGCGCCCGCTTAAGATATTAATGATTATTGAAGTAACACTTGTTACATTATCTTAAATGTAAGCAGGTTCAGCAGAGAGAAACTGTTGTAAGGCCTACTGGTAGTCGTAGTAGGATGCGTAGACGGCATACCTCAGCAGCAAGCACATCTTCTGCTCCACCGCCTGTAGAAGGTTTGTGGATTGATCAATTTTCTGTCTCTATGCTCCTGGTATGATTATATTTATACTTATTTTGTACGGTTGCGGGTTGAACCAGAAACTGAGGATGGAAGTGATGAAGAAGCTGTTGAAGGGGAATATTATAATGCAAAAACCTCAAAGAAGAAAGGAAGGAAGAAGGAGGAACGCCAAGCACAACGGCAGGTGTGTGCATATATATTGTCTTTAAAATTTTAGAATACCATTGGCGGATTTGGCACTCGTGTGTGGAAGTGATTATGTCATATGAAATTATCAGAGGATGTAACCAACCATGATGCATAGTGTTTGGATGTTCTTCTAATGTCTGAAGTTGTCATGGTTATTGAGGATTTATGTGTAAAACATTTTCCAAAAAATTGGATAGGCAAAATCAGTTTTGTTGTGGCTACTCTTTATAAATGATTAAATGACACATTATTAGATAATCAGAATCAGTTTTATTATACCCAGATCCTAAAAACCGATTATCCGCGACTTTGAAAACACATTAATCAGATCATAACTTTCTAAACATACCCTTATTTGAATCATGCTTCTTGGTATAATGAAGCATTTCCAATTTAATTAGTAGAGTTATTGTTATTCATCTAATTTCTTCAACTAAGCATTATGTTAGTATTCTTATTTAGTTCCTTATTATTAACCTGAAGGCTGAAGAGGCTGCAAGGGAGTCGAAAAATACCAAACAAGATCGCTATGCAGAAATGCGCAGGAGGAAGGATGAGGAACATGAAGCAAGGGAGCGCATGCTGGTTGGTTTATATATTCTATTTCTGCATATTTGTTCATTGTCGTTTTAGGCCTTAGATAAATTCATATTTATGGAGAAATATTAGTCTTTAGGGATACGTACTAGTAATTGTTTGAGTAAATTACACGTTTGGTCATGTGGTATACCACTTACTACATTGATTGTCCCTAAACTTCATTTAATTACGCTAGAAGTCCCTACTATTTGCATTTTGTTACACTGGTGGTCTCTGCTCACTTAAAAAGACCATAATACTCTTTTCTTTTTATTTTGTTCTTTTATTTTTTGGCTAATTCAATTAAATATTAGTAATGAACATTTAAAAAATAAATAAGATATCAATTATTATCAAGTTCTAGTTAATAGACCATTTATACCTCCACCACTCCCCCACCATTCATCACCCTTTGACACCACCACCCCCTCTACTGTCTGCCGCCGCCTGCCAGGCCCACCACCCGATCCACTGTCTACCACCTCCAGTTTTAACACAGCCGACCAAGAATCAAAAATCTAAAATCACCTCCGGCCACCAAGAATCAAACACCCAAAGCCCAAAATCAAAATCAGTGATGGTGATAGAACCTTCGGCTACGAAGAATCATACACCCATTATCACCTCTGTCCATGAAGATTCATACACCCAAAGTTGACCACCCAATCGTCCCATCAAGAACACCAAGAACCACCACCTTCTGCCATCCCCAAGTCAAAGCAAGATCAAGACCAAAATCTGAAAAGAGAGAGAGAGAGAGAGAGAGAGAGAGAGAGAGAGAGAGAGAACGTCGACCACAAAACCCTAATCGCATGAATAAACTTTAATTTGAAATGCGATAGTGGTGGTGGTGATGCGATGGTGATCATGCGGCGGTGGTGGGGATGAAGTTCATACGCAAGAAACCCTTTCATAGGAGGAGAAAAGGGGAGGGAAGGGTGATTGTGGTGGTCTACGGCGGTGGTTATGACTGAGAGAGGGAGAACGAGAGAGAGAGAGAGAGAGAGAGAGAGAGAGAGAGAGAGAGAGACAGAGACAGAGACAGAGGAGGGGGGGGGGTTGAGGGCATCATAGGTAGTGGTGATGTGGTGAGGGGAGGTGGTTTGTGGCTGTGGTGGCCTTTGTTGGGGAGGGAGGATGGTGGTTGGCGGTGGTGGTCCTCACTGGTTTAAAATGGACGGGGAGCCGGGAGGTAGAAGAAGGGAGGGGGTTGGGTATATATATTAATATTAGTTTTATTCTTTTATAATATGTTAAAATTATTTTAAATTATGAAATGAACAAAAAAGGAGATGTGGGTATATGGTATTTTCAACCCAAAGACAAGGTCTTTTTAATTACACCAAGGATCATCAGTGTTACAAAATACAAAGTTTATGAATATGAACTAGGATTAGTACTTTTAGCAAGGCTTTTAGACTTTTAGTTAGGAAAATTCTTAAGTAGGGACTAGGAGTAGTAAATCAATATGCTTATTATCATTATTAATTAGAATTCAACGAGGGAGGATCATTAGTAAAGTTGGTTTATGTCTTGGAAGTAGACCGCCATGTGGGAAGGTTCCTTATCTATCGAATATAAACATTTATCTTGTTAGCTGTTGTCATTTATTCTGTTTCATTTTATTTAATAAATAAATTTGTCCAATCAGGAAGAAGAAGCCGAGGCTCGAAAGGCCAAGGAAGAGGAAGCTGCAGCATTAGAGTTTGAGAAATGGAAAGGAGAATTTTCAGTAGATGCTGAAGGTACTACAGAAAATGAAGTTCAAGATGGAACCCAGGGTTTGCTTTTCGACTTTGTGGAGTACATTAAGGTATATCTTTCCTTCTTAATTTAAATCAAATTCCTACATGGAAATATTGAATTTGGCTACCTCTAGATGATAAAAAGAACAGAACCTTTAATATAACCAGTGGCAGGTGCGTTAATGGTAATGTCGATTAAAATGATTTTGTAATTTATGGATCCATGAACTTGCAGAAACAGAAGTGCGTTCCCTTGGAAGATCTTGCTGCAGAATTCAAACTACGAACACAGGTGTTCCTTTTGTTTTGAAGTTTTTCTGCTCTACTTGAATGGTCATTTATTTTTTATAATATTTTGATAACACAAACATTAATCGTTTTGTTCACAAATATTTTGATTATTATTGTAACAATACTTTTTTATAATCATAAGCAACATATCCCGTTAGTTATTTATTGAAATAAAAATCAAACCAACAATTAGTGTTTGTGGGTCTACCCGACTCTTTATCAACCCGTCATCTTGCTGCCTCTAGCTAACCTCCCTTGCTTAATATGACACAACCTATTATGGGCTTTATGATATTACTTATATATTTTTTTCTTAAATTTTGTGTAATTTTACAGGACTGTATCAATCGAATTACCTCATTGGAGGATATGGGTATGATAACTCTCATATTCTACTTTTTCATATGGATTAAATCTTAATAATGGCTACTCTCTAGTTTGCATAAAGAAGTCTCTATCATGCATGTTTTTTTATTTAATTAAAACATCTGTTTTTCCTTCTTGATGCACAGGGAGATTATCTGGTGTGATGGATGATAGAGGAAAATACATATACATCTCACACGAAGAAATGCAGGCGGTTGCAGACTATATCAAACGTGAAGGGAGGGTGAGCATTGCACATTTGGCAAGCCAGTCGAACCAGTTCATAGATTTGGAACCCAAAGTACAAGTCGTCGAGGATTTAGGAACTGCAGATGAGATTACGGTTGCTTAATCCACTGTATGTCCTTATGTTTGTATAACATGAATCCTCTATCTTACCCAAAGTTAGCACAAAACATGTACAACAGTTTACTTTTTCTTGAGCTCTGGTTTTTATGTTAGAAAAGCTTCTATATATAAGCAACATTGTGCTGTCACACTAACCAAATTACTTGGACATTAACTTCTGTAGGGATTTTAAGAAAAAAAGTTAATATTAAAATTATGGATACTAAAAGTAGCAAAATGATCTGGTCAGTGTGTCTTTAATGGGTAAACGTAAAGGTTTTCTCTGTTTATGTTACTCGGGGAGGGCGAGTGTTTGTCTTAGATGTATGCTGCCTAACCGGGGTATCCTCTCTGGCCACCCTCAAGATGTTTACCTAGTGATCCGTGACCTCTTTAAGAACGGGACGTCTTACCACTTATGCCATCTGATAATACTTTATCATAATGGGTAAATTTTCTGCTTAACCCTAAACACTCCTTAACCAGAATTTTCATCTAGGATCTGTGTTGTAGATTATAAATATCTCTGAATATGGTGGTTTAGTAAGACGTAAGTGTTATATTTGAACAACTTGTCGACTTTTTTTTTCGGTTACTCTTTTCGATTTTGCTCGCCTTGATCAATACAAATAAGGATGATGTTTCATACACAATAAATATTGTTCGTACACCAATTTATGCACTATTAACTTGTTCCATGTGTTATTTAATGTTTGCATCGAGACAAATTTGATTATGTTATGTACTAATTAGCATCTTATGGTACTCGTTTAATATGTATTCTTCAACAAAGATGCAATCGAAAACGTCATGAATCCAAAGCAATACCACTCTTAAACGGTTACACTAAAGATTTTTCAAGTAGTAAAAAGATAAAAAATAAAAAAAGTTGATTTTTAAAAATTGTATAAAAATCCTTAAATATTATATTACCTTACATTTACAAGGAAAAAACAACTTTTAGACAATAAATATTTTTTATTGGAAGCCTTATCTAAAATTGAAGTTGGCGGAGTGGCTGGGAAAGCATTTACTATGTCGTAGGTTCTCACTTCGACCCCTTTGACACAACCTTTTTCCTCTGTTTAAGTATATGCCTTCTTTTTCTTAATAAAAAAACCCCTACCCTATAATAAAGAAATTGTGTGACTTACTTTCTTTTTACTTCTTTCTTCTTTGCAACGTGTCTAACTATTTTAACTATTTAATAGTTTAATTATTAATATAATTCTTTGTTAGTAAAACTTTTCTTAAGGTATATTTGCCTTCTTTTTAACTAACTTATGAAGAAATTAAAAATAAATATCATTAACTCACAAAACAAAAGCGGTTGTAGAGGAGATGTTTAAGGCGCGAGGTTATGACGATATTAATAGGTCTCGAGTTCGATTCTATCTATGTCCATTTTTTTCATTATAAGGTGGAAACATTGACGCAAGTGGAAGGGCAGACTTGACAGCAGAAACGTAGTTCATGATACAAATAGACGTAATTGTATGTATTATATAAGTCATCAATCATTATTGTTACAATTAAGGATAATAAAGTTAAAAGTTATTGGTTATTATTAAAAAAGGAATTTAAAATGATTATAAAATATTTTAGAATGATAAAACTAGGAATTTGGTTAAAATAGGATATTTTTAAATATTATAAATGGGTAAAAATATTTTGAATTATAAGACGGACAAGTACGATTTTATATGATTTAATAAGGGTATATATGAAATTATCTTTAATAATATTGACTTTAAAATGTCAAAATTGATTTTTTGAGTTTAAGTGAATGAATGTCAAGATTAAATATTTTTTAAATGAATGGTTCAGATCATTTAATAAATTTTATCAAATTAATCTTATTTATATTAGAAGATTATAAAAACTTTTTCGTTTCTTTTTCATACATATTCAATAGTAAGTTCAATTTTAAAACTATATATGGATTTAATACACCTATATGAGTTTACGTAATATATATTTTGTACTAGAGCGAATTGTAACTTTCTCTTACTAACAAAAAACCAAATCCTTAAAACTTGAATCCTTTAAAATATAATCAAACATGAAAAACTGAAATTCAAAACTTCATATATCCATATAGTACAATATGTATGTAAATAATTTAATACATTCTATAAAAGTGTAAAACAAGATTACATAACTAAATTTGATTAATAAATAAATAACTTTATATAAAAAATCTTATATTATTTTCTAAGAAAATTTGATATATGTAACTCGCAGCGAAGCGCGAGCTTTGTCACCTCGTTATTTACAAAAGAGTTAATTACACTAATGGCCCTTTAAGATATGTCCTAATCACACTCTCAGTCCTTTATTTGAAAATGTTGCAAACTTAGTCCTTAATTTTCAAAAGTGGAACACAAATGGTCCTTTGTCCGTTAGAAAATGTTAAAACTTTTTAAAATGATTATTTTACCCTTTACACATTTAGTCTTTAACTCCTTATTTATTTTCTTTAATTTTATATAAAATCATGTTATTGTCTCGGGAATGTTTTTTGGAAATTCATTCTTCATCTCAAAGTGTCTTCTTCAGCCTCACACACATACGCACACATCAGACACTCGATTAATGGTGTGTGAGTGAAAACTACATAGATGTCCTTACTGTTTAAGCTACCGTAATCAAATGAAGAAAATCTTCTTTTCGTTTTTAATTAAAGGACCATTCATGTAAAATTTAAAAGGGTATAATTGTCATTTTGAAAAGTTTAACATTAGGTCTGTTAAAGTTAACGGACAAAGAACCATCCGTGTTCAACATTTGAAAACTAAAGACTAAGTTTACAACATTTTTAAATAAAGGACTGAGAGTGTGATTATGACATATTATAAGGACCATTGGTGTAAATAACTCTTTACAAAATTATATGATATTCATGCGACGAATCACGAATGTAGTAGAGAGACTAGAGTAGAGTCCTTTTTCAGATCTCTTCGCTAATTAAGCGCTAAAACTAGTGAAGACAATGCAGCTGAAAAAGTCTCACTCCCAACATTCTATTAATAACAACCCACTTATTTCTTCACTCCTCTGGACCGCCGGTGATCCCATCTCCACCACCACCTACACCACAAACGACCACCTTTCTCTTTTCCGATCACTCATCACCGACACTAATAACAACCGTTTAAACAGCCGGCAACGAATTCAATCTCAAATCTTGAAAGCAGCAAGAAATTAAGGATATGAGAGTGCCATGGATATCATGGCTTCTGATGTTTCTTTGTCACATTTGTAGTGCTCAAGATGACGCAATCACCTTGCCGAAGGAGGTCGACACCTGCAATGGGATCTTCTTACAATATACCTTTGATTCACGACAAAAAGAGTACCCCCGTCTCAAGAACGCCACCGCACAATCATGGGCTTTTAAATCTCAGTTACTAATCCTCAACACCGGCACCACCGAGTTGAAATCATGGCAGGCGTTTATCGGTTTCCAGCATGACGAGATCTTGGTGTCTGTTGACGGTGCCACCATCCTTAACGGTGACTCGTTTCCCATGAAGGTGGAGAAGAACGGAACACACCTCACCGGATACCCTCAAGCGGATTTGAAGACCGCCATTGACACCGCCGGTGATTTGACCCAAATGGCCGCCAAGGTTAAGATCAAGGGAACAATGTTTGGAGTGAAGCTCGGTGGCAATGTCATGCCTACCAATATTAAGCTCGAAAATGACGGCTTTAAGTGCCCTAAAGCAACAACCAAAGCTAGTACGTGTCTCTCTGTAGTGTTAGCAACACCTACCTTAGGGTATGTTTGGTGAAACTAGCGGTGTTGAGACTGATTAATTGATAATCACAAGCACAAACCATAATCTACTTGAAAAGACTTTTATTTTTAGAGTAAATAAGACTTACGTTTTTTATAATCCCCTTATCAAAAGAGGCTAGAGGCATGGGATTATAAAAACTACATCCTTAACTTCAACTTTTTGTTTTATTTTCTTGATGTAACAGAGTCGATGCACGTATGTTGCACAAAAGATCCTAAATTCAAGCAAAAGAAGAAGACGCTCAAGTTCTTCCCTCGACGGGAAGGCGATCTCTCGCTCACATACGACATTATACAATCATACAAAAGCAGCTATCTTGCTCAGATCACCATCGAAAACAACCACCCTCTCGGCCGCCTAGATCACTGGAACTTAACCTTCGAATGGATGCGAAACGAGTTCATATACGACATGCGTGGTGCTTTCACTCGCAGAAAAGATCCTTCTGAATGCCTCTACAGTGCTGCTGGACAATATTATCAAGACTTGGATTTCTCTAAAGTTATGAACTGTCAGAAAAAGCCTGTGATCTCCGACCTCCCTCCGACCATGAAAGACGATGAAAAGATCGGAAAGTTACCGCATTGTTGCCGGAACGGAAGTATTCTACCGAAAATTATGAATGCTACGAAATCAGTTTCTGTTTTTCAGATGAATGTTTTCAAACTTCCGCCCGATTTAAACCGAACCGCCATTAATCCGCCACAAAACTGGAAAATCGAGGGTTTTGTAAACCCACAGTACAAGTGTGGTCAACCCGTTCGGGTCGACCCGACTGAGACACCCGATCCGAGTGGCGTTGAAGCGACAATTTCTGCAATCGCGAGTTTTCAGGTCACTTGTAACATAACAAAACCTCAACCGAAAATGGCGAGATGTTGTGTATCATTTTCGGCTTATTATGCTGAATCGGTTGTGCCATGTAACACCTGTGCTTGCGGTTGCGAGGATGAAGATACGAAAAAATGCGACGAGGATGCGGCGGCGTTGCCACTTCCGGCGGAAGCACTTCTGGTTCCGTTTGCTAATCGGACGACTAAAGCAAGAGCTTGGGCTAAAATCAAACATTTAGATTTACCCAGAAAGTTACCCTGCCCGGATAATTGTCCGGTGAGTTTAAACTGGCACGTGGACAGTGATTACAAAACAGGGTGGACGGCGAGGGTGACGATGTTCAACTGGGAACGACGGCCGTTTGAGGACTGGTTCATCGCCGTTCATTTGAAAAAGGCGTTTGTTGGGTTCGAAAACGCATACTCGTTTAACGGAACGAGATTGCCGAAGGTTAATAAGACGATTTTTATGCAGGGGTTGCCTGGTTTGAACTATCTGCTGCCGTTGACAAACGGGTCAAAAGTAGGGGAACCGCCGGTGCCGGGAAAGCAACAGTCGGTGATTTCTTTCGTGAAAAAGAATACGCCTAGAATACGTGTGGCGGATGGAGATGGGTTTCCGTCGAAGGTGGTGTTTAATGGTGAAGAATGTGCGTTGCCTAGAAGATTGCCAAAACGTTCCGCCGGTCACCGGTCTCCGATGGGGTTGTTTCCGGTTGGGCTTGTTTCATTTTCGACATTTATTGTGATTAGTAGTATCATCTCTCACTAGTGACACAAACGTAGTTTTCGATTACATACTTTGTATATTTTTTTCTATATCCACTACAAAAAAGAGGGATTTTGCGAGAGAAAATGTCGCCGCTAAAAGGTTGGTGCGATGACATGTTGCCGCAAATGCTTCGTACCCAACATAGATATCCTAGTATTTTCTTTTTTCCATATTCTTATATGTAATGATATTAATCAAGAACTAGCAACATAGAATAGCTACCCTATATCATGTTATAGCGGGATTGGATACTGTTGTTGTGTTATAGCAACATAGAAAGCGACAAGTCAGAAATTTATTAATAATGAGAGACGCGATATATTAACTTATTACATTGAGATACAGAGCACACGATGGTGTGATATATATAGAGTGAGTCTCATTTTATTGGAAATCCGGACGAACGTACGGTACGGTTGAGTACTTGATTAACTTGCTTAGTAGAAGACGGCTCGCATTTGGCAGGACTGGGACATGAGATTGCACTGCTGAGGCAGGTTCTGAGCCATGTTCATTATCTGACCCATCCCTTGTTGTTGGGTCCATCCTTGAATGTTCATCATCATCTTGATCCCCTCACACATGCATTGCTCTGATCCCATGTTCTCCAGCTGCTTGCAACAGAATTGGAAATGTTCCTCTTCTGGATTCTCCATCGGCCCTCTTCCTAACCACAGATTGTAACAAAACAGCTTCAATATATATATATATATATATATATATATATATATATATATATATATATATATATATATATATATATATGCATGTAAAGCTTTAGCTAGCTAGCTTGTATAATTTTTTTAATCTGTTAATTTAAAAGGATATTTAGTTAAACAAAGAGGGAGAATCTTATCTCTGTTGAGGCTGTGCGGGGAGTTTTCTGAGACTCCACTATTGATGATTGATCCCGTACGTGATCTCATGTGAGAGAATCAGGGACTCCAATGTACCACTATGATTATATTTTTAATGTGTGAATTTATAAATATATATATATATATATATACATAATTTATACATATATAGAACTGGTAATGACCTGTCATCATGTTGAGGTACATTCTGCAGTGGCTGAGCATCTCCTGCTCTACCATCGGCTCGGCGCAGCTAGAGTACCCTGATCTTTTGCCAAACGGGTTCTCTTCGATGGTGGTGGTAGTGATGGTTTTGGTGGAAGCCTCGGCGGTTGCCGCCATGGCTACAAAGAGGAGGACTCCAGCTGCTACAAACACAAGGGAAACTCTTGCCATTGTACGTACGTATATGCTGTATTGCTGTGTTTGGTTTAGCTGGTATGTATATTGATGGATGCGTCATGTTGTAGAAAAGTTGGTGGATTTATAGGGGGATTGGGCGATCGCATGGCGAGTACGTGTACGATAAATGCATGAATCCATTTGTTGAGGGTTTAAAGAAAACTATTAACACATCATCATTGCATGCCTCCACATCAAACCCATGTGTAACTTTGTTTTGTTTCTTGGGGATCGATGCTTGCATACGTTTTTGTGTTTTTCAAGAAAGTATCACCAATATTGTAATTTTCAAAACAAAAATCAGTTTACTCGATATATGTGTATGATGTTTAAATAAAAATGAGAGACTTAATCTTAGTTATTTATTGATTGATCGTATGATCTACATTTGATACTACTATGTACATAAAACTAAACGGGGACCAATTATTTTTATTATGGACATCGGTTTTAAAACCGGTCCCTATTAGGGGAGATCTTTATGAAAAAAACCTGGAGATCCTTAATTTTATTCATTATCCAACCATAAATTACGATGATTATAAATTACGACCGTGAGATCTAATGGGTGACTATGATTTTTTCCGATTCCCACCTAAATGTATATTCTTACATAACCCTATATCTATGTATATATATAACCAACAACACTACAATAAATTTAGCATTTTGCGGCAACCTAATAAATCACAAAACGATAAAAAAAAGTGGGCCGCAGTCAATTGATTTTCAGGTGTCGCCGTTAAAGGTTTTTTGCTTCGACAAACGTCGCCGCTAAAGGTTTTAGGTTTTATTTTCCCCTTTATTTTCCTACCGAAAACAATGGCGGGATAGTTTCCCACCTAAAAAAATTAGGGTATCACCGCAAAAGAGGGTACGTCGCCGCAAAAGTTGTCGCCTTTTTTTTAGTGTAAAGAGGTTAATGAATTTATATTGTAAGCTTTTTGTGAAACTTACGTCTGGTTTAACCGAAACCGACTTATAATGGCAATATATAGAAATTTATAAGCTTTTTTTGTTTGTTTTTTTTTTTTTGATTAATTTGGAGAAACAAGAGATTGGATGAGATGGACAAAAAATGATTTGTATTTAGGAAATGGTAGATTCATACCGTTAGCAGTTATGCTGAACTAATAGTAAGAATGGATTGGCTCTAGAGAGGTAAACGAGTCGAGTCGAGCTTTAATTGAGCCAGACTCTTTTGAAAATGCCGAAGCTTGAGCTCGTTCGAGCTCGTGATTTGAAGCTCGAGCCTTTTTTATATTTAATGATATAAAAAAAATATAATACAATTATATAAGTAATAAATAAAAAGTAAAAAAATAAATATATATCAAAGCTCGTTTAAGCTCACGAAAACGTGCCCGGTATACAAGGCTTAGGCTCGAGGTCGTTTAATAAATGAGCCTTAATCTAGGCTCGAGTTCGTTTATAGGCTCGGCTCGGCTCGTTTCGAACTTTTAAATATCCGAGCTCGAGTAACTTACAAGTAGCTCTGCTCATTTACATCCCTAATTGACTTAGACGTCTTTGGAATTATGTATAATTAATTTTCAGTTTTTTGTAATTTGTGAATGTAAAAAAGATGTTTGATATTACTTTTTGAAAAACCTGATTATACGTGTTCTTTTTGTTATTACATGTGATGTCTAAGGTGATGCAATGCCAATTAAATATTTATAATAAATTTTAAAATAAACATTAGAGGTCGATATATACACATATATCAAGCAAATTTAGATACTGTTATTAACTAAGCAAATTTTGAATTTAAATTAACAGTGTTATCAAGCAATGAAATTTCGATACTGTTATCAAGCAAATTTTGTCATAACAAATTTAACATTGGTATCAAACAAATTTAACAGATTTAACAGAGTTACCAAAGGGTTTATGACCTATGAGTTCAAGTCCGTACTGAACAAAATAGTTTAAATTAGGTTTAAAGAGTATGTGTATCTAGTAATATTTGATGTTCTTGGTATTCCACAAGATTACAGGTTCATGTCCCAGACTGTTAAGTCAAAGACCTGTTAGTATCGATCTACATTATTACATACTCAAAATGATAATAATATATTATAGCTGAAGAAAACTGGAACACCTTTGTATTTCACAAGATTGTTGCTACATATACATTATACATATACAAATATGACGTATACGTTTTGTAATGAAAAATAAAGAATCACGGGGTCAATGACCATCACTTCTGAAAGTAGGAAAAAGAAAATCCTTAGGCACTGCATTGATCATTTGATCAGTATAAAAACGCGAAAACGATCGTCAAAACACGAACTTGGAGGAATAAAAAGAAGCCCACGGAAGCTCAGTCAGCGAGTGTTACGGCGTTTTTGCCTGCAACAACCGCAAGTTACTTATAATTGCTGCAAATGTATCTAAAAGATCTTATATACATACAGAATCAAAAAATAATACCTTTTCAAATACTTCTTGTGAACCTTCATGGCCCCTGTGCAGGCTTTCTTGGCATCCATATTCCCAGAAATGTCATTTAGTATCTACAGAAACAGAATTCAAGAAATTTGCATCAAGTAAAAGATGGAGGTTTAAACCCGTAGGTCAAGAGATTGCTTCCTGAGATAGACCTCCGGCAGTTAAACCATTATAAATAATTAAGGCACTTAAAAATATGTTTATAAAAACTATGATCATGCCAAAGAAATCTATTTTATTTTAATAAGTTTAGATAGGTGGTTGAAAACATCTTACAACAATAAAATGAAAATCAAAACAGGCCGTTTTGATGTAAATGAGTTGACTTGAGCGTCTAGTTTTCCAAATTAAGTTAGAAGGCTGACCTTTACAACGTCGTCTAGCCCCCTAGCTTCTGTCAATAACTTGTCACTCCTGTCCTTGAGGACACTCGCTACAACAAAAATAGAAATGGGGAATGGCTCGGCCTGAGTTTTCCTGTTTGCTCTTTCATACTTGCCATATTGGCGCCTGGATTTTCGTGTTTTTCTGTGAGCATCTGATCGATTACGTGCTTCACCTCCCTCGTATAATGAGAATAGTTCGGGATTGTACTCTAAAGCCCACATCATCTGTTAGATTCGAAACACAAATTTCTTTTTTTTTAGTCTAAACAACAAACCCCGGGTCAAAGTCATGCACAACAAATGGTGCATGCCTTCGAGCACCAAAAAATAAAAAAATAAACTTGCCATATCTTTCTACTGTTTATTTACCTCCCACAAGTACAAAGAATCTCCAAAAGACAGTTCCCGACGGAACACCACCATAAGCATCCGGAACGCAAAGTGGTAACCGCCTCCACCAAGATTTTCTACATTCGTATATGTGAACATGCAAATAGTATTCAAGATTTGGACTTGAACTAGTTTAGATCATAACTAAGGGGTTGTTTGTTTGATGCTTAATGGAACCATTCAGCGCTGAATGCTGAATTGTTAAACATTCAGCGTGTTTGATTACTGCCTTTGAATGAAGACTGTGCTGAATGAATCAGAAGAACGCTGCTAAATCATTCTACCTTAAAGTGCATTCTGAATCATTAAGCACCAAGTATTTTACCCTGATACTCCTTTCACATGTTGCCTTGTTAAACAATCATATATTATAATATAATATATCACTATTAAGGTTAAAATGGTAATTTACATCATTCAGATTGTTCATTGACTTCATTCAGAGGCAGATTCATTCAGAGCATTTGAATTATACAGACCACAGAATCATTCAGTGCTTAATCATTCTGTTTTAACAAACAACCCCTAAGTTTTCAAACATAAACATAAAGCTAGGAATATAATTAGTTATCAGAAAATACCTAAATGCTGGTGAAGTTTAAGATTAACAACTCGAGTGACATTAGCCAAGTCATCTAGTTGTGCCTCAACCCCCACCGAGTTCCCCGTGCACCTGAAATTCCCTCTCTTCAAGGGAGTAAATTATTATGCAACTATGAAGAAGCTACAAAATGAATATGTGAAAAATTAAGAAAAAGCTTACTGATCTGCGCATTAATCGTTCAAAGCACCAAAATGCATCTGCTTCATTTTCAAGAAGAATAATCATGGGGGAGCAAAGATCACTCATCCCTGTTTGGTATGAACATTTTAAAGTTAGAATCTTGAATCAAACTATACATTTTCTTTTTCATTTTTCACGATACAGTTGATATGTTAATTATTATATAAAAACAGCATTATATTGACAGTAATCTAGAGCTTAAAGTAAAATGATTAATGACGTTGTATGCATTAACAAGTAGACTTCGGCTAAACTTTTTATTTGACCCGTTTAAGATAAAACATACCCACCTTGACCATAACCAACGTCTTTATCATACCAAGCATACACAGCCAAAACATCCCAAAGTTTTGCCAGATTCTCTTGCTTCTCATAAAACGTTAATGTTCTATCCGTGCGAACCACATCAAGACCTGCCATATATTTGTAACTCAAAATCACAAAACTAAGCATAAAATTTAATAAAAAAATATGCCAAACTGAGAGCTTGCATACACGATTTGATTGGAACTACAGGCTACTATGCTACATGGTATCAAACGATTAGCAAATTAAGGGAAACCAAATAATTACATGATTAGGAAGAATGTGTTTATATTATATATCTCAACCTATTTGATGTAGAGCAAGCTTCCATTGAATTATTTCCTTATCATGCTCCCGAGAATCCTCTGTGGCTGGACTTGGACCAACTGCAAGTACGCACTCTCTTAATTACTAATAACCAACAACTAGAGATGGGAATCTCTAACGAGTCAAACAGGTAAGTAAAATAACATTAAAAGAAATGTGTCAAACAGATTGAAACCCGCCTGTATATTTAATAAAAGTATAAAAATCCTGAATAATAATTTTCATGAAATTGGATTATTATTAGGATAATATAATCTTTGTAAATCATATTTGACACAACTAATTATCTATAATAACATCAAAAATAATATATTGGGTAAACCCAAAAAGAAACTCACCCAAGTGTATATAAGATGCATAAAACCTCATGAATCATTTTATTCAAAGAATTGAATTATTATTGAAATAAAATAATCATTGCAAATCACATTTGACACACTAATTATTTATTAAAACACCAACAGGAACGGTTTTGGGTCCACCCAAAAGGACTCGTTTCTCTAAGTACCAAAATATAACTCATTTTGACCCATTAACCACCCCACCTAAACCACCCACTTTATACACCTCTATTAACAACTAATAAAAAGTTTGAGCTTCTTAGGCCTTGAGAAATTTATATTACCACTTTCTAGTTGTGAGGTTGGAAGCTCTTCTAGATTTGTCCCCGGCAGCACAGGAGGCTCTTGAACTGGATTCCCGTTTGCAGTAACCACTCGTGCAGTGACGAACTTGCCACTTCCAACAACAGGAAACATACGACTGCACGATTCTTTCAACTCAGCATATTGCTCCCTAAAAGTAAAAAATAAAATATTCATTATTTTAAAAAAAATTGGTAAAGGATCAACGGGTCACCTATTGGCCCTTATCATTTTATTATTGACAGCATTTGTTTACTTTATTTGCCTAATTGAAGGGAATTGTAGATAATCAACACATGGTCATACATTTTCCTCAAACTATATGTATCAAATCAAGTATATTACCAAATTAGGCCTGTGACACCATATTATAAGAAAATATATTACCTTCGTCTTTGTTGTATCTGTTCTCGTTCATCAAATGTGCTTTTAGAATCATAACAACCAAGCAGAAATTCCCAAACTTCCCCTCTAATTGATGGATGGATCCCCTAATATCATAAGTAAAGATTCACAAAAAGAAGTGAATTTATTAGACAAAAATGTTAATGAATATAATATGAAGGAAACAAAGAAAATAGACAAACAATAAAAAGGGATCCATGTAGTAAAAAATAAAAATATATAGATTACTGATATTAACTCTTTCATGATCTCTTAAACAATATATTGTCTACATAAATTGGTGAAAATAAGTAAATAACTTACTCCACGGTAGATTCGATTAAGGCACTTGCCTATATCAAGAGAACCTTCCGGTGTAAATGCAGCCCGCCACCTTTTTTCACTTAGAGTCTTTCCTGACTGGAAAAGTGAAAATGAGAAAATTTAGTAACATCAACAAACCCATTATGAGGCTGGGATATGTAATTAAATAGGTAAGAAATAATCCAAATAAAATCACACAGAGTTTTTTTTAGAGCATAACTTACACACCCCGTAAACATACTCCTACATTTACACCTTGTCCACTACAGGACTTGACCCAAGACCTTGGGGATCACCTTAAACACCAGACAATGCTAGGCTAAAAGCCTTTGATGAAAGCCATGGAAAAGTTATTGTAATCCTTCCAACACAAAAGAATGCAAAACTATCTATTTTGGTTTGTCCCAAAAAAAAACTATATCACCCTTTTTATGGGGTGTTTGGGATTGTGTTTTAGAATTGGTTTTCAGCTTTAGCGATTTTTAAATGTCAAAAAGGGTGTATTGAAAACGCTGGTTCATACCTGCTTTTGCAAAACACTGTATTGAAAACGCAAACACCTGTTTAGTAAGATTTTAATCCATATTTACCTATTCGCCCATTAGTAATTATCACAAGCTATGGGCCAACTTGATTTCGTTCCAGAAGCTCCCTCAGTTTTTCTTATTAAAGAGCGTTTTAGGTATGTGATTATTAGTCAAAAATCCTATTAAAACTACCAGTCAGGTCAAAAGTTGCATATTTAGAATGAAGGGAGAAATTGGAAGAAAGATTTTATGCTGCCTAACGCCGTTAAGAGCATTTTTGTTATAAGTTAGAACTTAAAAAGCTATTAAAAGATGGGTTTCCGAGTAGTTTAACAAAGTGTTATTCCAGCAATCACTCAAATATAATCATCAAGAAGCAACATAATGAAGAAACATTAGATTTGATAACAAGTAGTAAATAAAGGCGAATAAACGCAGTCCTAATATCCAAATACATACAGGCAGAAACAGAATTTAACCCCACCATTTCCATTACCAAATTAAAGAATGTTAGCTTTATTTCTGCTGAAGCTCAGCCTCCACAAACTTGTATGGTGCTAATTCTTGAAAGTGATCTTATGAATCTTTAACCAGATGAAATTTAGAACCAATAGAGAGGAAATCATATCCCAATAGTTATTATAAGTGCTAAATTCCTTGCTAAATAAACTAAACTATCTGGAAGAAACAAACGTACAGCTAACATATTGTGCCTCTGGGACGATCCAAGAACAATATTATCTTCCGCTTTGTATATCATTGAACAAAAGTGGAGATTTTTGTTCCTTTGTTAATCAAGAATTTTATCTATTGGAGATTGAATGCTACTTGCGTAAAAACATCAGAAATTTCATAACATTGTTCAAAAAAGCTACAAACACATTGAATTAAACAAAGCAGACAACAAGAATCCACCAATTTAAGATCTTATAAGAGATCAATAATCCAACTAGTTTAATTGGTGAATGCAAGTGATCTGACTCATGAAATTAAAGGGTTTTACAATAGACCTTGATCCTGAAATTGGTTTTGGGAACATCAGTACATCCAGCTCGAATCTCATAGAATGAATCAGTTGGCAGTCCCGGGTCTTTCCGGCAAATGTTCATCGTCTATTGCTCACTTTTCCTTCAAATCAGATCTAAAAATTGTGCTATATTTCCTTAATCACAGATCAATTTACCGAAGAACAACACAGATACATACACCCCACCTCAAATCACGTCAAGAAACAAGACCCAGATGAGATCTTGACAAAAAGATTCAAAGCGATAACTCTACTTTGATTGGGTTTTGTTTATTGAGAGGCAGGGGTGGTGGAGGAGGTGGTGGTCGTTGGTGGCGGGTTAGTAGGGGCCAGGGTCACTGCTCCAGGAGGAGACGTGGCCGTGGTCAACGTCAATCTGTTGACCTTTTTCGTTCTTCCCTCCACCGAATTGGTCGTTTATTTTGTAGTTGAAAGATAAAAGTTTACTCAGCAAAACCCCAAATGGAGAAAAGTTAAGGGAATCAATTCAGTTTGTAACTTTTTGGGGCCAGCCATGTGTTGGAAAGGAAAGTGCCTAAAACAGTATTATATGTATATAAGCTACTTGAATTATATGAGCTTTAACATTAAGCAGGATTAAAATAAAGGAATTGTTTTACTTTTTAAAGATCCACCAATTTCTATTTTATATTTTCTTTATTAAGAAAAAGAAAAGAAAAACTCCTTAGCTATTGAAGCGTTTAAAAATGTCAATATGAAGCTATGGAATGTGTTTTGTGACGCTACATATTTCTATTCTCTCATATACTATAATTGGTTGATTGAACTCCCATGTAATATTTCTACTCTCATAAATACTACAATTGGTTAATGCACATCAAATCAATGATATATTCATATTAAATCAAGAAGTCAATCATAGGGAGGGGTTTATGATCTTAACCATGGTTTTAAAAATATTGTTTTGGTTCCGCCAAGACTTGAGACTTGACCATGCCGCAACAACACGATTCAAGACTTGAGCGTAAAGTTTGGCGGATAAGGTACATCTTGACATGTCTTTACATGTTATAATCCGTGTTTTTTAGACTTATTAGAAGTATTGAGTCATATGAACCGAATATATATATATATATATATATATATATATATATATATATATATATATATATATATATATATATATATATATATATATATATATAAGTTCAAACGATAACTGTTTTTCGAACGAGAACAAATCTGAGTCAAAAGATAAATGAATTACGTTATAAAAATAGTTTTATGTGTCTTTTATATTTGTTTGTATAATTTTATATGCATAATTATAACTTATATACAAAATTACCGCATTAACTTATGTCTTATAAAACGTCATGATCTCACTATAACTCCAAATCTTAAGACTTGATCTTACCGTTACGCCATGTCACGCCTCATCTTATTTTATAACTTTATCTTAACTAATAAGTAGGGTAATGTGAAATGGTTTTACACTTTTACCACTAATCAATAAATAATATGTTTGGGTATTGCCAATTTGCCAACAATACTGTGAGTAAAACCATTTTATTCTATTAATTAAGCTTAGACTTATTTGTTATTACTTATATAATGTTAAATGTTTTTTAGACTTGGGTTATATAATATTATGTTTACGTTTTGATTGTATAGTATATTTCTAAATTGTTGAAATTTTGAACTTTGATCCTTCCCGAATATTGTTAACCCTTCATTTTGTTGGCTTTACTTAATACGTTAAAAAAACCATATAAGTTTTTATTCTAGATTCGTCACTACTTTTTATTAATATAATACGTCGCATTGGTCCCGTTAAAAACAATTTTTTAATATGTATTCGGTGAGTATGACTAAAGATTACAAGCTTTGATGGTCAAAAGTCAAAACATATTTGCTAAATTTTGTTGGGCGAGGGGTTTACGTTTGAACGATGACCAAGAGGCAACTTCCCAGGGCAAGGTTACATGTGTGGAACACAGCAATGTGAGGTGTTTTTAAATTAAGACGTGCCAAGGAACTACAGATCTAAAGTTTGTTTAGACTTTCGAGAAGGTTATTATAGGGGTGTTTGTTTTAGCTTATTAAAGGTTTTTTTACCAGGCTTATTTTTCATAAGCATCTTTTTTTCTAGCTTATTTTTCATGAGACTGACTTATTTTCTTCTTTTAACTTATAATTTACTCAAAAGTTAAAAAATAAGTCAAAAAACTAGCTTATAAAAAAAATAAGCTCTAAATAAGCTAAAACAAACACCCCCGTAGTTAATTCATCAAAATGATTTCACAGTTTTCGGCGATTGAGACCCCTCAAGAATGGAAGTCTATTTCATAGTTACAGGTCGTGATCAAAGATGAATAGGGTTTTGTGTGATTATAGTGTGATAGGCAACAAAATTTGGAAGCATTTGTTACAACAGTTGATGATTTCCCCAAAACTCCAAGTTTGAAGATGTGTGAA
This sequence comes from Pulicaria dysenterica, assembly GCA_947179395.2. NCBI lineage: Eukaryota > Viridiplantae > Streptophyta > Magnoliopsida > Asterales > Asteraceae > Pulicaria > Pulicaria dysenterica. The sequence continues at coordinate 13,787,800 of OX359291.1, forward strand.
AAACACTAAGGTCCAGTTTGTTTCACCGTAATGTAAAGTAATATAATTGAATTGAAATCAAATTCCGTTGTATATTGCGTTTGGTAACATTATTTGGATATGATTAAAATTCTTTGAAGTGTTTATTTTCCTTTAGGTAGAGGAATGTCATTCCATAACTAACATGTATGGAATTAAAATTATTTTCATTCCTTCGCATTACGGTGAAACAAATGGGACCTAAGAATGGGTCGACTTCAAAATGCCAATAATAAGAAAGTGAAGCAGAGTTGCCAGAGTGGTGGTGGCCGCAAATGTATGTTTGTGTGTTTTGTGGTGGTTGGAGATTATGACAGAGGCAACGTGACATAGGATTTGAAGATGAAGGTTATGGTGGTTAAGTATGATCGAAACGATGGTGGTTGAAGACAACGGCGCTACTGGTAGTTGAATACTTTAAATATTTCCAAAATCAATTAAAAATAAAATAAAAGGTTAAAGAAAATAAATACCTTAAGGGTGAAAATTTGACAATTTTAGTTTATTCAAAAATCAAAACAGTAAAATGTTTGAGCATTTAGAGACCAAGTTAAAACTTAAAAGTTACAAACCAAAACAATAAAAACTACATACAAAAATGAAAAATATAAGTCTAATTCTACGTTTCATTTGTTTCGATTTTGTAGACAAAGAAGCAACAATAATAATGGAAGAGATGAGAAAAAAACAAATGCTCAGAAGCGCTTGTAGTATTCGAAGAATCGAAAGTCTGTGATAACCCAATATCACATGAAGCGCTGTTATCGTCACTGCATTATGCACCAGCCGGGAATCGAACCCGGGTCTGTACCGTGGCAGGGTACTATTCTACCACTAGACCACTGGTGCTTGGTGTTCATCATTTTCCAAACATATTCTTTGAACCCTATCCTTACTTCGATTAGCTGACTGTATGATAGCTTCTTCCAGTAGTACTAGCAATTTAAAGAAAAAGAAAGTGACTTTTATGTTAGGATTATTTGAGATACGTTGATGAATGTTTTAGTGGAATTTACTTTTATAAGGCTAAAAGGTAAGAACTTATAACAATTCATAAACAGTTCTTACACGTTAAACAAAGCAGCTGCAAATTTTTATTATGTATTTTTAAGGAAAGATCTTTTAGAATTACTCTAGACAACGTGGTTGATTGTCTGCGACAGCTCTTGTATAAGTTGTAGGTTCGAATTGCATAACTCTGATGAGACCGAAAATAATTAGACATAATCGTGCCGAATTTTGCTAAGTCGATTCAACTTTAGGTTTGAAAGCCCACCAATGAGTGTAGACAATCAAGATTGTGGAGGAAAATATCTTAACAAGGAGTATCTTTTGCCACAACAGGAAGAAGAGGGATCAAAGTTCCAAGAGACATAAGGATATAAAAATGGTGGATGTTAGCATCATACAGAGGAATATGCAACTGAAATAAGATCACTTCAACATAAGACAACAACAATCGCACAACCATTATATATAATTATTATATAAATAAAGTAAAATAAAATGGAAATTCCTTTGATATCTTACACATTTCAAAAAGTTCAAAGAGGAAGAAGTGATTAAAGGTCAACCTATATTGACCCATGATAAAAGAATTTGTGTTTTGATCCGTTACCCAACCCGCTCAACCAGCCCAGTGTACATTTATTGTTGAACAGTACAAACCCTTCTATTTACATTCTCTGTAGTCTTTGTCAAAATTACCCTCCGAGGACAGATATTGTGTCCAATCAATTCCTCCATCACCTGTAGGGAAGGAAACAATTAGCTGAAAGGAGCTGCAACTTTTGAAGCATTGCAGCATAGGGATCACTGGATCAGTTCTGGATTGATCATTTATTTGCATCAAAAATTTGTGAAAAATGAAAATTATCCTTCTTGTCCGTATCTCAGCTTGATAATATGATTCATGTTTCATGCTGCCCATGCTCATCCCTGATTCATAAAAACAGTAAGTAACTGAAAGTATTCAACAAAAGGATATATAATCTACTAACTTAGATTCAAAACAGCAACTAGTGTAACATCAGGTTGGTATTGCCTATTGGTACATGATCCAGTTATATGATACACTAAAACCATGAACAGGTGCATGTGCGTGTGTGTATTTATATAACATCCTGGAGGATAGTTTACCTGATGCAGTCTTTCCAAATTGTGTAGGAACAAGTAGGACTGTGGGAGCGAGAGTTTCTTGAAAAACAATGTTGTTTCAGTACTGAATCAACAACAACATTACCCAATCCCACCCAAGTGGGCATGGAGTGTTTCAGTATTAAATGAAGAGGGGATAACTTCAATATGTAAAAGCTGATCAACACAGTCTCCAAAATCATTAGAGAGGAAATTCCAACAGTCTTAGAGCCGAAAGTAGTCTGTATGAACAGCTATCAACAAGCCTCCTATATTCCGACAGTCAAACCTTAGACTTGTATGGTGGGAACAGAAAAAAGGTCTTATCCAATTACACCTGGACCTTTTTTTTTGAATAGATAATAGTGACACCATCTTATATCCAACTACACCCACGAAGTTTTCTGATTCCCCTCTCGCTCATTTGGTTCCTTACATGGTTAACATCAGACCACTGATTTGAAGCTGCATACATATCAGATAACAAAACATAATTTGCAGCATTTAGAGGTTCAATCTTAAAAAGCTGAGCCGCAACCTCTTTTCCTAATGATACATTGCCATGTATCCTACAAGCCCACAGAAGAGCACCCCAAGCACCTGCATGAGGTTCCATGGGCATTTCTTTAAGAATATCATATGCTTCTGCCACCTTTCCAGCACGAGCAAGAAGATCAACTTTACATGCATAGTGATCAATAGACGGAGACAAAGAGTATTCATTAATCATACAATCAAAAAAGTGGCAACCTTCATCAACAAGATCAGCATGACTACAAGCACTCATAATGACCGTGAACGCCACCTCATCTGGAGCCAGCCCTTCTTGTAACATCCTGCGGAAAAGGGAAACAGCATGAACACCATGGCCATGAATCGAGAATCCTTGTATCATAGAACAATAAGAAATTAAGTCCCGTCTAGGCATTTTTTCAAACAAAGTTGTTGCCCTCTCCAGATTCCCACACTTTGCATGCATGTCTACTAGGGCTGCCATTACATGATTTTGGGATTGATCGATTGAAGTTTCACCGATATAAGAATCAACCCACTTAGCCAACTCCCAGTCACCGGCTTGTGAACACGCAGAAATCAGGCTAACCATCACATATTCATCAGGTTCGACATTCCTAGAACGCATGTCAATAAATATATCTATAGCTTCTTTAGGCTGACCATTCTGTGCATACCCAGCTATCATAGCAGACCAAGAAACAATATCCATCTCTGGTGATTGATCAAACAAAGCCCTCGCAGATGCCATATCCCCCAACTTCGCATAACCATCAATCATTGTAGTGAAGGAAACTTTATTCTTATCAGGCATTTCATCGAACAAAGACCTAGCACTTACCAAATCACCAGACTTAACAAACCCATTAATCATGGCATTCCATGAGGCATGATTTCTTTGGGGCATTTCATTAAACAATTTCTTAGCCTCTGAATAATCCCCGTCAGTTATATACCCAACAATCATAGAAGTCCATGTAACCTCATTTCTCACGAGCATTCCATCAAACACCTTGCGAGCATTTACAATCTCATGACATTTCCCATAGAGATCAATCAAACTGGATCCCACAAACACATCAGCTTCTGTACCACACTTAATTATCAAGCCATGAAAAATCTGGCCTTCCTTCAATGCCAAAACACCAGAACAAGCTTTAACCAAGGAGGGGAAAGTGTATTTGTCTGCAGGAACATAATAATAACTTCGTTTCATGCGCCGAAAAAAACCAATAGATGTGGCCAGAGATGACTGTGTACAATGGCCTTTAATGAGAGTGTTCCAAAGAAAGATATTGGGTTGAAAAACACGGTCAAAGACTGTTGAGGCATAAGTGATGTGATTAGGAGAAATGGAGTTACAAACAGAGATTAATACAGTTATGAGAAAATGATCTTGTTCGGAGCCTTGGCGTATGATTTGGGCGTGAACTAGTTCAAGGTTTCGAATGTTTTTGCAAGCTTTCAAAAGAGACAAAGTCGAGGTTGGCGACAGCAACATAGCGCTCTGCCCCGCCCGGTAATTAACAACTCAGCACCTATATATAGATATACACAGGGCAAATCCAGAATTATATGTTGTGAGGGGCCTAAATAATTAACTTACAAAACAATAGATCTCAAAAGCAGCCCAAAAGCATTGAAGCAGTAGCAGAATAGTTTATCTGCAGCAAACATTAATAAAACAACTTAAAACAAGCTTAATTAAGCTTAGGTGCAGTAAATCAACAAAAAGAACACAAAAATAGCTAAATAAACAATTCAAGTTATTTGCCACATTGAAACAATGTATTTTCTATATTAACCCTTTTATCCTTCAATATCTATGGTTTGGTACAGCAAAGCTTGTCTTGATATGTATATGTGTATGCTTGTGTGAGAATGATATTTGGCTAATAATGAAGTTTGGTACAAAAGGTTACGAGTTTTCTATTTCAAGTTAACAAAGCTTTATTGTAGCTTAATAATTCCTATAGTAAGAGGGATCTAAGAGCGGCCTAGCCCATAAGCCTAAATGGATAACAATATAGGACATAAAACTTTCTGAACTAAGTGTAACTTTGAGGAAGTAAACTTGACTGTTCTGACTGTTTTCGTAAAGCCTTGGGGCCTAACATTAAAATCTTGTAATGGAAGTGGATAATTCAGAATGGGTACTCACTAAGTTTGTTGAGACAGTGGGAGTAATGCTACACCATTCATTATTATATGTATCTGTTAGAAGTGAACATTATGACTAAACTTTTGCATTCAAATACATGTCTTATGGATATTGTATCATCTTAATATGTTTATATGCCTCCAGTGGGTAAATCCTTAGGTGACTGATTATAATCAGAACAAAACAAATTCTTAGCGATGTGCCGCTAATTGCAACTAACATCTATTATCATTTTAACAATTTCAATGTATGCCATGATTCTCTCAAGAGAATTTTCACTTTTATGAACTTTTTGTTCTTTTAAGAAATAGAACTATTATTACATTAAAAAATACTAAGTATTGTATTAAGGAGAAAATGTTAATAGTTTAGTTACACAGGTTTAAAGCTAAAAAATTTCGATGTGATTCTATAACACTAACAATATTATAGAATCAAATTTGATTCGGGATTTTAGCATCAAACAAAGCCAAACACTTTGTTCCAGACCATGAATCAAGAAACGCATCCAGTCCATTTTTGCCCACAAAACATTAAGTCGACTTTGAGCAAATCTAATTGAAGTCTATTCAAACAGTAAATTCCGGACCTTCTCTTTCTATCATGAGCCATTTTAATAGCTCCTGTAAACCTTTAGATTATTTCAAGCAATAGACAAAGGCAATCAAACTATATGTATATACATTTTCGTTCTGACATATTATCAAACACATGGCTTGCATTATAAGGCAAGAAGGTCGATTATTACCTGTTTCACAGTTGAGCGTGGCAGGTGACAGATAATCAGTAGAAGAGGAAGGAGGACTCAACCAGAAACATTGAAAGAAAGTAACCGGGAAGAAGAGGCGTAGAAAGGAAACACGGCTGGGAGAAAGAAACACCTGAGTGTCAATTGAACTTAGGGTTTAGAAAAACGAAATTAAAAGAGAAGTTAGAGACTATTAGGGTTAACAAATTCAAATGCAAGTGGTGAACAGGTGAGATGAGCGTCGAGTGGTGGCCGGCGCCGGAGAAGCGCAAAGATTAGAGCATGAGAGGCGGTTGGTCCGGTCGCATACTCGTTCGTTTTCCTTCTCGGTTTTATCTTTTCATTTTTTCTTTCGGGAAATAGAAGAGAGTCAAATACGACCAAAAATTATGAGTTCGTATATCCTTTTTAGTTTTTATATAATTTTTATATGAGAATGATTAAATAAACGACATTCTTATTATAAATATTAATATATTATTGTTTTAATATAACTTTATAATAAAGGTGAGCTTTTAACAGCATTCTCGGGGGTGGTCTATATTTTTCTGGCTAGTTTGGAAGATAAGGAATGGCAAAAATCTTTGAGGGCTAAAGTTGTGGTAAAGTGGATCACATTAATGGCTATGTTCAAGCCATTTCATTTTTTTGGTATAAGCATAGTTCAGTGATGAATTGGGGTGCTGACAAATGGATTGCTTGGTGCACTTCCTCAGCCATTTGTTTTTCACAAGATATTTTTTACCCGTGTGATGCGGCCGGATTTTAGCATAAAACTCATCTAACGTATTTTTCTCTCGCTACCTTTCTCTTAAGTTTTAATATATAATGTCTGGTCCAAGTTTAAATATATATTTTTAACCGAGTAGGCTTTTTAAATATTTCCATATATATAATAATGTAATATAATAGTTATCGAATGAAATGTACTTAGTATTTTATTACGGAAAATACATGTTTTAGATAAATACCATTTTACGATAAAATTTATATAAAAATATAAATAAAAATAAAACAGTTACAAATATATATATTTATATTTATATTATGTTTTGTATCTAAAAAGTAATAATAGAAAAAACATAAAAACATAAAAACATAAAATTTAGTTTATATAAATATATATGCACAATAAAGTTTATATGGATATATAAATAAAATAATAAATGTCAGATGCAAGACATGATTGATTTAAAAAAATAAACAACAAAAAAAATTTACATCAAGGGTCGAACCCTTGCCCATTTCTCCAATAGGTAGTGGACTTTGCCACTCCACCGGATGACCATTTGGTAATTGTTCCTGTCTTCAAATTATATATTAAAATAAATTATTAAATGATGACTACTGTTTATATTCCTGCTAATTAGTTATATATATAATTTGCTTCGGTCATGTACTAGTTTTGTTTCCTGTGTTTGGGGCGTTGTTTTGTTTCACTCTTTGAGTCTTTGTATCGACTTTTGTACTGGCTCAGTTTCTTGCTGGACATTTATGTTTTATATAATATTTTGGTTAGGCGCTGGAGGGTGATGGCAATGCCGAAGCTCTTTTCGTGTTTAACTTGTTGCCGTTCAAAAATATATATATAACTTTATAATATTACTGTATTATTTAGGAATCAACCTCACATTTTACTACTATTATTTTTATCACATCATCACATGAGTTTTTGTTCACCATTTAACACACTACCCGGTCACATAATAATCAATTTAACCACACTAAATTCGGAGTTCTGCGTAATAGTTCATTAACTAATTAAAAATTAAAAATGATAAAAAAGAGTACAGGTCTTCTTTCTATTGTAAACTCCAGACAAATTCCATGAGATAGATTTATGAGTGTCAGAAGTCTCCAATTGAAATATTAACTTTGTTAGGCAATGACTTCAGCCTAATGATTCGAAAGACTCTAGAGTTATAATAAAAAAAAGTTTTGTTTGATATTAGTAGGGATGGAGTCCAATTTAGTCAATCACTTAATTATTCAATTTTATGTTAGTTTTTTGTTTTATCACACTGACTATTACTTAAACATCATATTGAATCCAAACTGAATCATTTCATCACATTCACTCCTCAACTCTTTGATACAAACAAAAAAAAAGTTGATTTTTTAACATGAGCCCCTTCACTTTGGCCAAATCTGTAATATTATTCCGCCTCTTCGTATAGTTTAATCTCTTAATTATAAAAAACTAAGTTTTTAATAACTTTAAAAGTTAAGATCGAAGCTGGAGCTTTAAGAAGTAATGGGCTTGCACTTTCATTTTGGAATGTTTAACTTATCTTATATGTAGTAGAGTTTGTTAACATTGAGTTTACACTTATTACAGATGGCTTGGGATGATGCATGATGCATGATGCACGAGATTATTTATCTAGTTTCTTTTAACTTTTGGATTAATGGATAGAAGAGTTTATTATGGATGATTTTGTTACTTATGTAAAAACTTTCATTATAGAAACAACTTATTTGAATAAAAGTTGATTTTGGTTCCTTCTACTTATTGAATGAAGTTTGAGCTAGTGGATAGGATATCTAACAATAAGTATAGTAATAGACTGGTTAGTTGTTTCAAACTTCTAATATAATGTCTGATTTATATGATAACATTTCTTAAACACTTAAAACCATCCTAAAAATTAGTGGTTAAAAAGTGTAGTAAACAAGATTTCTTGGCACCCTACTAACCATAAAATCCTTGTTTGATGTGGTTGATCTAAAATAGGGTTTTCATAGATATTAATCATCACACAAGATAACAGCCATGTATTAATATTTTGTTAAGGCGTTCAAATTGTACGTTTATGCCTTATAAAGTTTTCTGTGATTAATTATAAAATTAGCTTCTGGGCCATGATTGATTAATTCTTTTACAAAGCAACTCAAGTAACAAGCTAGGAATATTCTGAATTTGGTAAAGCAAAGTATAAGCCTCAAAATAGAAAGCAAATGGCAAATTTTGCTCTCATTCTAATTATGCTTTGCAATACTACCAAGAAACCTCATTACAACCAAAAGCTTCTACAAATACCCAAACTCATATCTTTAGATCCTTACTTTCAAATTCTTGAACATTTTCAATGGCTAAATTGGTCACTATTATCGGTCTTTTGAGTCTTCTGTTGTTGACCCGAAACGGTAATGCATATGAGTTCATGGTTGGAGGTTCGGGCGATTGGAGTCTTGCATCAACTTCTTATAATCAATGGGCCGAAAGAAACCGTTTTCAAATTGGGGACACTGTTTGTAAGTCTATTTCACACTCTTTCTACTTTTTATGTCTGATTCTTCCTCTTAATAAGAAGATGATAATATGCAAGGGTAGACACAAAAAAGAAATTCCATTGGTGTCACAATATTATATTCAAACTCTAAATTAAATAAAAATAATCAATTTTCGAGACAAATGGGTCTAATAACAAACTCAAATTAATTTAGTGAAGAAGTAATTTTTACCGTAACCATAGCGTATTAAATATAAGTGTCATGTACATTGTTAGTAGTGATCAAAGTTGTCTCTAATATTTTCAAAGCCTCAGGCAAAACTATAAAAAAAACATCTAAACATACTATAATGTATAAAACAAGATAAATTATATAAAAATGCCGAACAATAAATTAAGAAAGTCTTAAACTCTCCGCATCGATTATGATTGCTTCTTTTTTTCTTCTCAATTATGTGTGATTCTTTCCAAATGGTTAAACGGTTTTGTGTGATTTTTATGCGAAGTCGCAAACTTTCAAACAATTATTGATTAATCGATTTTTTTTTCCTAAACGGTCAAACGATTTAATTAAATATGTGATTTCTAATTTACATATTTGTTTCCATTAGACCACCCGCATCCATCGCGAGATGGGGTGGGTGAGAGTCGCTCACGGAAGTGAGGACCATCGTTGGTCTGCGCGATGGCTCCCTCACGGTCACGCTAGTGATGGTGGTCGCATATGTGAGCAGGAGGTGTGAGAGAGGTTTGTTTTTTTTTTTGTGATTTGAAGAATGTGATGGATGTGGGGTTTGTGTGATGGGATGAGGAAATGATGGGGGAATGATGTGGCGCTGATGTGAAGCTGATGTGGCTGTGTAAAAGATGTGATGGATGCTGATAGTCTTACTAAGTCGTCTTCTTTCCAACTTTTAATCCCCACTAAAAGTAATAGTATTTTTTTTCTTTAATCCTTGTGAATTCTACGTGCCTATGATGACCCCTTTTTTTCTTTTTCCCTACTCGGAATTTTAGTTTTGGGTTTAACAAAGCTTACATATATATACAATATAAAACATATCAAAAAAATAAAAGAGCCTCTCATATTAAGTTCTCCTTACCTTTGTTGGTGTTTATAGTATTCAAGTATCAAGCTGGGCAAGACTCGGTGGTTGAAGTAACCAAAGACGATTACAACAACTGCAACGCTGCTTCACCCATTGCAAACTACAGCGACGGTCACTCGGTGGTCAAATTGACCAAATCCGGTCCTCATTATTTCATCAGCGGTCTTGTGGAAAACTGTAAAAACAACGAGAAGATTGTGATTGTTGTTATGGCGGATCGAAGCAACCGATCAACATCACCAAGCTCACCGCCGTCTCCAGCTCCGACCGGTGAAGAGTCTCCATCTCCGCCACCAGCAGGCGAAGAGTTTCAATCTCCTCCACCAGCTCCGGCAACAGAAGATAATAACCCGAATCCGGCCCCAAATGCAGCGTCTTCAATTGTCACAAGATTAGTTTACTCTGTTGTTGCTTTTGTTGGTTCTTCACTTGTCTTTGTTTTTTGAGTTTATAAGTGATTTGTATTAAAAGTATATATATGTGATGCTTTGTTAATCTTGTTTAATTTATTGTTTATTAATGTGATTTTGTGTATGATATACAAATAATTAAGATGTCACCATGACTGTAATTAAGAATATTATGTCTTTTGAGTAAGAAAAATCGGCTTTTATTTAGTTTTTGAAATTACAACGATAGTCTTCGGGTTTGAAACATTTAGCTCACATAGTTCTTTTGTTATATCCGTTTGTTTTATTTGTTAAATCCTCTCATATGTTTTGCACATAAGAATAAAATTTTCAGTATATTACTCTCTCTCTTCTTATTTTAATTATAATAGTACAAAACTTATTAATATTCATATTTAATAAATTAATGTTTTAAAATATTATTACTATTTTAATTATTCTTAACAATATGTAATAAATTTAAGCTATTTAGTCTTTATATGATTAACATATTCACTATTGATATTAATTATTTTGTAACTTGTTTAACTAAATCATATTGTTGACGAAGCCTACTTCAAACTTGAAGCATCCATCTCATCATACTTGCCACCATCATCACTCGTCACTGTCAACCTTACTGATAGGAAACGGATGGCTTAATACTAGAGGGGGTAAATGTAACATGTGGGTTGGTCTGTTAGAGTAGCTAATAGAGGTAGAGTCTCGTATTAGTGAGACACATTTTTGTTATTACGTATTAGTCTCTTGAGAGATTGGCTCATTAGTTTCACCTTTGAGAGAGGGATTATCCCTGGGCATTCATCCGATTTGTGGATGATTGGTTGAATCATTGTTCTTGTTTCAGTTCTACATCATTTCTGATTATCGATTAGTGTTATTGGTTGTTCTTATTTTATGATTCGTATCATTAGTTCGACCTGCCCATTGACCTGCCGTTTGGTAATTTCTCAATCTGTTCCAGTCGAATTGAACCATCGGGTTTGTCTTACAAGCGGATTTGGAAACTCTTAAATTGGGAAACTATCGATTTGGAAGATGCGTAGATTTGGAAGGTGCAGATTTGGAAACGACCGCCAATTTGGAAACTAGCGCTGATTTGGAAACTACGATTTGGAAACAGTCAAATTTAGCAAATTCCGATTTAGAAAGTGTAGATTTGGAAACTACAGATTTGGAAACCTTGGCCTGCCGTTTTGCCAGTTGATCTCGACCTCCAATCCAAGTGGACATTCGCTTTGTCCTACAGTCACGTATCTCTTCTCACGGTTTGCCGCTTTTCTCGGTTTGTGTAACACCACTTTTTCCAAAATAGCTTTTAAAAATCATTAACTACTGATTAGCACTCTAAAACATCAGAGTTTGCGAAAACGAGTTTACATCACTCTAGTGCTAACGGTTTCATAAAAAGTAGTGTTGAAAGTACTCTTTTCAAAAGCTTGGAGCTATCCAACCCTGCAAAGCACTAGGGCATTACTCTTGCTTAAAACTAGTTACCTGCATGCACAACATACTAAAACGTAAGCTTTCACTTAGTGAGCATACTAACTGAACAGATAAACACATAAAGCATGAGTAACTCTTCTGGGGATGCCTCACATCCAAGCTGAACACCTGCAAAACTGTTCAAACTATTAACTGGTCCAGGGTATGATCACACCTCGCGCGTAATCGAATCCCTGACACTCTGTTTGGGTATAAGGATCTCAATATACCCCTATCTATGTACTAAATAATATATCTGAGTGTTATTGTATCTTTAAACAATAATCTTAACTCATTACATAAACATATCACAACACGGATATCATATTGTTCGCCTTGTGCATATATGTATGCTGATCATACTAAATACTATAACATAGTGCTACTGGATCTCACATAATCAAATCACATATCAAACGTACAATTAAAATACTGTTCACTTAATGCACATACATATGCTAATCTGATTAAAGGTAAGTACACTCACCTTAGCAGCAGTTAATAATACACTTTTATGACAAAGGTGGCAGTCTCTTATTACCAACAAGCAATAAACAAGTACCTCGTTAACTTCTAAGTGTTGCTGCAAAGAATCTGCTTAACTAGCAAAAGCTTAACTGAAAACTACCTCCTACGGCCGTAGAGGAAAAACCCTACGCCCGCAGGAGACAAAATCACCAAAATCTTAAAAACACCTTCCTACGGCCGCAGAGAATCTTTCCTACGGCCGCAGGAACCAAAACAGCTAAAAACCTTAAAACATGTTCCTACTCCCGTAGGGAATAATCCCTACGGCCATAGGGACAGTTGTTACAACAAACTTCTTGCTCTGCTCGTGAACAGCAGCCGAATCCAACTCCTTTCATCCAATACTTGATTAATCTCAGATTCAAACATACCAACGAGTTCTATATCATTACTACTAACTTTCTAGCAAAAACCATGACACAAAACACATTAAATCTAGCTACTAACATGGATTCAACTTATGAATCCCTTTCTTGACCCACAACTCAAAGAAATCAAGAAGAACTCAATACCTCTTGCTATTGGATCACTAATCAATCAATTCAGATGATAATCTTCACTCCTTGGATTGAATTCAGCAAAGAAAAGATAGAGATGTGTGTGTATCGTATGTGTGTTTGTGAAGGCAGGGATTGACTAACAAGAGTCAAACAAAGACTCCTACATATCTAGCATTTTCACTAATTGGCACAACTAGTCCCTGGACTTCTTTAACTTTTTGAAATGGCAAAACTAACCCCCTTAACTTTGAAAACATATAATACACATAGCACATAAACGCAACTTGCTAAACATACATATAGGAACTTACGAACTTTGGGGCGTTACAACTCTTCCCCACTTGGGACGATTTCGTCCCCGAAATCTACTGAACAACTAACTGTGCTTCAAATCATACTGGCTGCCACCGTAGCGCACTAGCGGTAATCTTACATCTCCTTAACTCTGAATGCTATCGCAGCGCACTGACGATAGTTTTACATCACACATCTACCCGCTACTAACGTAGAAGGTCTATAACATGGTGAACATAAAAATTACTTATCATATATAAAATATAGCATAAACACCTAAGTGTAATCTAAACTCTCCTTGTGCTTCTACCGTATCCTTACTAACTTCATCTGTTTGTTACAGGAACTCTTAACTTTTTACTCTACTAAAGTCAATTACTTTGCTATATAACTGAACTTCTCATCTCTTGCCTCGTCTTACAGAAAGACAACTACTAAAATATCAGTTGGATTCTTATGAAGGTAGAATACATGACAGGTATCACGAATCTGAATCACTTTATCTGGAAATTCCAGTCTATAAGCTACTTTGCCTACCCTCGCAATATTCTCGATATGACCTATAACTAAGGCCCTAACTTACTTTTATTTCTGAATTTGATAAACAATAACCACGGTGACGCTTTCAACTACACGTAACCTTCAATCTGGAGCTCTAATAACAATCTCTTCTTACTCACATAATTAGTCTGTTTATTCTGTGCAGCCCTAGGCCGCTCATATGTCTGTTGTATTATCTTTACATTCGATCATCTGCTCAATTCTCTCTTTCTGACCAATCTCACCCTAACAGTTAGGGTTGATATTCTCTAACATACAACATCTGCTATCCTAGCGTACCGACACTCTGCTTCTAACTATTACTACATAAGAACTCCGAGTTCTGAACATATACTCTAGTATCTGTATAATCCTCTCGTTCTTTCCGTCCGTCTGAGGGTGAAACACTCTATCAACGTATAATTCAGTCCTCATATATCTCTTCAACTTACTTCAATGCCTGGAGGTAACTAAAACGTCTCTCTGGAACAACTACAACTGAAACTTCCTATCTAGCAGTCATCTCTTTCACATGTACATATATGTCATCCTCTTAAAAGTATAAATTCCTTTTATCAGAATAACTTGTATCTTTTCATGAGTCTATTAACTGTTACTCAAATAGCATCAATTCATAACATGTTTCTACTCTCGAGCTGGGATATCAAACGACTGTAACTCTTCATAAGAATTATGGTGTTTTGTCTTTATCTATAGAAAGGTCAAACATTAATCAACGTATCTCTCTATACTATGTGTCATCCATGTGAAGGGTTTTGAACCTGACCAAACCACCATATGACACAAACTGGTCAAGCCTGGGTTTGATTTCACTGGTTCAATCCTAAAAGCGGAACTGGATTGAACACAACCCTCTAAACCCCAAAAGGGTTAGGATCTTTAAAACTTACATTGATCAACATAGTTTCTTACAAACAATCCATATAAAAAGGGTTACAAAATTATACCTGAACAAAACCTTAGGATTGTTAAAGATAGTCCACCACTACTACACCTCCGATTGAACTGGCTGCTAGACCGCTCCTGGATCACCAAGCTTCAAAAAAACTCGAAACCCTTTGTGTATGTGTGCGTCGACTCCCAATCGCAAAACACCTTCGGGTGTTTTCTTGTTCGACTTCGAGAACAAGAGAGGGCCGAGAGAGAGAGAGAGCGAGTTCGAGAGAGAGAGGGACGAGATCGAGAGATAGAGAGGGAGTGGTGGCTAGGGTTAATCCCTTGTGTCTCATATCTAATCCTTAAGGCTTAAGGATATTATATAGGGATTAACTTGGACCTAAGCCCGTTTAATTAAAAGCCCACTGGTTTTAATTAAACTTTCATCTCTTCTCACTTTGACCCCCTGGACTTTATTAGTTAATTAATTAACTATTAATTAACTGTCCGTCAAATATTAAAACTTAATATTTAATTCTCCTTAAATAATAAATAACTATTTATTATTTATTTCCTTTCTAATAATTAATCCAGACTGGATAATTATTTATGTCTCTTAATAATTAATACTACTGATTAATTATTTGTTTATCTCTTTAATAATTAATCTAACTGATTAATTATTTTACTCTTTCTCTTTAATAATTAATCTAACTGATTAATTATTTCCACACAGAATAATGGTGTAATCCAACTGTTCTGAATTGGGTGTGTAGCAGTGTGACCCTTTAGAGTCTCTTATAACATTGGATACAATATGCCCGTTAATTATCTCTGCACATAATCCAACAGACTCCCACTTGTGCAAGATAACAGTTACTGCACATTGTTAGCCTAAGGAGGTCCCTAGCCAGACACTTAGGATAACCAGGTTATAAGAACTCTTATACCCCAAAGTAACTTGTGATAAAACTTCATAAGCAACCTGCTTAGAAGTGACCTGTTATAAACTAACTGTTTATAAACTAATCTATCATAAACTCCCTGTTTATGAATGGGTACGTTTTTATATATACAAACTTGCATATATATAGGTTTGTCTCTTGCAGCGTGATATTTCAATTTTGAGCATGAGCATAGAAAAAGGTCAACTCAGAGACTCAAGAATTTGTTCATGACATACTTGATTTCAAAACTGCGTGATAAACGACAAAGAACATATCAGTTCGTTTGGGCACGGCCGTGCACTTACCGGTTTCTCTTATCAGTCAAGGGGCCTCGAAATATCTCTTCTAAAAAGAAGGTGCAATTACCATCTTGCATATTTGCATTTGGCAACACGGCTCCCACTGAATCTAGACACGCCCCTTATGACCACCCTGTTACGGCGTGGCGTTAGAACGCGCTAAGAAGACAACAATTACCGCATCCCAAACCAAATACCTCAGGCTTGAGGATAACCTATGTGATAAATACTTTTGACACGAATCCACGAAGTATTTTTCACGGTGGGTCAATCCAATATTCGTAACCCTAACGAATATCCATAAATTTTGGTCCGCAAAAAACCGTTCGCAGCTATATTCGATATACTTTCGAATCTACCCCAAAATTACGATGACTTTATATCCCTATCATAATTCCCACCATGATAAGTAGTCACGGATAATGTTTTTGAATAAACCTAGTTTATTCCTGGATGAACCAAAACATACAAAATTGTGAAGAACAATGAAACTAATTTCTACACCCTTCCATATTCCTCCCTGGAATAAAGATGTATAATTTCTACCATTTCACTGACTCGATTCACGGTGTTTATCTGAATTACTTATTATTTTTACATTGTAACTTATCACGGATTACAAAGAAAATAATATGGTTATAAACCCTAAAACACAAGACTAGTACTTTGGAGTACTCTTTCTTGGTTTTGCTAGAAATCGTTCTTGCAACCTAAGAACACTTCTAGGCTTACTTATTTTATAAAATTCCTTAAACTTGGAGAACTGGAAATAACTCCTTGTTTCTGATTTATAAAACAACCCCCCTGTAATTAGAAACTTTAATTACATTTGTAGATGTATTAAATCTTACTAGATTTATGTCACTTGGAAATGATAAATCCTCTTACACCTACTTGTAAGAAACTTGAAACTAGATTCCTTGTGTGTACCAACACTAATCTAATTCCATCACTAAGAATGTTAAAGAACATCCTATTTTACCATTTCTAACGTTAACCAACCAACAACATTATTAAGCTGACTCACTGAACATTTTAGAACGTATATAATTTTAAGTCATAGCTTGACTCAAAAAACTTGCAATGATATCTTTATCGAGTACCTCTCAATAAATCATGCATCTCTCGGATTAGTTCTTTCTCAAGAACTTACTGTTTTAGATAGCTTCTAAAAACATCCGATATATATTCTAAAAGTTCAATCTTGTATTTATCATACTGGTTAAAAAAAACTTTTATTAACTTTGATAAATACATTAGTCAGGTGCTCCCACTATCTTTTATGAAAAAAAAATGCATTCTTTAAGACATCCTTTTTAGGTCTTAGTCAAAACTTGACTATAATGCCTAAAACTTGTGTTCCAAACACATGTTTCAAAGAACCTAGTTTTTGCAAGAAATTTGTTTTATGAAACCAATAACTTGGATCTCCCATATATCCATCTTTCCAATTACGGAAAGTGGTTTCATTAAACTTACCATGATCACAAGTATGAAATACTCATAATGGTATTTTAAATTTCTTTTCTTAAAAACATTTAGTATAAAATTCCCTTGATTATAATAACTTTTATAATCACTTTTATACTTTCTTAAATGTTTTATCAAAAACTACTTTACCAAAAAATAATGACTATTATTTCCATATGTTCAAGACTTTGAACATTCACTTTTCATAAAATCTTAAATACTTGTTGAATTAGAAAAACTATCTAATCTTATAAACAAAACTTGTTTATTCAAGTATTTGAAAAAGTGGAGCTAGCATTTATATAACTACAACAAATTATAGCATAAGATTATTATGAATCACTAATCAAGTCAAAACTTTGACTTATTAGCACTCTTTTAGTCACAACTGGACTAATCATGATTCATATAATAAGAACACGTGCACGGATATATAACCAAATAATTAAATTTCCATAAACTTAAAAAAATATCCATAAGCAATATAAAATTGTTCAAATAAACTTAAAAGGTTTAATTAACTAGGAAATAGAAATTATTATAATATCCGTAAGCTGCACGTAGGATCTTCTCATGCTGGGCCGCATCACTTTCCATCTACTCCTACAATAAACGATTGCAAGATGTTAGAATACTCGTAAAACTTTACAAGTAGGAAAGTGACAAAGAAGCTAATCACGCAATACCTGAGGAGCCAGACTTGCCTCCTGCCTCGTGACCTTTCGGACAATCTCGTTTCCAATGTCCGGCCTCGCCGCACCTGAAGCACCGATTCTCGGTCCTTGTCTTGTTTGGCTTTGGTTTCTTGACCTTGTTGTCGTTACTAGCTCTGGGTGCATTCTGGCTGGGCTGGGCCTTGCCCTTTCCCTTTCCGTTGCGCCCCTTCCTCTTCTTACGTCCACCATGTCCCACCATAAGAATGTCCTTAGACTTGGTCTCGATACTCTGCTCAGCAGTCTTGAGCACTGAGTGCAACTCAGTCACGAATTTCTCCATGTTGTTCATGTTGTAGTTGACTATAAAAGGCTTATAGTCATCTGACAACGAGTTGAGTATCGTATCCGTTGCTAGCTGCAACGGTACTGGGTGCCTAAGTCTCTCTAGGTGGTCCATGTAACCTTTCATTTTCATGACATGGTCACTGACCAAGGTCCCCTTAGCCATCTTGCATGAGTTAAATGCCCTAGTGGCATCATAACGCTCTGTGCGGGCTTGCTCCTGGAACATGTCCCTCAGCTGGCGGATCATGTCATATGCAGGAGTCTCCATCATGCTCGACTGCAACTCTGGACTCATAGTTGCGAGCATGAGGCAGCTAATATCTAGGGTGTCATTGGAGCGCTTCTGAAAAGCCTCCCTGACCTCTGCCCTGGCATTGCTGGCAGGGGGATTTCCTAGGGGTTGTTCTAGGACATACCACTTTCTCTCGTGCCTCAGCACGATCCGGAGATTTCTCTCCCAAGTGAGAAAGTTGGACCCAGTGAGCTTATCCTTCTCAAGGATAGAGCGGAGAGAGAGGTTATTAGTATTGGTAACGTTGGTTGCCATCTACAAATTAAAACCCGGTTTAATTAGTAATTGCAAATTAACTTTCTAATCATATATCATCAAACCCATAAATAATATATATTAGACCTAGGACCCATATTTCACATACTTGACGCAAGGTTTGGGCACTTCACGCCAAGTCATGCTATTTCTGGTAGGTAACACCCTGTACCAATCGTACCTAACTGATATGACTCCTAGAAACTCGTAGAGCACTTAGACCCAGTCTAGTATGTTTAACTCTACTCTAGTGCTTTTTGGGCCGGGACTCCCGATTATCACCAAAATAGATCGCACCACCTAAGACAGCATGAATTCTGGCCGGGACTCCCGATTATCGCAGAATCTTTCATGCCCCTTCCCGCAATGGTTTGAACCCGGATGCCCAAGGTTTGGGCACTTCCGACACCCGAGTACCGTTTAACAGTTAGGGTGTACCATTAGGTGGGTAGCACACTGATCTAAGATTTTTCTTGGGTTTTATAATTAAGTTAAAAACTTAATTTTCCAGTTTTTGAAAAACCATTTTAAAACTAACTGTTTTAAAAATACGATTTATATGTGTACCTAAACTAGGTGCACAAAACGGCCTTTATAAGTTCCAAACTTATAACCTTGACAAAACTTTTAAATTTATAAAAATTTATTTAATACGACTACCAGACTGAAGTCATATTCTAGTTTGTCATAAAGCGTGGTTTTTCACTTGTTTAATAACAATCTGTCATTAAACCCATTTTTATTTACCATCACACGCATGTATATATATACCATTCATATATATGAAAAGCAGTAAATAAATCACAACCACGCAGATAATAATAAGCAGATAAAACCTATAGTTTTGCCAACTAATCCTAAGGTCAAACCTAAGGAAAAAATGACTTGGATTCGCCTTTCTTGACATGCTGCTCCCACTAGCCTTGACACCTCCCCGAAGTATACGTGCTTCGCGTGAGAACACCATTTTCTTCATCACCCTCTTCGAGTCCAATCTTGGTTGAGGGATTAAACTACTACTAATCTATTACAAATACAATATTGAATGGGGTTGTAAATGGCACGCAGGCCTCCCCGAACCAGTATAATATTACAATTAAGAAAGGGATTGTAATTGGCACGCAGGCCTTCCCAAAACCAAAATAAAGAAGAAAAGAAAAAACGAGTCCTAGTCGGCAAAACTATAGCTATCACAACCACGCAATTATATATAAGCACTGTATATATAAAAGTCAACCACGCAGTTATAATATATAAACAATAAACTGTGCTGTTAAGCACGCAGCCTGATTTGTTTAAATATTCTCATTTACCCTTTTGATTAATACCTATTAACCAAAAAATGAGAATTATGATCTTCTAGTTTAATTTGACCAAAATAGTTTTTCAACAAAAACTTAAAACTTGATCTCATTCAAAACTTGAATGAAATCCTCACGTCGAGTTTTATTACTAGTTTTCCAAAAACTTAAAACCGACAACCTTGGTCAATTAAATACTATCTTATTTGTTTCTCCATTATATAAACTTTATCCCTTTTAGAATTTATTTAAAAATGACTTAAACTAGTCATAATAAATAAAAATCTAAACTAATATATATTTTAACTAAACTAATTAAAATATATATAACACTAGTTTATATAATACCTTATTAATTTTGTAACTTAAAATTAATAATTCTTTTGTATTAATTCGGAAAAACTATCTTGGGCCAACATCTCTTGTTAAGCCGCACAACCCACTGGGCCGAGACCCTCTTGGGTCGAGAGCCCATTGGACCGAAGTCACCTGGGCCGTAGCCCTATTGGGCCGAGAACCACTTTGGGCCGAAAACTTCCTTGTGCCGAAGCCCCTTGGGCCGAAGCCCCTTGGGCCGAAGCCCCTTGGGCCGAAGCCTATTTGGTCCTTAGCGCCGCTAACCTGGGCCGATATCGCTGGGCCGTAGTTAACTGGGCTTAGCCCCGCTAACCAGCCCTTAGCGTCGCTAATCTCCTATTAGTTTCGCTATCAGTTCTGGTGATGCTTTCGGTTCGCGTTTTCCGATTTAACAAAAAATATCTTAAATCCTTTTTAACCTATTAAAACTAACTGTTTTAATATACTGATTAAAAACTGGATTTAATTCAAAAACCAAAAACATTAATTATTAATATTAACAAAAACTTGTTTTATTAATAACTAATTACCCTAAAACTTGATTTCAACCTTTTTAAACAAAAGTTCAAAACTTGTTAAAATCTAGTTTTAGATAAAAGGTTTATCCTTTTTAACCGTTTAAACGCAATCCTGGTTTAAACCTAACTGGTTAAAATCAAACCTTTTACTATTTGGATAAAAACAGAAAAAAAATTTATCCCTTATGGTTTTCGAAAACTTGTGGAGAAAGAAACAAGATGAAGTAGATCATTTAACCATTAAACAAAAACAACAATGGATTAACTAGGTTTAATTAATTAAAACAAACTGTTTAATTTATCTTAATCTTAAACTTGTTCTTATCCAAAAACCACAATCCTTTTTAACCGTTTAAACTAACTGTTTAAACTTTCTGATTAATAGGATTAAACTGAATAACAAAAACAAACTGTTTTGTTGCCCTTGGTAATTTTCGAAATAGGCTAGAGCAAGTAGAAGATCAAGAATCAAACCTTAACCCAAAAACAGATAAAACTAGAAACTATGGATCATAGAGCCGAGACTCTGATACCACTGAAGGGTTTTGAA
This sequence comes from Pulicaria dysenterica, assembly GCA_947179395.2. Taxonomy (NCBI): domain Eukaryota; kingdom Viridiplantae; phylum Streptophyta; class Magnoliopsida; order Asterales; family Asteraceae; genus Pulicaria; species Pulicaria dysenterica. Next base: position 13,809,362 of record OX359291.1, read on the forward strand.
CCTGACCAAACCACCATATGACACAAACTGGTCAAGCCTGGGTTTGATTCCACTGGTTCAATCCTAAAAGCGGAATTGGATTGAGCACAACCCTCTAAACCCCAAAAGGGTTAGGATCTTTAAAACTTAAATTGATCAACATAGTTTCTTACAAACAATCCATATAAAAAGGGTTACAAAATTATACCTGAACAAAACCTTAGGATTGCTAAAGATAGTCCACCACTACTGCACCTCCGATTGAACTGGCTGCTAGACCGCTCCTGGATCACCAAGCTTCAAAAAAACTCGAAACCCTTTGTGTATGTGTGCGTCGACTCCCAATCGCAAAACACCTTCGGGTGTTTTCTTGTTCGACTTCGAGAACAAGAGAGGGCCGAGAGAGAGAGAGCGAGTTCGAGAGAGAAAGAGAGGGACGAGATCGAGAAATAGAGAGGGAGTGGTGGCTAGGGTTAATCCCTTGTGTCTCATATCTAATCCTTAAGGCTTAAGGATATTATATAGGGATTAACTTGGACCTAAGCCCGTTTAATATTAAAACTTAATATTTAATTATCCTTAAATAATAAATAACTATTTATTATTTATTTCCTTTCTAATAATTAATCCAGACTGGATAATTATTTATGTCTCTTAATAATTAATACTACTGATTAATTATTTGTTTATCTCTTTAATAATTAATCTAACTGATTAATTATTTTACTCTTTCTCTTTAATAATTAATCTAACTGATTAATTATTTCCACACAGAATAATGGTGTAATCCAACTGTTCTGAATTGGGTGTGTAGCAGTGTGACCCTTTAGTCTCTTATAACATTGGATACAATATGCCCGTTAATTATCTCTGCACATAATCCAACACTATGGTCATCAAGAATTCATCTACATATCTTTATACATCTCTGTTAATACTGGGCGCGTTGAAGACTGAGAACAATCTGCTTCCTCTAAAAGAACTTGTCTCACACATTCCTATAACTGACTACTCATACTCGGTCATACCGGATCAATAGAATTCGACCATCTTTTACTAATTTTATTGCCTAATCTTTGATACACTGAATCTTGGGTTGCTATCTTTTAACTACCTTAATCTTTAATAGATTCTTTCTTCTGGTCACCCCCCTCTGACTACTTCATTCTGTACTACTCTAACTTGATCGAGTATCGAACTGATGTCTAGCACTCTTACTTGAGGTATTTATATTTTAGGGTAGCTGACTTGATGTTAAAAGCATCTTTACTAAATTAACTTTCCAACTACTACTAGTTTTAAATCCTGAGTCGATTAATCGCTTCATACTTGTGGGGAGTCATATTCTGAGAACTTCCTTGATTATATCCTACTCTCTGACTTTCATCTGATGGTACTCTGACCACAACTCTATCTCTGAAAACCATTCTACACTTTGAAACTAATCCAACAGATTATCTACTTCTTAAACTGGGTACTGATTCTTGTTTGTAACCTTATAGTGTCCTCTGTAATCTATACACATTCTGACTAGCTATTTCTCTTTAAGACTACCTGTATTAATGCGCCCCACGATGAGCTAATGGATTGGACGAAACCCTTATCTGTTAACTATTACAGTTGAATCACCAACTCTTACTTTTCTGGGGCCAATCTGTACAATATCTTAACTCCTTGGTTCTATTCCTGACATTATACTAATACTAAGATCTACTTATCAAAACTCTAAAATTATTGGTAATTCTTCTAGGAATACTTCTGGATAGTCATCACTACTGATATCTCTTAAATCTACTATGACTGTCTTTTCATACTATACTCATCCTCATAAGCTAGACAAGTTTACACTTGTGCACTATATACCTTCTTATTTTTGTTGACAAGCAACTGGAACAATGACTCTCTTACTATCACCTCTGACCAACAGTCCTTCCCCACTTGGGGTCTGAACCCGCACTGCCCTCTGATCTCTGAGTACTTGAACTTACTATTAACTCAATTAATCAATATTAATAACTGCTCGGATTATTTCGTCGCGATTGACATATGACCAATGAAAACTGGCAACTTCTATCTCTATCTCTGTCTCTTTTTTTCTTACACTTACTATTCACAATAGTAGTCTGATCTGCTATGTCTACCTATAATCACATTAGGTTCCACCTTTACTTCTTTAGCTATAAACTAGAGTTCTCTGCTCTTCTGCCAGAGCACCTCTGCCTTCTAATACTGATCCTTGTTATAACCAAATCTAGAGTAGGTATTTCATTAACTTTCTCTCTGTCATTAAAAGCTCATGACAACGAACTCACTGTATTAAAACTGATAAACTGGTAGCGCACTTAAAGCGAGCTATTTCAAATCTTTGATCATATGTTTCTGCTTTTCACACTTCGTATATCTGAGTGAGGGAGCTAACCCTCCACGTTGTAGTACAAACGTTGACCTTTTACTTGATACTCTTACTGGTTCAATCCTTCTCTTTTCACTCACTATTTTCTATTTTCTCAACTATTGTTCTTTCTCCATGTAAGACTTATCATCTCGCCCAGTTCATTACAAGTAACTGTCGCTAAATTTCACCTATATCTTTTCTAACATCAGACTATACCACTGTATTTACAAAACTTCTATACCAACTTACTCTGAACAAAACTACCTATTCTTAACAATTTCTAGGTGATGTCATTTACCAACTCTATTGTCTGTCATCAAACTCAAAATTCTTTTGTAATCTGTTCTATACAAGCTTCTAGTACACTATACTCTAAACAATTCCTTGAACTAAGGTCATGTCAGCTTTAATCTGTGCTTCTAACTTTCTCTACAACAACATGGTCCACCAGTCTTTCACTGTCTCACATAACAAGTTCAACTCGTACATAACTTTTCTCCCTGGCAGATACCCCCTAGTACGGAAAATCTCATTCCGTTTTTATTAATCATCACTACTCACAACTGTATCTAAAATCTTCTCTCCGAAGAGGTAGTTCGCATACTAAACAATCTTTACACATCTACCCCTGCAACGGGTTCTTTCTTAGCTTTAACTCTTACTAATGCTTTAACCGTAACCTATACTGTTGTATCCACATACTGCAACAATATAACTTTCTTTTCTTTCTATAACTTACTCAACCACTTGGTTGATAATATCTGGAACGTTGCATATAAGAGTTTACCCTACTTTATCACTGCTATCCCCTTTATTAAACTGATCTCAAGATCTTGCAATCCCTTTGTAACAACTCCCTCTAAAGGGTTACTCGTAGATCTACTGGTTTAAAATAAGAATTGCATCTGAAACATAGGTATTTCTGGTCTTCTGAAGTATACTAGCCTCAGGCTACTCTATCTAACTCGTATCAACTCATCACATGCTATAAACTCATGATCAGATATTTTTAATATATACTACGAAACAACTTTCTCTGTTTCTCATAATAAGGTATGTAATATTATTAATACTACATATATCTCATATTCTGTTCTTGTCTTATTCACACATACTTTACTGTCACGTATCACCCCTAACTTGATTCACAAGATACTAACATGGCAATCTCAAGCTCAACTGCGTATTACATGTTCTTTACATACACTGGCCAGGCTTTGTGAGGAACATATTATACACAATTGTCCTTAATACAGCCATGGAATACCCCGATTCACAAGCTTAGGTCACATATATGGCATAACTAATTACATTTGTTAAACATTCTTCTTTTCTCTTATATCTTATAAACATGTTGTCATTAGCACTTAACCCATAACTATTACACATGCATAAACATTGCTACTCATGCTCGAGCTGTAAAACAGATAACAAATCATAAACTTCTACAAACCGTATGCTCACCAAGACTACTGCCCCAGGGATAGCTCCTCCTGACCTCAAAACCACGGTTTAAGTTCAGACATCACACTTGTGTGTGCCCAAATCCCTTAAACCTTGGTTCTGATACCAAGTTGTAACACCACTTTTTCCAAAATAGCTTTTAAAAATCATTAACTACTGATTAGCACTCTAAAACATCAGAGTTTGCGAAAACGAGTTTACATCACTCTAGTGCTAACGGTTTCATAAAAAGTAGTGTTGAAAGTACTCTTTTCAAAAGCTTGGAGCTATCTAACCCTGCAAAGCACTGGGGCATTACTCTTGCTTAAAACTGGTTACCTGCATGCACAACATACTAAAACGTAAGCTTTCACTTAGTGAGCATACTAACTGAACAGATAAACACATAAAGCATGAGTAACTCTTCTGGGGATGCCTCACATCCAAGCTGAACACCTGCAAAACTGTTCAAACTATTAACTGGTCCAGGGTATGATCACACCTCGCGCGTAATCGAATCCCTGACACTCTGTTTGGGTATAAGGATCTCAATATACCCCTATCTATGTACTAAATAATATATCTGAGTGTTATTGTATCTTTAAACAATAATCTTAACTCATTACATAAACATATCACAACACGGATATCATATTGTTCGCCTTGTGCATATATGTATGCTGATCATACTAAATACTATAACATAGTGCTACTGGATCTCACATAATCAAATCACATATCAAACGTACAATTAAAATACTTTTCACTTAATGCACATACATATGCTAATCTGATTAAAGGTAAGTACACTCACCTTAGCAGCAGTTAATAATACACTTTTATGACAAAGGTGGCAGTCTCTTATTGCCAACAAGCAATAAACAAGTACCTCGTTAACTTCTAAGTGTTGCTGCAAAGAATCTGCTTAACTAGCAAAAGCTTAACTGAAAACTACCTTCTACGGCCGTAGAGGAAAAACCCTACGCCCGCAGGAGACAAAATCACCAAAATCTTAAAAACACCTTCCTACGGCCGCAGAGAATCTTTCCTACGGCCGCAGGAACCAAAACAGCTAAAAACCTTAAAACATGTTCCTACTCCCGTAGGGAATAATCCCTACGGCCGTAGGGACAGTTGGTACAGCAAACTTCTTGCTCTGCTCGTGAACAGCAGCCGAATCTAACTCCTTTTCATCCAATACTTGATTAATCTCAGATTCAAACATACCAACGAGTTCTATATCATTACTACTAACTTTCTAGCAAAAACCATGACACAAAACACATTAAATCTAGCTACTAACATGGATTCAACTTATGAATCCCTTTCTTGACCCACAACTCAAAGAAATCAAGAAGAACTCAATACCTCTTGCTATTGGATCACTAATCAATCAATTCAGATGATAATCTTCACTCCTTGGATTGAATTCAGCAAAGAAAAGATAGAGATGTGTGTGTATCGTATGTGTGTTTGTGAAGGCAGGGATTGACTAACAAGAGTCAAACAAAGACTCCTACATATCTAGCATTTTCACTAATTGGCACAACTAGTCCCTGGACTTCTTTAACTTTTTGAAATGGCAAAACTAACCCCCTTAACTTTGAAAACATATAATACACATAGCACATAAACGCAACTTGCTAAACATACATATAGGAACTTACGAACTTTGGGGCGTTACAGTTTGCCTTGTCGACTGGAAACCAGTCGTGTGCCTTGTTGCTTGGTAATCACGATCTGTTCTTCTACATTTGTTTCCCTTTTTGGATCCAATTGCAATCACGTGTGCAATTTTGGTTGGGCGATATGTGGTTGGAATTGCATTTTATTGCAATTCGTTTGTTGTCAATTGAGGATTTGTTCGTAGATTTGCTTGTTTGATTCTTCTTACTGATGTTGATGGAAACTCATTTTGTTCACTCTCGTTTGGATTTTCACGAGGAGCAAATTCAACGGCTCTAATATGACGTTACAGAGATCAAATCAACCCTATAGATTCTAGAAACCGATCGAGTGGAGAATTCTGAATTTCGCAAATTTATGATGGCGTGGATGAAGGATCAAGGTCTGCAACACTTTTATGGACAGGATTCTAATCTCGATTCGTGTAGGGGTGATTCTGGGAATCTTTTCGATTCTGGTGGTAATTCTGGCGATGTTGTGCATCAGAAACTCGTGATCTGGGAGAAATTTCAGTTGTATCTTCACCGATCATCAAATTTCAGAAAGGAAAAAGAGATTTGTGTGTGGATGTTGATTATCCGGCAATGGAATCGACAACAATGATGAGTGAGGAAAAATATTTTATTTTGTTATATTATTAAAATAATTTAAAAAAGAATAAAAAAAAGTAGAAAAGGTTGGGGTTAGATGGGGTGTGGTACTCCACTTGAAGGTAGGGAGAGGGTAGGAGAAACAAAAGTTGATGTGGCGCACATGTGACAGCAGAGTTAAGTGGGTTCTGTGGTTGTGTTACGGATGGTCTTACGTTAAAATATAGTTATTGCGTTGTGTAGTTTACAGAAACGATTTGTCTATTAAAAAGCATCAAAATTTATCAAATTAGTAGCGTCTAATTTATTTATTAAAAAATGATTAAAATTTTTTATAATTTATTAGAATACACGAAGTAATGATTGAAAATAAAAGTAGATTAAAATTCCGAAAAATACATTCAAGATAAACATTTTATTAACTAAAAACTACAAAAAAACATTTAAAAAACATTAAAACATGCATAAAGAACATTAAATAATTAAAATAAATCAATGTTAGAAGTTCTAAATATGCTCAATTAGATCGCTTTAGAAATTATGACGTATATTCTTATCATGCAGTTCTCTAGAGTTTCGGATCGTCGGATCTCTCGATCACACAATGTTGTGTATCGTTGTCTTCATTAATGGTGTTGTACAAATTTATGAAAGTATAAATGATTTGGTCCTTAGGTTTACCGAAATTGCTTGTTAGTTCTGACGTTCTGTAATTTTGAAATTACTTCGATAGTCCTTGGTTTTGGAATATTTAACGCAGATGGTTCTTTTTTTATATCTGTTTGTTTTATCTGTTAGACCATGAGTTGTGGTAATATTTCTCCTCTTTAGTATCCAAATACAATATCAGCGACACATCATTTTTTGCTCATCTTCTCTCTTATCTGAAACCCAAGTATAATCTAGTCCAAACAACCCAATTCTCCCCTCCCTAACCCGAAGGGGGTCATAGCAGTGAACCCGAGACAAACTTAGAAACCCGATGAGCTACCCGAAGTGTTTGGGATGACTGCTATTAATGACCTTAAATCCTCTCATGTGTCATGCACATAAGGCTAAAATTATCAATCATTCTATCTCTTCTTATTTAGTTATAACAATATCAAACCTTCAGCGGCATCTCACCACCTTGAGCCTCACCATTGCAAGACACACGCACCCAAAATCTAACATATGTATGAACACATATAAACCCTAATTTAAGCATCTATGAACCAAACCCTAGAACTAAGATCTAAATCAAAATCAAAAGAACCAAGTCATAACCCCAAATCTAATGAAGCCTCAAGTCAAAACCTCCGAATGGTTCAGATAAAAGTAGAGAGAGAGAGAGAGAGAGAGAGAGAGAGAGAGAGAGAGAGAGAGAGAGAGAGAGAGAGAGAGAGAGAGAGAGAGAGAGTACATATTGACACAAGCACACACGAAAATGAGTTGATCCTCATAAACAAGCGTGCATGCACACACCCAAAATCCGAACACTTAGATCTGTAAACACACATCTCACACACATAACAAACGAACACGCATCTAAGAGAAATCAGATCTTGAAAAAAAAGGAGAAGAGTGGTGATTGGAGGCGACTTTCCTGGAGCATCCCATGGCACCGCCGAGAAACTACTTTTCATGGGCATTTTTCATAAACTTTTTATGGACTAATGTATGTAAATCAAAAATTTTCTAACAAAATATATATGATTCAGGATTATATAGTAACAAACTAACAACCGGCTGGGATGAGTAAATTCTAAAAGTTATTTTATATGGCCTAAAAGTTCTTCCCAAGTTCAACTTTTTTCACCAGTCTCAACGTATTGTGCAGAATTGAATCCAGTATCCCAGCAACCTGATAAAGAATCGCAGTTCACAGTTAACAGTTTAGCTAGTTCCTTGATTTGCATGGGGTTTACTTCTCGAAAATGTATTAAACTATACCCCAGATGTTAATGTGTGTATTCACCTTTCAAAAAATTTATTGTGTGTATCAAACTTTCAAAAAAATATGTTATTGTGTGCATTAAACTTCCTATTGTATGTACTAAACTTATACTTTTTTGTTTTTTTATGTAATCAAAATACGTACAATAACAACAAATTAAAAGTTCAATACACACGATAACATTATTTTGGAAGGTGAATACACACATTAACATTTGGGTAGTTTAATACATTTTGAAGTAGTAAACCCATTTGCATAACCACACATAATACTAAGAGGTGGCAAAACGGGTAAAAAAATTTTAGTTGACTTAGAACACTTCTATGTATAAAAATTATTTTTATAGTAAACACATGGTGCAAAATTATATTATTTCATTACGAATAAATATTTTTTTTCAACTAAAATGATTAGTGGAATTTATGCATTAAAAAATACACTTTCAACAACTGTTGACCATTTGTTTTCAGCTACTATTTGTGTTTTATCCGTTACTGATAAGAAAAATAAACCCAATCAACCCATTTGGCCATTCATAAGTAAAAGGGTCGAAATTGCCACCTCTAACACATTACACATAAAAGTGAGATGAAGGCTCACCGTGAAAACACCACCGATAATGGCACAGACGTTGGTTATGAAATGAGAAAACGATTTGGGATTTTCTGTAATCAAGACCTGGTCACGGAACAAAGGTTGTAAACGACTATAATATACAACCAATATGGATGGAAGATTTAGTAAAATGGGGTCAAATTCAAACCTGCATCGGGGATGGCTCATAATGGAACTTCACAACAGGGACTGAAAGAGCATGTGTCAAACTACTATGAGCTGTAAACTCGTATTCCTCAACTAGTTGATGAGATGACCTCATTACCTCCGTCTTCACAACTTGAATATAATGTTCTACCTACAATAGAAATTTACAAAACCAAGCGTTATTTGAAGATCTAGAAGTAGAGTTGACAGTTTTGACCCGCTTACTTACAAATTAGATTGATTCAGGTTATGTTTCATCATTAAAGGACGAAATGATATAATTTTTGTAATCATATCTTACATCAACTGTTTATACAGAAAACAGATTTGGAGTTTATACATAGAGTTTCTAATAAACCCGACCCATACTAAAAATAACTCATTTTGATCAATTACCCAACCCACACATTTAGCCACCTCAACATCAAGAAAACATGGTAAGAGAGGTTACCGTAACATTTGCATGATCATGTGGATCAGTGAGATATGCCTTGCCATTTAACTTGTCATGACTTGCACCAATGTAAGGTAGTATCCTCTTAATATCACTCATCACCCTTGGAGTTATCTTCTTACCAAAGGAAAAATCAGAAATAACATGTGACATGTTCATCAGGGATGAATCAAAGGAGTGAGCCCCTGAACGGGCTGAGATTACAAGATTACCAGGAACCTGTACAGTAGATCAGATGGTTGGAAATTTCACGCAAAACATGTGCACATTTAGTATTTTTTTTTTTTAGTCTTCCCTCATTGTAGGACTTAGAGGTGGCATATTCGACCCATTTACCAAATAGCGGGTTGATTTGGGTTATCATTTATCAGCAACAGGTTGAACGGAAATTTCATAAATAAACATAATAGTGAAACAGGTTGAAAGTCATTCAAAATGGATCCAAATGCATAAAACCTCCCAAATTGCTTTATTAAGAAAAAGCTGGACTAGTATTATGATATTGTTTTTATATTTGAAATTAAATATTTATTAAATTGAAGAAAGATAAAAGTGGTTGTAGGTTGATCCCAGCCAACCCATTATAGGCTTACTAAAACTTATGTCCTCTGGACCAAACCCCGCCCATATTGCCACATCTCGTGAAGGGCTTACCTTCTTGACTCGTACAAATCCTTCAACTCTACATCCAGCCTCACGTGGTGCAGGTCTTTTTGCATTCTCTGTAGTCTTTTCAGATTTATCCTCCAAGGCTACATTCTGAGACTCCAATGCAATTGGTGCTACCAATTCCTCCATTGTCTGTAGGGAAGGAAACATTAGCTAAAGGGAGGTACACCTTTTAAAGCATTGCAGCATAAGAAATCAGATCTTTAATTCATATATTGATTTTCATCAAATAAATTGTCAAAAATTCGAGATTATTCTTCTTACGTTAACCAAGGTATCGGTATCTCGGTCCCCATAATATGACTCATGTTCGTGGTGCCCATGCTCATCCCTGATTCATAAAGACACTAGGTAACTGAAACTATTTCATAAACAAAGTATGATCGACTAAATTCGATTCAAAAACAGCAACTCGTGTAACATTAAGGATTGTATCTATACATGATTGAATTACTAAAATAGTAACTCATGTTAAACTGAATTTTCAGTCTATTTATAAGAAATTAAATGTATTTATATTTAAATAAGAAATTAAGAATATAACTGTATTAAGAATAAGAATGTAATTTCATTACAATACCAATTAGTGTATAAAGCATAAAAATAAGATCTACAGTTAAGGTACTTGTAGAGAATAATTCTCATAAAAGATATTTAATAGTATATTAAAATTAAAAATATATGTATCACATCGAATAACATTTTCAGGTACCAGACCGAAGGGATTGGGCCTTTAGGACTGAACATTTGGGTTCAACAGGTGAAGAGACCAGGCTTTTTCAGGCTGGGCCAAGAACCAATTGTGCATATTTAGGGTGAACTGCAAATTGAGCACATCTTTGGAAAATGATAACGAGGGTACTTCTATTACACATTTGATCCTAGTGAATGAAGTCTTTTGCTTTTCTGGTTAAAACTCAACAAATTAACATGTGTGTAAGGCTAGACATGCTTGGCAACAACTGTTTCCCAAAGCACTCATGAACGAGAGAATAAATCATACTGAAATTGGCATGCCTATGAAAAAAATACACAGGTGACTTACCGAACATCACTGCCCTTACGGAATATGCGAATAGATGGATAACCTTGTATGTGGTGACTGGAATCCAGTAGCAGTGGTTAGTAATTAATATAACTAGGACATATAGTCAAATCACATATATTCAAATAAATCAATATGATAAATTTCACCTTCTACACAGATCAACTTCTTCAGTACAGTCCACCTTCCCCAAAATGATACGGCCATCCACTTCTGGATCATGTCTGATAATACAAAGACGAGTCAACCGTTAATATCCAGAAATGTTATTAAAATTAGTTTTCACGATACATAGACAATATTTTAGACCTTTCTCTTATGATTTTGGCTGCCTTCTCCCATGAGGGTTTCTAACAAGATAAAGGGAAATAATTGAGAAGAAGTGTTAAACAATTGAGGTAAAGTGGATGTTAAGATGCATCAAATATGAAACATGTGCATGTAAATCAGATGCCTTAACAGAGTAAGCATTATATCATGAACAGTTCAGGAAATGTAATCAGGTAGCAATGAGAATACCAGACGGTTACTCCAATAGCACCAAGGAGCGTAGAAATTGACAACCAAAATAGAATGCCTGCATTTTCAAAATGATATGTTGCTAAAGATTAAAGAGAATCATTTTGAGATTCTATAGTGAAGTGTTAAAGCAAGAGAGTGAACTGCTTAAGTGTGAGATTTGTTAATTCACGTACTGATGAGAAATCCGATCAAAATTATGTGAATTTAGAGTGACAGATCCTTCACCGTGTTCCTCATCAACCTCATCATCGTGTTTGACTAAATGAGTAACTGGTCCAGAGTGAAACTCAGATCCAGTAGTTTTTAGATGTTTATCAATTGAATACTTGCGGACTGTTTTTGTTATGTTCAACCTGTTCTGCAGATAAGAGAAGTGAATATCTTAGGGGAAAAAAGGACTTAAATTCAAACATATGACAAAGAAAAGTAAGAGTACATGCCAACAGAAACGAAGATGCAATTCTACAATTCTATGAAACAAGAAACAATGACGAATTACACAATAACAACAATAACATGATTAATAATGTAAGTTTGTGGGGTTCCAACTCAAAACCAATTGGTTATGAGAGGAGTAGCCCAGAATTCTTATAAGCTCATTACAAAGTCACTCTTCGTCTTATGTGGGACATTACTCAACACACCCCCTCACGTGTGGCGTTCTTTTTTTTTCTCGCGCCTAACACGTGGATACGTATGGGTTACGTGGAGTGGGTGAACCTTGCTCTGATACCATGTAAGTTTGTGGGGTTCCAACTCAAAACCAATTGGTTATGAGAGGAGTAGCCCAGAATTCTTATAAGCTCATTACAAAGTCACTCTTCGTCCTATGTGGGACATTACTCAACAAATAACAACACAAACATATATAGCAGATGTGCACATTAAAATGTCCATTACTATTTACTAACAAAGCACACAAGAGAGAGAAATCTCAGCCATTTAAAGAAGATGCAATCCTACAATTCTACAAAATAAGAAACAGTGACGAATTACACAAAAACATGATTAATAACAACACAAACATATATAGCAGATGTGCTGATAGAAACAATAAAATTGGATTAATTCAAATAGGAAAAACAAAGGATAGTTGGCCTGATTCGAGATAGGCAGATCTCCAAAAGTAAGAACACAATAATCATAAACTTAGACAAAGAAAAAGAGATGACTCTAGGCCTATTTATTCTGTAGATTGCAGGAAGCTTTCCTTTATTTTAGCCTTTAAAATAGATGCTGAAAATGGAGGTAATTGCTTAAATCAGGGAGGGAGGTAATTGTGCATCTGATTGAGAAGATCAATTTGGAATCCCGTGAGAAAATGTGGCTGTTTTACTGATCTTTCCAATTCGGTTCTTATCATTACTTCCCACCTGGTAAAACGACTTGTCCTCAAGTCGATTTAGCGAAAACAGGTCTGTCTCATTCGTCAATTGTTCCTCGAATGGTTCGATGGCGAGGTGGTGGCAGGTAGCAGAATTATGAGCTTCTTGTTGCAGTCCTTGTAGCTTATGTTCACGACCATTGATGGTGAATATCATAAATCTTTTACCCCAATTTGCTTGAACCGTGTTTAGGGTGGCTAGCCATTGAATGCCTAGTACCACCTCAGCCCCCCCTAAAGAGAATGGATAGAAATCTTGTGTGATTTGAAAGTCATTAAGCTGCAATACAACATCTTTACAGATCTGATTACATCGGAGGATATCTCCATTTCCAATTCGCACACCAAAAGGGGCCACATTACACGTTGTGAGATTAGCTTTTCGAACAAGGTTATCAGCTATAAAATTATGGGCTGATCCGCTGTCAATTAAGACCAAAACCTTGGAAGAGCGAATGACGTCGTGAAGAGTCATAGCTGGATTAGGTGACGTACCCATTAGCGCGTGGAGGCCGATTTCGGCTATGTCTCCATGGTTATCATTGTGGTTTGTGTTCCCCGAATCAATCTGGTCATCGTTCTCAAAAGCAACTTCAAGAAGCTTAAAATCCCCTGTTTTACAACGATGTGTCGGGCCATATTTTTCCCCACACCGAAAGCACAACCCTTTTGTGAATCGGGACTGTTTCTCCTCATCAGAAATGTGAAGAGGGGAAATAGTTTTGGGTGGAATATTGGTTGCCGAAGAAGTCACAGCCGATAAAGAGGATTTGGCGGTGGCGGTGGTTTTCGAATTCTGTCCGAATCGGTTGTAATCTGCCTTTGATTCAAACTCTAATGCTAAACTCATAGCACTATAGACTGTACGGGGTTTGTGGATTCGAACGTCGGATTTTAGTTCGTCTTTCAGGCCGTTTAAGAAAACTCCTAAAAGACAGTGATCAGGCCAATTTGAAACCCGAGCTGATCTCTTAGCAAACTCATGTCTATATTCTTGCACTGTGCCGGTTTGTTTAATGCTACAGAGGTACTCATCTGGATTCTGAAACTCGGCAGGACCAAAATTTCTGGTGAACATTTGGACCAATTCTTCCCAAAAAGTGTTCGGGTGATCATCAGATAACCATGAATAAAGGTCTAAGGCGTCTCCTTCTAAGTGCATTGAGGCTATCTCCACCTTTTCTTCATCCGGTATTTGATAATATCTGAAATATTTTTCGGCTTTTAGCAGCCATCCACGAGGGTCTCCGCCGCTAAAAGTCGGGAAATCAATTTTGTTGTAAGGTTTATGTGGCAATCGACCCCTCCAACTGCTTTCTCCTTCGTCATTCCTGCTTCCGTTGGGTCGTTCCCTCTTCTTCAGAGCTGCTATATCTTCCTTCATCGTTTCAATTGACTCCAATTTTGCTACTATGGCAGCCAATTGGGTAGCAATGGGATCAGGTGGGTTACTGCCATCACTATTCCGGGTTTGCACCATTTCGTTTCCCGGCAATGGAACCAAATGATAGAAACTATAAAATTGGATTAATTCAAATAGGAAAAACAAAGGATAGTTGGCCTGATTTGAGATAGGCAGATCTCCAAAAGTAAGAACACAATAATCATAAACTTAGACAAAGAAAAAGAGATGACTCTAGGCCTATTTATTCTGTAGATTGCAGGAAGCTTTCCTTTATTTTAGCCTTTAAAATAGCTGCTGAAAATGGAGGTACTTGCTTAAATTAGGGAGGGAGGTAATTGTGCATCTGATTGAGAAGATCAATTTGGAATCCCATGAGAAAATGTGGCTGTTTTACTGATCTTTCCAATTCGGTTCTTATCATGTGCATATCAAAATTATCCGTTACTATTTACTAACAAAGCACGCAAGAGACAGAAATGATGGTGTGGCTTTGTCTCTCAGCCATTTAAACTAGTGCTTTGAGTTGTATAGAATTATAAAAGGGCAGACATACTCAAAAGGTTCTTTTTTGTTTGTAATTTTCAATTTTACAATCTGACTATGGTTATTAAATTATATGTTTATAACTGACAAAATCTTGAAACCAAACAACTTTTATTTTGATCTTCAACATTTCCAGATCATGATTTTCTACACTGTATCTGTTGCTTTACTTTGTCTATGAGGAATTTTTATAAAATTCATCAACAGTCAGAAATTTATATATGATGAAGATAGTGTATGTGTGTGTATGACATTGCATTATTTCTACACTATATATCATTTACGCATATTCGTTTTTATATGGCAAAGTTTAACACAAGCAGTTAAATGATCAGATGTATCACAACATATAATAATAATAACCCTCAACACAACTATTTATGATTAAACTATAACAACAACAACAACAACAACTGTACCCAATCCCGCAAAAGCGGGGTATGGGGGAGGTAGAAATGTAGACAATCGTACCCCTACTTTTAGGTAGAGAGATTGCTTCCAGAAAAGGACCTCCGGCCGTGGGAACAAAAATAAATAAACAAATAAAAAGATAATAAATAGATAAATAGATAGAAAAGAAAAAAAACACAACTAGATAAAATAAGTATTAAATAAAGAAGCTAAAAAATAACGTAAGAAGAAACAAAAGGAGTACAACTAAAAATAAATAATACTAAGAAAGTAAAAAGTGAGAGCTCAAATAGAGATAAACGTAGGTACTATAAAAATACACCGCACAAAACAAAAGGGAACTATTAGCAGGTAAAATATGAATATGTAGTATATATAAAAAAAATAAAGATAAAAATAACAAAAACCAAGACACCCCGAGTAACAAGCTACAGCCTCGGTTCTTCCTATTCCATAAGCCCTATGCTACAAGCTACAGCCTCGGTGCTTCCTAACCCTGAATCTTGATCCTCCTTCTCCATGACACCCTATTTGAGATCATGTCTTCACAAAGAGAAAGCTCCTGTAGATCTGCTCTAACTCTATCTTCCCAATTCAGATATGGGCGTCCACGCCTCTTAGTACCTTCAACTACAATCGAATCCGTTCTCCTAACTGGAGCAGATGGTCGTCTCCTTTTAACATGTCCAAACCATCGCAATCTACTTTCCCTCAACTTGTTGACAATAGACGTGACTCCTAATTCGTTTCTAAAAACACCCACCGGGATTTTATCCAAGAAAGTTTTCTTACAAATCCATCTAAGCATCCTCATCTCGGCTACTTCAATCTTCTCCGCTTGCGCCTTTTTTAGGGGCCAACACTCAGACCCGTATAACATGGCCGGTCTAACTGCCAGTCTGTAAAATTTTCCTTTAAGCTTAAGCGGTACTTTGTTGTTGCATAAAACTCCTGTAGCCGTTCTCCACTTCCCCCATGCCGCTTGAATACGGTTTGTAACATCCTCGTCCAACCTCCCTGTTTGTAACATCCTAGAGAGTTTAAGCTTAAGCGGTACTTTGTTGTCGCATTAAACTATAACATACTACCCAAATGCATGGGTACACAACGAGTTGAAAGCTACCAAAACACGACCATATTATAAGGGAGAGTGCTCAAGCAAAAAAATTCTTCCAATTTTTGGGTACCACAGACCACTACCAGCTCTAAACTCTCTAGGATTTTCTTAGTTTTAAAAGATCTAATATCACCCTGATCAACCTTGAAAAACCAAACACAATAGTACTTTAGTGGTTATTAACCAATTGTTGAACCATGTAAATGAACTTAGGACATGTAAACCTAAAGTAACTCTCTCCAAAAGAAAAGCCCAACCAAGATGCACAACCAAATTGACAATCAACAAGATGTCGAAACTTACAGTTCCCAATACATCACTCACGTCCACTGATGCAAACTCACAGGATAATGCTGGAAAACTGCAATATAAAACAAAATAGACACGTGATTTCTTATAAGATATATAAGAAAATAAACATCAATAATTAAGATAATAGATATATTGAATACAATCAAAATTATCTTTTAATGGAACATACCTAATATTAAAATCAATCCGTAAGTAATCTTCATCAGAACTTCTGTCAACTATGACAGAAGTTGAGGTACTGATACTCAAATAATTATGTAGCTCCTGCCATGAAAGCAAGGTAAGTAATAGCACAAAACAAGTCAGCAGTTTATAACGGTGGCATGGCATGTCAATCTGTCGTATGGCATATAAATATATAAAGGTTCACAATGATTGGTTAAAGAGATGAGATTCCTAGTTCCTACCATTCCAAATAAAAACATCATGGAAACAGCTGCTACGATAGACAAGCCGGCACCTGACAGTGACGCCTCTGTCAAATCTCTTGGAAATTTTCTGTCATAAAAGAAAATAATATATAAATAATCAATAATGTAAACAAGTTTGACCTTCTCAAAATCATCGTTATCATGCATCAAGAGTGAGGAATATTCTGAAGTGTCCTTTTGCTTGTGTGTAGGTACCCTGCATGTCTTATTCTAGACATTAGATTGTAAGCCATTTAAATATAAACAACCAGCAACTGAACATCTTTTATCCTCCTTTTAAACATCAATGAGATTAAAGTTTTTAATCAAAATGTATCCTCGATCTGTCCTGAAACTTCATTGCAACTCAAAAACTTAAACCCACTTCAGTCAGACAGTCGGTAAATATGCAATGACATTTCATTACCTTTTACATCAAAACCAAGGTTATACTTTACACTAATGTCTATATTATTGTATGATTGATGAGAAAGAAACACAATTATGGAAACTTTAAGATTGAAAACATTTGGAACTATGTTTCAACCACTCCATGACAAAATTATAGAAAATAATAATAATTTTCCATTTCGAAGTTTGTAGGATATTTCAAACAGGAAACCAACAAAAAGGTTTTTAGTTTTTTGAACTCCAAAATGCTTTTTGTGATTAAAAAATGGATACTTTCTCGGTTTTTCTAGTCACCAACTTTTTTTGCTTGAAGAGTAAAAACTTCTGTCACCTTCAGAATTGAAAGTAAACAAATTGACACTGAAAAGTCAAATACAAACTCCTGTTTATGGAACAAAGGATATTATTCAAGCACAATTATGAATCAATGATACAAGTATAAAGTGTGCTGAATATATTGAAAAGGGTAATTAGAAAGGACCAGATATCCTAGTTTTCTAGGTGTACTCTAATAATTTAATTCAACAAGATGTAATTCCCCATTAACGAATATTAATCACTCTTATATCTCCTTTCTGTAAATTTACTTCTCATAGCTAATGCTTTACGTACATTGGTGTCATGCCTTCAGTCTTTCTCCAATATACATTTCTGCATCAACTATTATATCATAACAAGCTACCTCCTTAGGTCTTTGACTCTTTATAATATCATTTATATGACTTTCAAGAACCATGGATTACAGGGAGAGAGAGGCACTTGTATATGTTATGTCTGCCAACAGCAAATGTTACCAATTAGGGTAAATTTGAGAACTCATCTCAACAGCTTCAAACCGGAATTGGAGTAAATTAATCGGATCAAAACTTGAAGTATGTGAGCTATATTCCAGTTCGAGATCTAAACCCCATCCTCCCTAACACCAACTTAACGAACCAACTGACCATCAATGCTAATTTATAACGCCATTGCTCGATGTCTGACAAAACATGTCTCTAATCAACTATAGTAGCAGCAGAAAGAAACAAAGATGCATATCAATGGTGTTCAAGGACATTCATCAAACCGAACATCATTTTCTATGCAACGTCGGTTCACGAAATGCAAATGTATGAAACGATTATCAAACACGAAGCAAACGGCAGAAACAGTCATTAACTGAAGTAACGCGTACATTCAAACTTATGATAATTATAAGAACTGAAGCATCAATGGTAACATTAACACCTACGAGCATAATTCTGAAATTTAAGTTGAAATTGATTGGAATTAAGACCTGTAAAAATCAACAGATTTGATCTTGGCAGTCGAAACCATGATTGTTGAATTGGATCTGGGAAAAAGAACACCAAAAGATTGAATTCAGTTAGGGTTTGTTTATTTGGTGTTTTCCAGTTCCGAATCCCAGAGGAATGAATTGGTGCTTCCTTTGGTGGTCTTGAAATGGTAGAAGAACATGTTAGTACTGCATTTTCAGCCAATTTATTGTTGTACCTGAAATCCAGGGGCTTTGATCTGGTGCAAGTGAGTATAGGCCACGGTAAGATGGACCGCTTTGAGTACAACACACAGCAGCGTGCTACTTGCCTAATGTAAGACTATGCGCATCGGAACCGTGTGAGGGTGTGTGAGCGGCTCTCACGCGCGCGAACACCATCGCCTATGCGTGTGAGGGCTCTGCTCGTGAGGAGTTTCGTGAGGGTGGTCGCGAGATGTGAGCTAATTTTTTTTTTTTTTTTTTTTTTTTTTGGTTTTTGACCGTTGGTAACGTTTTTAATAAAAAAAAAAATTTTGTTCCTCCTATAAATACAACTTCTATTCAACCATTTTTTACACCTCTCTTCTTCTTCTTCTTTCAAACTTCTCTCAAACTTCAATCATATATTTTCAATCATATATTTTCAAACTTCTCTCCTATAAACACAATGTCATCTGGTTCCGATTCGTCGTTTGTTTCATCCGATTATTATGATCCGGATATGGAAATCCATTCAAGGGAAGTAAATCTGCTCACCGAATATCGTCGAGTGAATACCAATTTGTTTTGTGGATTTTTGACGACGGCTATGGTTGCGCTGAGTGAGGAGTATGATGAAGTCAGCTCGAGTCAACCACCGAGACGGCGGGGTCCCGATCAAGTTAGAGACCGTGAAGGTGCACACGACCGACTTGTTGCAGATTATTTTGCGGAAAACTGCAACTACAATGACGAGACTTTTAGGCGACGTTTCCGCATGAGCAGACGTCTATTCACACGGATAGTCGCGGATCTTGAGGAATGGCATGTATATTTTCAGCAGGGCTACGATGCTAGAGGTAGAAAAGGGTTATCTCCCTTGCAAAAGTGTACCTCAGCAATTCGGCAAATGGCGTATGGGACGTCCGCTGACGGCTTTGACGAGTACTTAAAGATGGCGGCGTCAACCGCACGGCTGTGCCTACAAAACTTCTGCAAAGGTATCATTACTCTTTATGGTAAGCGTTACTTACGTAAACCTTCTTACCATGATATTCAGCGGTTGTATGCCGCACATGAGAATAGGCACGGGTTTCCCGGCATGATAGGAAGCATAGATTGTATGCATTGGGATTGGGGCAGCTGCCCAAATGCATGGCGAGGGCAGTACATGAGAGGTGATCATAACCGGCCTACTATTATGCTAGAGGCGGTTGCATCACAAGATCTTTGGATTTGGCATGCATTCTTCGGGATGGCCGGGTCCAACAACGACATAAATGTGCTAAACCAGTCGCCGTTATTCAACGATGTATACAACGGGCGAGCACCGCAGTGCCCGTTTCAAGTAAACGGAGTACAATACAAACACGGCTACTATCTTGCAGATGGGATATACCCCGAGTGGGCTACTTTTGTCAAAACCTTCCGAACACCTATTGATCAAAGACGAGTAAGGTTTTCTACAGCGCAAGAATCGGCAAGGAAAGATGTGGAACGGGCTTTCGGTGTGCTGAAACAACGGTGGCACGTCATACAGCACCCTACGAGATTGTGGCACCCGGATAAAATACGTAGAGTAATGTACGCGTGTATCATATTACACAATATGATATTGGAAGACGAAGGTCACGTGATTTGTCCATTCGACGCAAATGTTAATCAACCGAACGAGGAAGATGACGTGGAGATTAGTGAACAGCAGTTTCAGACTAACTTCCGAGAAGTCTGAAGTATGGAAACGCATCACAACCTTCGATCGGATCTAATCGAGCACATTAATCTGCTTCCAAGATGGAACGACGACGATAACTAGTAGTTTATTTAAATTAATGTAGTTTTTTAAAATTATGTACTTTTTTTAATTTTAATTATTTCAAGTTATGTAATCGAGCAAAAAAATTAATTATTATCTTTTTATTATATTGTTTTAATAATTGATTTATGTTGTTTAAAATAAATATAAAAAAAATAGAAAAATGAAAACTGTGTGAAAGCATGTGATGGATGCAGGATTGTGTGAGAGGTTTGTGTGAAATGGTGGAAGAATGATGTGGCGCTGATGTGGCAGGCAAAAATCATGTGAAACTGTGTGAGGGTGTGTGACGGATGCTGATAGTCTAATACCTAATGTTATTAAAATCACATAAAACGCACCAAGGCCTTGTATAAATTCATAAAGCACCAAGTAAAATACACAAAATTACATCAAATTTTAAATCTTTGAGATTTCAAATCCAATTAAATCTCTTGTTTGGTTCATCTAAAAGATAACGAGATTTCTAAGGCTGTGAAAGGCGACCGCGGCGGAGTCGGCGACGGTGAAGAACAAAGACGACGGAGGCGTCGGCGGTTTAGGGCGACGGCGGCGGAGGAGGAGGAAAAATGGGGAAGGATAACGGCAGAGACGGGGAAGGTTACGGCGGTGGTCGGTTAGGATAGTGACAGAGACGAAGCATAAAGGGAGATGACAACGAATGCGGTACGATGAAAGGCAACGGTTAAAGAGCTCAAAAGATAAATAAATAGAATGAATATAAATTACCAAATACATATTTAGATAATCTTTAATTGATCCTTAAATGATATCTTAATAGCCTTTTAATTGGCTAAATGATTTTGAGTTTTATCTAAAGTTTGATTCTAGCTTTGATTATTTCCCTAACCCCTGACATTTGGTCCCAAAAATTTTGCAATTGATTTGGATGCTGCTATTCTTGGTGAACCTTAACTAACATCAACTTAGTAAGAATATAAACATGTGATGATCCAAATACCCCACTTTTCACTAACCCCATTTAAAAATATATTTTAATTCAAGTCTTCACTATCATAATTCTTCTTGAAATCCATCTTTATAATCACACCTTTTTATTTAAGTGGACTCACGACCTCGTATGTGAATAAAGTCCCATTAAGACAAGTCTACCACTATAACATTTTTAACTTTATTAGGTAGTACTTTTGCTACTATTTTGTAGTAACAACGGATAATACTTAACCGTCTTAATTTTTGACATCAAAGTTATAAAACATGAATTGCACCATGTGAAAATCCTATCTTTTATCCACAAAACCACATCATAACTACCATTCGATCGCCTTTCATTAAATCCAAACGCATTTAATGAAATTAATATTGAAATATCATTTTGACTGTGGTCTTTTCAACGTCACAATCTTTTAGTGGTGCTCAAATTTCAATTCAAAAACTTTTTTCAAGATTTAGACTTTATACTAACAATAATTTATAGAGATGTGATATAATCATTTACTTTTTTCTTCAATTTTTTTTTTAACGGCTTCTAATCTACTTTAATTTGTCCTTAATATGACTTAAACCCATGACCTTTGGTCAATGTACAATCACCACACCAAAGCATCCAAGTATTTATCACTAGGCTACAACCTAAGTGGCTACTTTTTTCTTCTATTTTATCCTCTTACTTATCACAATATGATATATGAAATCCACTAATTCTCAACGTAATCTAATCCTAATATCATATAAACGCTAAACTTCGTTAAAATATAGTGAACTAAACAAACATAAATCTAACAAATTGCTTTTCTCTACCTGTTTGAGCTTTCAATTAAATTTTCCTTTAAAATATAAAAATAAAAAATATATAAAAAAATTCCTTTACATAGTTGGATACGTGGCTAGGTTTGGAAACTGACAGCAGTTCAAATAATATTCTTCCTTGAAATTCAATTGAATATCAGAAGAAGAAGAAGAAAACATTCGTCAATATACCAAAAACAATATAAATAAATACAAAAGCAATTAGTCAAGAAGATAGTTCTAATTCTGCATGTTTCAAATGCCAATTATGAATCTTGGTATTTAGAAGATGATGGAATCTTCAAGAAACAGTGGTCCAAATCATGTCCTTTCTAAACGGCAACATTGCGAGAACGATAATCTTGAAGATAGAATTAGCAGTCTTCCAGATGCATTACTCTGTTACATTTTATCGTTTCTTCCAACTTTATGCTCTGTTAGAACCACCATTTTAGCCAAAAGATGGAACACCCTCTGGACTTATGTCCCAAACTTTGACTTTGACTTTAACTATTTCATGCATGAATGGAACCCAGATGAGAAACACCAAGATTTCATCAAATTTGGGGAAACTGTCTTAAACAACACCAATCTGTCATCGATTCAAAGATTTCGTCTATCTTGTTTGTGGGATAATGCTGATCATGAAATCTCAAAGCTTTATGAGTTGGTTTGCACTGCTATTTTGCGTAATGTGAGAGAGTTAAATCTTTCAATCAGGACTAAATCTCCAATCGAGCTGCCTAAAAACTTGTTCTTTTGTGAAACCCTTGTGTGTTTGAAGCTATCTTCGACTAACTTCATTAGCATTCCGGATGTTGTTAAGTTTTCAAGCCTCAAAATTTTGCAAATCTTTAACTGGAAATGCATGATTGATGACCCAATGAAGAACATTCTTGATGGTACTCCTGTTCTTGAAGAACTATGCCTGCAAAATGTCGTATTTCAGAACTTGCAGATGTTGAGTATTCGATGTTTTACTTTGAAAAGATTGACGATTTCGAGTTTATACCCAAAACCATTTAGACAAAACTTGGTGCATGATGTTGTTATTGATACTCCTCAGCTAGAATACCTTAACATCAAAGATTGCAATGCAAATGTTCTTGAAATGAAGCAGCTTCCTGTTCTAATCTCTGCAAATGTTCATTTCTTTGGATTTGATCATGATGTTTTCAAGTTTCTTTCGATTATTCCAAATGTGAAACGTTTAATATTGTTCCCTAAAGCTGGCATGGTAATCTTTACTACTCTACTGCACTTAATTCTTGTTATAATTCATTAAATATTGAACTAATTATGCTAATTTGCAGTCTGTTGTTCCTATTCCTGCTGTTCTGCTTAATAATCTGACCAATTTGGAAGTAAAAATTATTGATGACTGGGAGTTCGTCACTTCTATGCTTGAATGTTCACCAAATCTGCAACTACTCACATGCGAAAAGGTTGATGTG
Organism: Pulicaria dysenterica; assembly: GCA_947179395.2. Taxonomy (NCBI): domain Eukaryota; kingdom Viridiplantae; phylum Streptophyta; class Magnoliopsida; order Asterales; family Asteraceae; genus Pulicaria; species Pulicaria dysenterica. The sequence continues at coordinate 13,833,311 of OX359291.1, forward strand.
ATTGATCTTGATTCGGGTTCGATTTTTAACATCTGAGAATTAAGTATTGATTCTTTAATGGTTGTTTTGGTTTTGAGTGTTGTGATCAGGCAATGAGATGCAGCATAAATCGACATCGAGGGCATCCTGCATCGATCTGCAAATGGACTCCACCAGTCAATGTGCCCAAATGCTTGTCATCCTTGGTGAGAATTGAGATTAAACTTAATGGTTGTGATAATGAAATGAAACTGGTGAAGTATCTGTTGAAGAATGCAATGGCCCTGAAAACCATGGTGATCTCTCGTTCAAATAACTTCATGAAGAAGTGGG
>OX359291.1:16336122-16623622 GCA_947179395.2 Pulicaria dysenterica
TCCTTCTAACATACATCACTATTAAAACATACATCTTTCAGAAATTGAGCAACTATATATACTCCAAACATTATCATTAAGAACTAGGAAATCAACAATAGTGCTTCATGGATCATGAGAAAACAAGAATGCAATAGTGGATAAATACGAAAAATATTAAACACAACTATTAAAAGTCCACCAAGTTCAAGTATATTTATATAATATACAATTAACAAGATATAAACATGCGCTGAAATCACTATTCATAGTTGGGTTTTTCTATTGTGCGCCGTTAATAATATATATTAAGTTTGTAAAAGATGAACCAAATGCTTATGTAGCGCAGCTAGTTAAGTGCTTTCCTTAAAAGGCAAGGTTAAGGGTTCGATTATGCAATTCTAATTTTTTGTGATATCTTTATTCTTTTTTTTCTCATAGGTATCTTTTATCCATTTTTTTTTCTTTTTGGCTTTACTTTCCTTTTGGCATTTTCTCATACGTATCTTTTGGCTTTTTTTAAATTATTTTCTTTTCTTCTAATAAACTAAAAATGCTATTTCATATTTTTTATAACCTCTTTATTTTTTCGTTTTCCTTTCTTTTCTTTTATAATCATATGATTTCATTTCTCTATTTTTTATTTTTTTATTAGTAACAAAAAAACATAATATATATATTTTATTTATATATTTTTAATTGTATGGTTATTCTTATTTTTATGCAATGGATTTATACCCTTTAATAATTTTTTAATCATAGTATCTATTTTCTTATAAAGAGAATTTAAATATAAATCTTTTAAGTTGTTTCACAATGCTTTTTTAAAAGAGCGTATAAATTGTTTTGTTTTTCTAAATAAAAGAAACTTTTATAAAAGAATTGTGTCCGCTGAATTTTTTTATTTTTTTGCTTTCTACAAATTGTTTTTATTACTTTTTTCTTTATTTATTTAGGCATTTAGTTAAGTATTTCAATAGATTATAATTATTTTTGCAAATCATTTCTATTTTTTCAACTTTTTTTTATCATAGTCTTTCAATTTTAAGTGCACATATTTTAATCCCTGTTTATTTTTATTATTACTTTATTAACATAATTATTTAGTTACATTTTTTGAATACACGGGTTTTAAATTCCGCGGCAACGCGCGGAAAAAACTTCTAGGTACTTAAAAAACACAAGAGATAATAACTAGCTCTTTTATTTTGTGCTCTACTTAATTCATATCAAATATACAAAACTCATGAAGGATGCATATTAGTTTCTATTTATAAAATTACTACATAGCAAACATGTAGGAAAACAAACAAAATGACATAAATCGTTTACCTAAGCACTCATGAAACAAAAACAACATTGTCAAAAAGTGTGAATGATCGACCTGGTAAAATAAGCGAATGAAAATGATTTTAGGGTCCATACAAAATCGATTTGAAGCTTTTAACCACGGAAAGGCAACTTTCAACGTCTACACGTTTTAGATGGCCTTCATGTAAAACAAGATGTTAAAACATTCACTAATAAAATTTCAAAGAAAAATGATTCAGATAAATATTAAAAGAAAATATGCACATAATATCCATTTTTTAATCAATATATAACTTAAAATAATAAATTCTAAGACCTAGAAATAGTTTGACCTTCTAACACTATGTGTTGACATTTAAGTAGGGTTTTCTTTTCTCATTGTCATCACCGATAAACTTTGATATTTTCGCCATTTAGTGCGGGTACTCTCTTAGTTATATTATGACACTTTTAACACTCTCTCTTATATTGTACTTAATCTTTTAGCATTTCAGTAACTGCATATTACTACCCATCATATAATCTCCGCTTTTTAACCATACATTATATTCTACTTTACACACTAACTACTAAAGACACTCCTCCATAACTACATAATTTCTCCCTCACAAAAATTGAAGAAAATATTTGTTTTATGATTTCTATAAAATTTGTGTTAAAAGTGAACGATATGCTAACGAGTAGAACCTATTTGTTGAATATCATACTCGTATATTACATAAAACGACATGTTTTGAGGTAGAAACCTTAACCATTCATCACCGCAGCATTGTGCGGGTACCATGCTAGTTTAACTTTTATTTATTTAAATATTATTAAGTCATATAAAATATTATAACAAATATTAATTAGAAACAAATATATTATTAATCTTCTACCACCACTTTGTTCATCATTACCACCACCACTACCAGTTTCTACCACCACCACCAGTTTCTACCACCCAAAACCACCGGCACATAGCCAATGCTTGCCACCACCTACACCATCGTGTGCCACCACCCATACCACAGTCTAAAACCACTCCCATTAAGAACCTACACCACCGTCTGAAATCCAAACCACCAAATCTGAAACACAAATTTACCCCCATGAAGACAAGATCTGAAAATTCAAACCATCATTAAGAGCAGTCCATGTGTTTAGTTTGACAAGATCTGAAAATCTAAACCACCATGCGTTCTTGGTGTTTCTCCCTCGTTACCTCCGAACAGATTTGAAAACCATCATCAAATCAAAACCACCATTAAGATCTGAAAATTCAAACCCTCATCAAGAAGACCAAGAACAAAGTCTCGCCACCAGAAAACACGAATCAAAACCCTAATATGTTTTAAACACGAATCCAAACAAAATCTGAACATCATCGCCCACATCTATTCTAAAGACAAATCAAAACCTTACACCAGATCTGAACATGCTTATACGATAATAAAAGAAAAAAAAAGAGTAGAAGAAGATGATGATGATGAAAACCCTAGATCTGAGGTAGTGCTCTGCAAATCGATGAAGCATATGGCGGTGGTCTTTAAATCACACGTAGGTGGTGGAGCATATGGCGTGTCTTCTCCGATGAGGGTGGAGCATACGACAGTGGTCTTCTCCTGCGATGGTGGAACATACGTGGGTGGTGGAGCATACGGCGGTGGTGAGTGTGACGCAACAAAAGAGGGAACGACTGTGATGTGGGTTGGAGAAGATGGATGGTGGTCTGTTGTAGGTTGGCGGTGGCGGTGTTGTTCACCCGCGAAGGGGGAGGCATGTCTGGGAGGGTGGAGCGAGGGAGAGAGAGAGAGAGAGAGAGAGAGTCTGGTAGAGAGAGTGGGTTAATTATAATAACATTAATAAAAAAATAGATATTAGTTTATAATACGATAAAAATAATATTTATAATTAAAAAATAAAGAAATGGGATATAAGGGTATTGTAGTAATTTCATGTGAACAGATGAGGGTATTTTAGTCTTTTTAGTTTGACAAGGGACTAGAAGTGTTATAAAGTACAAACCATATTGACTCTTAGCGTAATAAATGAAGTTTAAGGACTCAGAATGAAATAAGTCACAAACCTCAGGGACCAAATATGTAATTAACTCTATTATTTATTTATTTTTTATGTGTAAAATATTTAATTTTTATGTATAAAATATATTAAAAGAAAATAATTATAATGTCATCATTTTATTTTTAATTTTCTTTACCAATCATTCTATTTTGTTAACTAAAATGAATTACGAATGAGTTGTTTCCTTAAATATCAACTTTTAGGTGCTGATTTAGTTTGTTAATACTTAAATATTTTAGCAAAAACATTTATTCAAATCTTTTACTAGACTTATATATCCATTTTTGTGGTTATTTGTGTAAAATGTATATATTGGTTGTGTTAAGAAATACAAATTTGATTGTTAGAAGGTTATACAAAGAAATGATAGATGTTATGTATTAATTGTTGATTTCTAATAAATTTGCCACTTTTTTAAAAGATATTGTATCCGAATATATGTTTTACAATTATTTTACTATACATGTTAATACTTTTTAACACTATAAATATTTAAAATTTACTTTAATTATCCTTATTTTATACACAAGGTGTTAAGTCTCGAGTCTTGAAAGCCATGGTGAAACCATAACATTTTTATATGACGCGACTTAAGGCGATAATTTTATAATAATTTGTAAGTTCTAACTTTAACCATACAAACTTTACTTACTTCTGACAAAATTGGATATTTTGATTTCAACTTGGCGAATCCACTTGTTTAAATATCTTTAAAACTAATTTATTGATATCAAAGACGGTACTAAGGGTTTGGTGGTAATATTTGTCACTAGTTAATTTTACAAGTGTAGTGGCAAAACTCGATTTTATGAGTTGGTGTTACAAGTAAAATTTTGGGAGCTACAAATAAATTTTTTTATGCCACCAAAACTTAATGAAAATGATTTAAAAAATAATAAATTATAGTTCAATAGATGTATACATTTAAAACGATTTAGTTTATCTTCAAAATAACAATTTAGTTAATAAGACTTCATATAAGTTGTGTTTTGTTTTAGATTTTAACTTTAACATGCCAGAAGAACAACTAAAATCTCATTAATACGACCCAATTAACTAGAAATAAAAAAAAACCCGAACAATACCCGTAATAATAATCTTATTATTTTTGTCATTATATTTGTGTCATTAATCCGCCCCTAGTTAATACTAACATGTTTTTTAAGGTTAAAAAATTTTAATTTAAAAATTGCTCTAAATTTTATGTGTTTTTCTAAAGAATAATTCTATATTTCCTACTAAATCCTCGTATCTAATTTTCATACCTCTGTCGTTCTATATCTATACTATTAGATAAACTATTTAACATTCTCTCTTCTTCTAATTTTTAAGAACTTCTTAAAATTATGTCAATCTCTAATCTTCACCCTCTTATTATCTAATGAATCTCATTCACTCAATTTTTAACCATTTCTCTCTCTTAATAAACTTAACTCTTTATTTATTTAAAATATGCTCTCTTACTAACACATTCTCTTACACAAACACAATTATCCACCCATATCAATATTATTTTCAAAATCTTATTAACTTCTCTCTCCTTATTTCATAAATATAAATCTTTTTTAAATTTTTTTAATATCTTTTAGATTCTATTTTTAAAATTAATAAAATAGTTGATACAAATATAAGAAAATTTTGAAGAAAAAAGGGACATGTTGCTGACTTTTTTTCGTGACATTGAATTACGCGTTACGTATTTGAAAACGATATGTTGCAAAAAAAACTATTTACCGTCATAGCATTACGCGGGTACACTACTAGTACTAAACAATAGACATACGAAATCTACTAATTTCCATTTTTAATAAAAATAAACTTCATTTATATTTCGGCACAACAGCAAAGCATCTCCATTTTTATCATACTATTGTTGCATGAAGTACCATTTACTCTCTTTACTTGCAACAACCCATTTCACATTTTTTATAATGTTACTATTTTCCATCCTGTTCCATTTATAAGAGTTACTCTTCGTTTAGGGTGTAACTGAGTCGAGTTGAGTTGATACAGTGTCGAGAAGCTCAAATTCAATTGATTAGAAAACTTGAAACTCGAATCAAGCTCGCTCGAGTTTTTATTTTCAAGCTTGACCTCGATGAGCTAACCAACACTATTGAGCTCAACTCGATTCGATAGATAAAATGAGTATATTTAAAATAATATTGATTACTTTAGTATTACTCAACCCAATATTTAGATTTCGGCTCGACTAGAGTAAACTTAAAGATAGTTTAAGTAGATTTACATGTAGAAAAGGTGCGGAATGGAAAATGGCATAAGTTTGATAAGGCTCGCGAGGTTTACAAGCTCAGTATTTTATTACTCAGGCTCGACTTAAACCGAGTCGATTATAAGTATTTTCCAAATCAATTTCGAGTAGCTCGAGTTGTCTCGGCTTGATTACACACTTACTCAGAAGATTACAAAGACCACCCGAAATTGACATTTTTCTTGTCCTCATAGAGGATATATATATATATATATATATATATATATATATATATATCGGGGAGAGTTCATGCGAAAAATGTTTTATTTGCGAAAAGTGCGAGAAGCAATCGCAGCCTCTTATTTGTATTTGACCTAAGGCTTAGATTAATCTTATTTTTTGTTTTTATTTATTTCAAAATGGTATAATAGTAAAAAAATATTTCTCTTTCCAATCTATTTTTCTCTCTTATTTTTCTGTCTACTAAAATTTTTAAACAAACTAAATTAGAAATAATTTAATAGTAAATTAACAATTTTACGGTGTTCAACGATGAACACAGCTATAAATTTATGAGTTTTTAGTCATTGTTATCTTCATTACACTTTGTTCACCAATAAACCCTTAAAATGATTTTTACTTTTTCTTTTTAATCTTTAAGTTTAAATCATTTTTTTAAGTATTATTAGTGGTTGTTTATTATAAAACAATGTAGTTGACGTAAAAAAAAACCTTTTTTTCTTTGTCTCAGATATATTTATTATGAACAAACAACCGTTTTTTATTTTCATTGTGTGTGTTTATTAGTTAACAACCCATGAACAAGAAAAAGCATCTAGTAAAAACGTTATTTCTAATAATGATGAACAAACCATAAACAACAAAAAACAAGAATCTTTGTTTATTATTGTACGAAATTAATTCATTTCTTATATTCTTAAATTAAATATTGTTCCTTTGTGAACACCAAACAAAATTAAAGATAAACAATACACATATATCTTCTAATTGACATAGAATTCTCAAAAATATCATAAAGGAATTTTCAATAGCAATAATAACCTTAGTAATTGAGACCATTAAAAAAATAGACAATTGAATCAGATTTTCAGTATCTTCGAAGGATAGCAATGAGAAGGCAAACGACGATTTCTTCAAATGTGAAGATGGTGTTGTATTAAAGTTTGTTGTGTCGGAAATAACAGCGATGGCTGAGTAAAAGGTGATGAGAGGATCGATGGGGCGTATTCGGCCATAGTTGTGGTGGTCGGCAGCTATAAGAGCTGAGGGAGAGAAAGAGGGAATTAGATGAACTACTTTTTGTTGTGGCGGGAATGGAAGTGGCGGCGGCAACCTAAGAAGAGGCGAAAATAGTTTGTGTGATTTAGTGCTCAATAGAAGTTCTATGTGAGGACCGATGGTTTCTTTGATGATGCAAGAGATGATATAGAGAGAGAAATGAGGTAATCTAGTAGTAAATGATATGTAAAACAAATTGAGAGATATAATGGGGTATATGAATGGTAATTAATTAAGGTAGATTGGTTTTTAAGATAAATTTCCTTTTTTTGTTCTTATTTCCTAAATTAAAATATCCTTAAAACTCAACTTAATTAGAGAACTGCATATTACATCTAGCCTTTGATTAAATCATCTGATGATCAAGAAAAGTTTTTGCATATTTCGTAAATAAATAACTTTTCGCATACACCCCCCCCCCCCTCCTCTCTTTCTATGTATATAATATTTTTCTTAAGAAACAAATCCCAAACGCCCAATAATTAAAAGATAATTCGAAATGCTTGAATATATACACTAATCAAATCCTAAAAAAAATTATGAAAGGGCAAGATGAGGAAGTGGAGATATATATGTCAACCCTAGAATGATAATGGTTATCCAATCCGATTATCATCCACCAATCTGATCTATCAGTAGTGAATACGGACAGAGGTAATAGGTAAATATCAGATGTTGAACGGATATGAATGTTTAATGAATTGGATATGGATGACAATTATAATTCATAGATAATTCCATAAACCGGAATTAAAATTTTTATATAACTAAGTTTATAAATCTATATATTTACTATATTTTCAACATTTATAGAAAAATATAATATTGAAGTATATATATATATAGGGGAGGGATAAACTAAAAAGAGAATAAAGCTACAAAGAACAAGGAGAATTCTCAGCCACTTATTTTAATCAAAAGTCAAATAACTGCATTCTAAGGGCAAATTCGGAATAGAAAAAAGTCTAAAAAAGTCATTTTTCAATAATTAATAAAACCAACTTTTTTTGAATTCTTATACGATGATGAAAACTTTTTTTAAATTCTTATACCATGATGCACATAAGCTGATGTACAAGATTTCATATTTGAAATTCTAATATCATTATGATCACCCCTAAGAACTACGTATCCGATTGATGCACAAATCAACTGATGAACACAATTCCTTATCGATATATAAGAACAGATGAAGAAAGTGATGCACTAACGAGTTTTCATTAAAACAATTGATACATGACACAAGTGAGGTTTCATGAAGAAAATTGTCATCGTAGATGATACTCCATAGATAAAAAAAAATTATGAATCCAAATGTAATACAAATCATAACCAATAACAAATCTTGAATTGATGCACAAGCAGTGAAACAATCTTACATGCTTCTAAACATGAAAGACAGAAAGATCTAACTCAACCTTGTTCGAATCAGAGCCCATAACATATCTTGAACTGGTTTCTCAAGACAGATAATTGATCTCCTAAATCTGATTTCAGTTTCCAAGATCCATAAACCACGGCTTATCGATATTAATAGGGGCGGAGAAAAAAGATCGATATGGTTGTTTCGCTGGCGGTGGTGGTCGGAGACGGCATCACAAGTGGGTTTCATGCCTCGACTTCATAGGGGCATCGACTTCATAGGCCGGCGACTTCGCATGGGCAGGAACGGCGCGACTTAAATCATCTAATTTACAATTCCGTTGGAGAGATCGATCGGCGGATGACGACGCCGTCCAGATGATTGGAGGTTGCAAGCGGCGTTGTGATTAAGGAGACTATGGTTACGCTACAGTGAAGAAACGGCGATGCCACACGAAAAGAAACGGCGACGTTGGGATGGGGCGAACTGCACTAGGGTTTTCGAAAGGCAGGGCGGCGATGATATTGAGTAACGTGGGGTAGTGGCTATATTAGGAAGAGAGAGAACTTTTTTAATTTTTTAAAAGTTCCTAAATTACCCTTTTGTTGGTTTTTATTGGTTATGACACGTGGCAGCAAAGGAATTCTCTCTACCCTTTTTACCTTAAAACTCTTTTTATTTGATCCTGATTCTATATATATATATATATATATATATATATATATATATATATATATTCAATATTATAATATTATATAATTACAAATTATGTTTTTCGCTTTGATTATAGCTGTAGTAAGTTATATTCATATATATATCTTTTTTATAAAAAATATACATATTTATGTTTAAAAAATCATAAATTATATGTAAATCTATGATATTTTCTTTGAGGAAAAAAATAATTTCAACATCTAATAAATATCAATTTACCCGTCTAATCCTATCGATATTGAACGAATTAAATAATTTTAAGTGGATATAAATAGGGTTAAAGTCACTATAGACAAACGTGTTTTCCCTCATGTTCCGATATGACACATTAATTTTTTTACACATCTATCCATATAACTTGTAAAAAGCGTGTTATTATAACCATTTTGCTTATTTTGACCTGCTTATTGCAGGTCATTTTTCCCCCAAATTTCTTCATTTCGAAATCGAAACTTTGAAGGCCAAATTCTCCATGTATACTTAACGAAAAACAGTGATTCTTGACTCTATGGAAAGGTAATCGAGTTGTCAATGAATTAACACATAAAACGAATAAAAACAAGTTTAAAATATGTCAAATCATCAAAATACCGTAAGGGTGTTAAATAGGGTCATTATCGACTTTAATTAGCAATTTCTTAGCCTACACTTGATGAGTTTTCATGAATTTGGTGTCCTTTGAAAGGTAAAAAGATTAACTAAGATAATCTATAAATAAATTTGTGTAGAATGATCAAGAATCGAGCAAAAAATGTCCTTTTTTTATGCCCTGTTTTCGAACAAAAAGCCATAAAAAGTCAAAACTTTGAGCTCGAAATTCTCCATGAATACTTGACGAAAATTCATGAATTTGGTGTCATTTGAAAGGTATAATGATAATTTACAAGATTTTACAAAAAAAATTCACAAAAAATGATCAAGAATCGCAAAAAATGCAAAAACAGGCAGAAACCGGGTAAACAAATAGCAAGTCGCAAAATGGGCATATCGACACGTTTTTTGTAAGTTAAATGGTCAGATTTGTAAAAAAAGTTAATGTGACATATTGGAACATGGGGAAAAACAACTTTATCTAAAGTGACTTTAACCCTACTATATGAATATGGATGATAAAAAACAAAATGAACATGAATATGGATATAATATTATCCAATCCATTGTCATCCTTATAAGTAACCCTCGAAAGCACTAAAAGTCTGCCATGAGTGGTAGTTTTTACACAATACGTACACACACACACACACACACACACACACACACACACACACACACATATATATATATATATATATATATATATATATATATATATATATATATATATATATATATATATATATATATATATATATATATATATATATATATATATATAAAGAAAAAAGTTCTTTTGAGAACCATTTTATTGCGAGAACCGCGAGCACCAATCTGAGCCGTCCAATTCACCCTCCTTTAATGTTACACTTGATCTCTCCACACTCTACATCAATGAATTCCACTTATCAAATCAACGGCTAAGATTGGTTCTTGCGGTGCTCACACTAAAATTGGTTCTTAAATAAATCTTCCCCTATATATACATACATACATACACACACACACATACATACATACATATATATATATGATTAAGTTATATATATAATCTTCCTTAAACATAGAACATAAAGAACAACCCTAGTAATTACACGTGACATTATGACCGTGGGAAAAATTAGAAAATAAAAACAAAAAAAAAAGTCATGCGCCTACCTCATTCCAGGAAATCATATAAAAAAAACTCACTCAACATTTAAATGGTCATTATTCATTCATTTTTAAATATTTTAGTAAAAAAATTATATAATTACATTTAGTTTTTCGTCCACTTCCAAACAAGACTAGACTTGATATATTTCTAATTTTTTTTTTTGAAAATACAGATTGTCTCGAAAATACAAATATATGAAAATGCAGAATGTCTCACGTGCATATATATGAACACACAGCGAAAATGCAAAAAATTTGGTCATTTGCATTTTCAAATCTACATTTTCAATAGTACATATTTGTAATTTCAAATCTGCATTTTAAAATCTGCATATTTGTAATTTCAAATCTGCATTTTCATGTGCATTTTTCAACTATACATATTTGTAATTTCAAATCTGTATTTTCAAATTTGCATTTTCATTTGCGTTGCATTTTCAAAAAAAATTAGAAATATATAGGATGAGTGGTCTTGATTGAAAGATTATTAAAAAATATAAGATTAGTATAATTTTTTTGTTTAAAATCGTAAAATTTAATTAGTTATGACAAATTAAAATTTTGGAGGCAAACTTTTTTTAATTTCAAATAGGGGGAGAGATTGTCGTGGGAAGGGAGAAGGTTTTCTATTTTTCCCCTTTTAGTTCATAATTAATATATGATAATTACAATTTTGTCACAAATTAATATAAGCCCATGATCAAGTTTATATAAAGGCCAAAATTGTTCCTTAGTACCTATGGTTAAGAGGTGGTTATATATATATATATATATATATATATAGGACGGTTCAAAAGAGAACCGTTTTTCGTACGAGAACTGCGAGAACTAATTACAGTCATTGATCAAAGAGACGGATGGTTGAGATTAAAGAGTTGTTAATGGATAACCTTAAACTAATTAAACTTATCATTAATTAATTAATTAAGGGTATTTTGGATATTTTTACATTACCCCACATTTTTTAAACTAATATATACATTAAACGAAAAGATATTAAATTACGAAAATTATACCAAATTAACCGTCCCCTATATATATATATATATATATATATATATATATATATAGGCAAAAGTTTAAACGAGAACAGTTGTTCGTACGGGAACTCTGAGAACCAATCTGAGCCGTCTAATTCTTCCTCCTTTAATGTCATCAACCACCCATGATTCCTCACATGCATCATGTCACACTTTATCCCCCAACGCTCTACATCCATGAATTTCACTTATCAAATCAACGGCTAAGATTGGTTCTCGTAGTTCTCGTACGAAAAACAGTTTTCGTTTGAACCCTCCGTATATATATATATATATATATATATATATATATATATATATATATATATATATATATATGTGTGTGTGTGTGTGTGTGTGTGTGTGTGTGTGTGTGTGTGTATATATATATAGAGTATTGCAGTTAAGTTGTAGGTAGTTTGTTCAAGCAGTTAATTTTAACATTAAACAATATTGTTAAAAATGGGAACCACGGTGGGTGATGGTGGTTGCGGATGCAGGTTAACATTAATGTCGGTTTGTGCGGTGGCATCATGGTTGTGGTTGTGGTCGTTGATGATCACGGCCGCCGTAGCTCAAGTTAAAAACACCACCGATCCAGCTGAAGGTCTCTCTCTCTCTCTCTCTCTCTCTCTCTCTCTCTCGTGTTTAATTAATTGTTCATTTCTTCTTCCGTACGTCCACCAATCCGATTTTTTCATGACTAGTTGTTACCAACTTTCTGCATCTTCTATTCGTTTGCACTTTGCACGACTAATTAAATGTCCACGACTAAGGCTGAAATGAATCAAACTTTTTTGTACTTATATTAGTTCTAACTCGACTCAAGTATATACATATATCGAGCTCAATTTCGATTTCAAAATGTCAAATGATAAAAAGAACTCAAAAACGTTTGACGATTCGAATAGAAAATCACCTGCATTTTTATCTAGTTTGTATATATTTTCGTCCAGTCGAGCTCGAAGTTGCATCATTAAGTCTCATGTGTTAGTGGATCTGACACTGGTTTAATACTTTTCAAAATCATGCAATCATCCTCTAGATCACCATTATGATATCAACAAATCATCATTCATTATAATATAGAGAGAAGAACAAAATATGTTTTGATAAAATATATGAGTTAAACTCTTTTTTTTATTCCATATATATAAAATCGGTACAATACGTCCATATTTATAGATGAGGGTGGCGGTTGGAGGTGCTTACGGGCCGTCGGCGGTTTCCGAAAAGTTAACTAATCATCTCGGTTATATTTCTGTCTAAATAACCGACTTCTATGTCTGTATATAAACACTATACACACTAATATAATAATTACATAAATACATATCTTTCTTAATCAACTAACTATATTTTTCACTATATCATTATTATTTATTTAGAGGATTCCAACACAAATTAAGCTTAGCCTAAATTTATGGAGCTCGAGTTCATATCAACTTGCTGACAGTTGTATTATTGACTTTACTTTTTTGGAGCATGTTAAATTTTTTTGATGATAATTCGTAAAAGAGTTGCTTAAAAATCACGTTACTCGTAATGATTTCATTGAATGACCAATTACACGATATAAAAGTTTTAACTTGCGGTAAACTCGTAATGATTTCATTGAATGACCAACTTCATTAATGACCAATTAGTCGATGGCACTAGGAGGCGTGATCGTCCTTCTCTGAGGTGGGAGGATAGAGTTAAAGCGGATTTGAAGGACCTTTGTCTCGCTGAGGGCTTGATCTCAGATAGGTTATCTTGGAGAAGGAAGATTAGGATACAAGGTTTGGAAGGTGAGGGTTGGACAACATTTGGCTTTCGATTAGAATTGAGGAAGTATTCTGAATTATTTCTTTTTATATTTTGCTACTTTTTTCTTCTATTTCTTTTTTTTCCATTGTTTTTTTCCCGCATTTTAGGATTGTTTTTGCTTTTGTATTTATCCTCTTTGTATTTTGAGTTTTTTTTATCTATGTATTATTTTCCGTATTTTCCTATTTCTTTTCTATGTCTTTTGCTTTTGATGCCGGAGGTCTATCTCAGGAAGCAATCTCTCTATCTACGGGTAGAGGTATGATTGTCTACATTGTACATCTCCTATACCCCGCTTCCGTGGGATTGGGTATTGTTGTTGTTGTTGAACTTGCGGTAAATATCACTTACCCCAATATAATTAAGGATGTCAATTTTTAACGTAGAAATAAAACAAGATCCGAACTCGACACGATAAAAAAGTGATATCAACATGAAATGGGTCAAATGCAGGTTGACAAAAAAATAAATAGGTTGTGTTAGGGTTAACCCGACAACCCGAAAGTTACTGGTATATGAGTAAAACTACAAAATTATGAAATCTTATTTGATACTTAAAATTTAAATTTGAAAAAGAGATTGTGAATTTAAATGAGGGAATAATATCTTAGACTATAAAATCAGTAACAAAAATACAAAACATTTAAAAGTAAAAACTTAAATAAACAATAAAAGAGTTAAAAGTTAAAAAAATATGAATTACATCATTTGCTATTTTCTTATTTTGACTATATGGTTTTGCTACTTTGATATTTGTTTACTTGGTATGAAGTATTTTAATATTTTAGATTGACTTTTAACTGTATTTAATAATGTATTAATTGATTTTAATTTCGATTCTTTAATAGCATTATTTATTTATACCTGGTAGAAGCGTAGTACATTATAATGTTTAATATATTCATTTATATAAGTTGAATTAAAAATAAAGTCAAATTTTGTATTAAACGAAAACAAACGTATCTGAAGTTCAAATACAATTGAAACAAATATTGAAGTTAAAATCTAAATTTCATATCGAAGCAAACAAGGAATTAGAAAAACTGAAAATGAAAATATATTTTTTTTCGAATACATGTTGGCGAAATGGGTCGAGATGAAACACGACCCGAGCCTGACTGGAAAAAGTGACCAGACCTGACCCTGGCATGAAAATAAATGGGTTGACATGAAATTAACACAAATAGTCAAACACGAACGACACGATCCCGACCCAAATTGACAGCCTTAATTCATATAATACCCATAACCAAATTACCCGATTCAAATAATTTTGGTTCTTTAGATTTATTCATTATAGTTTTTTAGGGTTATACATTCAAATAACGTTATATTTTTTTAAAGGAGTTGATGTAGATAATCTACTTTTATATTACCCAACAATGTAACATATTTTGCGATGGCCTGTTTAAAGTAAGGAGTTGTCGGAGTTCTCACATTTAGATCACCTACAAAACTTGGTAACTTGAGTGAAATTCTTTATTGGTTATGATGGTGGAGTCTGATCAACCACATGTATGCTTTGATGACTTCATGTTGTTTTATTTATATTCGGCAACGGCCAACATAAGAACGATCAAACTCCAGTATCACTATTAGGATGGAATTCTGATTAGGTTGCTAAGGTTTGATGGTGATTAAATAGTGACAACTATCATAATTGAAAATTTGAATTCCTTATGCCTATTTAGGCCATGTTCATCCATCCGGCTGGTGTGGTGTGGAGGCTAAATTGAGAGTCATACATTGATACATTCATAAACCATCACAAACTTCTTACCATGTTGAGTGTACCATGTAAACTGGTTTCTACTTATGTCGATATTCCCTCTTTCTCTCTTTGTCTATCCACACTCTCTAAATTTATTCTTTATTAAAAAATAGAGAATGATTAGGATGTGAGAGTTAGTAAAATGAAAAAGAATGAACGTGAAAAATGATATGACGATAACATGAGCGGAGGGGGAGATATGTCTTAGTTCATAAAATAACATAAATCATAATAACTCTTTAAAAAATCAGGTTGCTATTTGGCAACGCCGACCCTAATTCTAGAAAAAATTACACGGATGGTCCATGTGGTTTACCACTTATTACATATACAGTCCTTTATCTTCATTTATTACGCTGGTAATCCCTATGGTTTATAGTTTGTTTCACTAACAGTCCCTGGTTAATATACACCTAAAAAGACTATAATACCCTTCTTTATTTAAATTGTTTACTTTTTATAGTTTTATTCTATTAAAAAAGAATTAATAATTAAATATGAATTAGTAAATCTATATAATTTCACCACCACTACCAAAAGCTTGAACCACCACTACCTTCTACCCCTAACGACCACCAACACCCTTGACCACCTCCAACACCCTTGACCACCGCCCACACCCTTTACCACCGTCTACAACCCCTGTCCACCACCTACACCCTTGACCACATGTCTACCACCCCTGACACCGTCTCACCACCGTTACCCACCAAACGTCTCCCCTCAAGAAACCTAATAAACACCACCTTCTACCACCCCAAATCAAAAACAAGGTCAAGAACACCATGAGGGACAATCTGGCCAAATCAATAATCAAATATGAAAATCTGATACAGAGATGTTATGAACAACACCTAATTTGAAGAAATAGAAGTTCTATAAAAACCCTAATTTGAAATGTGGTGGTGATGCGACAGTGGTGATGTTCGCCAATGGAGGTAATGCGGCAGTGGAGGTGATGCGACGGTGATGTTCGCCAGTGACGATGATGCGATAGTGGAGGTGATGCGACGGTTGCGATGCTCGGTGGTGGGGAGATACTACAGTGGTGGGTGGCGATGGTGTTCATACACCGAACTGAAATCGAATGGGGGAGGTGAACATATTGATGGTGCTGTGGCGGATCTGAAATTGCATGGTGCACTGGCAGTCGGTTGTCTTATCTGGCGAGGGTGCGGCTGGATGGTTAAGGTTGAGAGAAAGCGAGAGAGGGGTAAGGACGGTGGTGTTTTTCTCCGGAGTGGTGCTGGTGATTTCTCCGGTGTGGCATGGTTGGTGGCTGTCCGGTGGTGGTGGGTGGTTGTCCGGTAAGGGTGGTTGGTGGCTGTCTGGTGGTGGTTTACAGACTTCCAGTAGTGGGTCTTGACTCTTGACAATGGAAAATGAGGTATTAGATGGTGTGTGTAAATATACATGTATATAAATATATAATTTATATATTAAAATGATTTTAAATTAAGAAAATAAATAAAAAAAAGGATAAGTGGCATTATAGTAGTTTAAGTGAAAATATAAGGAAATTTTGGTCATTTAAACTCCATCGTGAACCGTGAAAAAAACAAACTCTAAATCACAAGGATTATAAATGAAGATATAAATAAGAGTTAATTACACGGACGATCCCAGTGGTTTACACATTATTACTGGTTTGGTCCTTTATAATAAAAAATTACGCTCATGGTCCCTGTGGTTGACATTTTGTTTCATCCATGGTCCCTGGCCCTAACAGATATCAACTCCCTTCCGTTTGTTGTCTTTTCGGGGGGGGGGGGGGGTATTTTTGTCATTTCCACCCTTATAACCATTTTGAAACACCTTCTTCTTCCTCCTTTCTCTCCCCCTCTTGCTTTTCTTTGAAGATGAAAACCCAGATGTATTTTCAAGCACACATGTAACACCCGCGTTTAGGGCCTAGTTGTTTCGTGGCGGTGGTAAGTTATTTAATTGTTTATATTAGTATATTTGATTGTTAATAATTATTTGCTATTTATTTATATATTTATTTGATGCTTGCTTGGTATTTAATTTGGACCGCGAGGTAAAAGGTAAAAATATTAGTTTAATATTTTTATATGATATTGGTACCATATGATTCGTTTTTATACGAGGGTCCCGAATATTACCTCGTTGCTTGTTAATGACTTGAGTAGGACCGCTTTATTTAGGTTTCTGTATGCTAGATATCAGTATTTGCACTGTGTAGTGTATTATGTTCAGTATTGACCTATATATATAGCATTTGTGTGTGTTGATCTCATTTGTTTGGCTGCATAAGAAAAGAGAGAAAGAACCTTTTGCTCACACATACATACTTGAGTCTGTGAATCTGTTTTCGAGTTCTAAAGCGAGAGTTAACGGTTGGTTTTCGAGCAAGAGGTGTGTTGTGTTGTTTATGTCGGGTTTTGATTAGGAAGTTCTTGAATGTTGTGTTTTGGCCGTGCGAAGTGGAGTCCACTACGTGCGTAGTGACTCCATTACGTGCGAAGTGAATGTTGAAGAAGATGATGTCGATGGGTTTTGGTCGCACGAAGTGAGTTCCACTACGTGCGTACCAGTGCCCATTGCGTGCGAAGTGGGTTAGCCACTTCGTTAGTTTAAAGTTCAATACGTGCGAAGTGGAGTCCACTACGTGCGTAGTGACTCCATTACGTGCGTAGTGATTCAGGCAGTTATTCTGTAATTTTATTGCGTGTAGCCATGAGAGTTGTCGCTTTTGTAAATTGGAATGTAATCCCAATTACTGACTAAGTTATGATGTGTTTCAGGAAACGAGAAGGCTCAGTGAAATTAGAATACTGAGTGTGGTATTGGAGAACACAGGTGAGTGGACTTTAATGCACCAGTGGTTTTAGTTGTAACTGTTATGGTTACTTGGTTTTTATACGATTAATCATGCGATAGACTGTTTAGTCTGATATGATTGTTTGATTGGTTATGTGATGATTATTGAAATTGTGTCCAAGATATGAGTATCAAGGCATGAAATTGTGCTCATGATGTTTGTGACAGAGGTCAGCTAAGCGTGGTTTTGGGCTGGGTCAGTTGCTTCTGGTTAGGCAGTTTTAGATCCTCTGTCGCATTTGTTGTAGCAGAGGGGGTTTAACTGTGCCAGTTAGCAGATGGCTATCGGTAGATCATTGCTATGGCCAGCATTGATCGTAGGCTCGGCAGAGCCGCCGGTCCTTTGATATTTGAGATAAACTGTTCTTGTGATCGTTGTGGTTATGCTTTAATTGTTTGTGGCTTGATTTTCATTCACTTAGCTTTGTGCTAATTCCCCACCCTAACTCTCTGTTTCAGGTTTTGTGAGCACGGTAGGTTGCAGCTTTTGGGTACAGGGAAAGTTTGACCGTAGCTCTGATATTTTAGGGTTTTAGAATGATGAGCCATACTTTATGAAATGTTTTGTAACACTAAAGGAAGTACTGTATGTCTGTACAGAGTTGGTTTTAACTTTTAATGTTATTTCATTTTTAGTTTTATAACGTATTACTTCCGCTGTGATTTAAAAAAAAATATGGCTTGTATTTTTGCGGTGTTACAATTTGGTATCAGAGCCCTGGTTTGGCATGCGAGCACGTTTAGAGTGTTCAATTCCCAAATCTTGGCTCGAGGTTGGTCAAACCTTTCCTGTGGGGGAATTAGAGTGTTTGGATTTGTTGTGTGTGTGTACTAACGGTTGTCTAATAAGTTTGGATGTGATGTGATTGTAATAGATATGGCAAGTCAAGAGATCCCAACCTTGATTCCGGTGACCCTTGCTCAGGCTGGAACTTCTACAATTCCAGTTTTAGAGAATCCAGTAATAGTCAACACTTCGGGTAGAGAAATAGATACAACTCAGAATGATTATATATTTCAACTTGAAAGTGAACTACAGGAGCTTCGAGAGACAGTTCACAACTTTGAACAGCAGAGGTTGATACAAAATTCTCAAACACCGATTCCAACAGCAGCTGTTGCTACAGTGTCAACAACACCACCACTTTCAGTACCATTTTCTGTTCCATATTCTACTGTTGCTTCACAGGGTACACAACAGCCGATTATCTATCAATTTACTGCACCAGGAGCTTACCCCTACCCAGGTTTTGGTCAACATAATAAATATAAGCAATTTATGGATTGTAGACCTTCAGAGTATAGCGGTAGTACGGATCCCAATAAAACTTTGAATTGGTTGAGGGAGATGACCAAGGCCTTGGATACTGTGGAATGCGAGGAGAAAGTGCGAGTATTATATGCTACTCAAAGACTCAAAGGAGATGCCATGGTATGGTGGGATTTGATTACAGGTCATTTTACAAAGCAGCAGATGAGTAGTATTACTTGGGAGCAATTTGAGGGAAAGGTTTGTGAGCAATACTGTGGATCTTTTGAGATGGAACGAATCAAGAAGGAGTTCATGGATTTGCAGATGACCGATAATATGTCTGTGGATGAATTGATTAGGCAATTCAATAAGAAGTTACGATTTGCACAGCAGTGGGTTCCGGACGAAGCTTCAAGAGTTCAGCATTTTGTGAGAGCTTTGCATCCAGATTACAGGAGTGCTACCAGGTGGGCTAGCATTTTATCTCAAGCTTTTACCCTAGCTAAGTCAGCCGAGGGTGATGCTCAAGCCAAGGAGAAGTTGAATAAAGATAGAATTTCTCAACAGAAATCCCGGTTTGATTATTTTAATACCCAACATCGGCAGGGAACTCAAGGAGGTTAGGGAAGTCAACGTCAAGGACAGGGTCAGAGTCAGAGCAGTCAGAATCGTAGGCTTACATCTGGTGGGTCTACTCAGAGAGCCCCGTGGTGTAATAAATGTAAGTCTTATCATCATGGACTTTGTACCCTACAGACAGCAAGATGTATTCGTTGTGGTCAGTTTGGGCATGAATTGAAGAATTGTAGATTTCCGAGGAGTGTTTGTTGGAATTGTCAAAAAGAGGGGCACAGAGCAGGTGAGTGCAGTGTGGGTAAGAAATCGGGGACTGGGTCGGTATCGGGATCGGTTGTGGGATCTTCGTCCGTTTCAGGACAGAAAAGGAAAAACCCTCCGTCAGCTGAGGGTAGAGCATTCCGGATGTCAGTAGATGATGCTGCTGCTACTGATGATGTCATCACGGGTATGTTTCTCATAAATTCTATACCTGCACGTGTGTTATTTGATTCTGGTGCCAATCGTTCATTTATTTCTGTGGCATTCTGTGATAAATTGAAATTGCCTACTTCAAATGTTGTTGCTCCATTAGAAGTAGAGATAGCTGATGGTAAAACGGTTCCAGTCACAACGGCTGTGTCTGGGGCTGAAATTGATATTGATGGTACATGCTTTCCTGTTTCTTTTCTGTTAATGCCTATAGTTGGTTTTGATGCTGTTATGGGTATGGATTGGTTGAGTCAGAACCGAGCTGTTATAAAATGCCATAGAAAACTGATTTCATTTCCTTTACCTGATGGGTCATACGTAGTGGCTCGCGGGGAGAGGGTTAGACCTGCTTTCTCTATTATCTCGTATATGAAGGCTAGAAAATCTCTGGCCAAAGGGTGTGAGTCCTACCTTGCTTATGTGGTTGATGTTAAAAAGGAGAAACAGATTGTTTCTGATATTCGGGTGGTTTCGGAATACCCGGAAGTGTTTCCCGATGAATTACCTGGGTTGCCTCCGGTTCGTGAGGTAGAATATAGGATTGATTTGATTCCAGGTTCGAGCCCAGTGGCTAAAGCTCCTTACAGGTTAGCTCCTTCTGAAATCCGTGAGATGATGACACAGATTCAGGATTTGTTAGACAGGGGTTTTATTCGTCCTAGTTCTTCTCCGTGGGGTGCACCGGTTTTATTTGTGAAAAAGAAAGACGGTACTTTGCGTATGTGTATTGACTACAGGGAACTGAATAAGAGAACGGTTAAAAATAAATACCCTTTACCCAGAATAGATGATTTGTTTGATCAGCTGCAGGGTGCTTCTTATTTTTCTAAAATTGATCTGCGCTCGGGTTATCACCAGGTACGTGTTTCTGATGCTGATGTTCCTAAAACCGCTTTCCGTACCAGATATGGTCATTATGAGTTTTTAGTTATGTCTTTCGGTTTAACTAACGCCCCTGCTGTATTTATGGATTTAATGAATCGGGTCTGTCGGCCGTTTTTGGATAAATTCGTGATTGTATTTATCGATAACATCTTGGTTTATTCTAAAACTGAGTCCGAGCACGAACTTCATTTGAGGCAAGTTTTAGAAACTTTAAAGCGGGAGCATCTTTTTGCAAAATTTTCTAAATGTGAATTCTGGATGAGGGAGATTCAATTTTTAGGGCATGTTATCTGTAAAGATGGGGTTAAAGTCGATCCGGCTAAAGTTGAAGCAGTTATGAACTGGAGTGCTCCTAAAACATCATCTGAGATTAAAAGTTTTCTAGGATTGGCGGGTTATTATCGCAGATTTATTAAAGATTTTTCGAAAATTGCGAGTCCTATAACGAAATTAACCCGTAAAGATGTGTCATTTAAGTGGAATAATGAACAGGAGACAGCTTTTCAGACGTTGAAACAACTATTATGTCAGGCTCCTATTCTTGCACTACCTGATGGTTCTGATGAATTTGTAGTGTACTGTGACGCTTCCTTTGCAGGTTTGGGTTGTGTTTTAATGCAGCATGATCGGGTTATTGCTTATGCTTCACGGCAATTGAAACCGCACGAGAAGAATTATCCAACCCATGATTTAGAACTTGCAGCTGTAGTCTTTGCGTTGAAACTGTGGAGGCATTACTTATATGGTACGAAATGCGTTATTTGTACTGATCATAAGAGTTTGCAGTATGTATTTTCCCAGAAAGAACTTAATATGCGGCAGAGAAGGTGGTTAGAACTCATTAAGGATTATGATTGTGAGATTCGATATCACCCGGGGAAAGCAAATGTTGTAGCAGATGCTTTGAGCCGCAAGGGAGCTGGTGATAGTATTCGATTTATGCGAGTTGAGATCGTTTCTGACTTAGTGGATAGGCTTAAATCTGCTCAGTTAGAAGCTTTAAAAGATGAAAATCTGAAGTTAGAGATTATGATGAAGAGAAAAGATGTTTTGATTAATGATTCGCGCGGATTGAAGACTTATCAGTCTCGTGTGTGGGTGCCATTGCTTGGAGAGCTTCGGGGTTTGATTTTGGCAGAGGCTCACAAGTCAAGATTGTCTGTTCATCCTGGTAGCACGAAAATGTACAACGATCTTAAAGTGTTGTATTGGTGGCCTACTATGAAGACAGATGTTGCAAAGTTTGTGGGAACGTGTCATATTTGTGCTCAGGTCAAAGCAGAGCACCAGAAACCTTACGGGTCTTTGAAACAGTTGGAGATACCAGAGTGGAAATGGGAACACATCACGATGGATTTTGTATCCAAACTTCCATGTACCCAGCGGAAACATGATAAAATTTGGGTGATTGTTGACCGTTTGACGAAGATTGCTCACTTTCTTGCCACCAGTGAGACAGCTTCACTCAGCAGATTAGCTCAGTTGTACATCGATGAGATTGTATCACGGCACGGTATTCCTCTTTCTATTGTTTCTGATCGAGATCCCAGATTTGTTTCTAACTTTTGGAGGAGTTTACATCATGCATTGGGGACGCGTGTTAATTTGAGTACAGCTTATCATCCTCAGACAGACGGTCAGAGTGAGCGTACTATTCAGACACTTGAGGATATGTTACGCGCTTGTGTGTTAGAATATGGTGGGTCTTGGGATTCACACTTGCCTTTGATTGAATTTGCGTATAATAATTCTTATCACTCGAGTATCGGTATGCCACCTTATGAGATGTTATACGGTCGTCGCTGTCGTACTCCTACTTGTTGGTTAGAGGCAGGTGAGAAACAGTTTGCGGGTCCCGATATTGTTCAGATGACGGCTGAGAAAGTTGCTATTGCTCGGGAAAAGTTGAAAGTTGCCAGAGACAGACAAAAGATGTACGCAGATCCACGCCGCAGACCAGTTACGTTTGTTGAAGGTGAGTTGGTTTATCTGAAAGTTTCTCCGTGGAAAGGGGTTATTCGCTTTGGGAAACGTGGGAAACTAGCTCCACGATATATTGGTCCGTTTCGCATAAGACAGATAGTCAACGACCAGACTGTTACTCTTGATCTTCCACCAGAGTTAGCGGGTATTCATGATACTTTTAATGTCTGTTACTTACGTAAATGTAATGTTGAGGATGAAAGTCAGATTCTTCCAGTACTTGATCTGAAAGTTGATTCGAAAAAGCGATTAATAGAAGAACCAGTTGAGATAGTTGATCGTAAAACGACGAAGCTTCGGAGGAAAGAGATTCCTATGGTTTTGATTAAATGGAAGCATAGTTTGGGTTCAGATTTAACATGGGAGATCGAGGCAGACATGAGGAACCGCTACCCTAGCTTATTTGAGCGCGATGAGATTCCGGGGACGGAATCTTCTTTAAGGGGAGAGATTTGTAACACCCGCGTTTAGGGCCTAGTTGTTTCGTGGCGGTGGTAAGTTATTTAATTGTTTATATTAGTATATTTGATTGTTAATAATTATTTGCTATTTATTTATATATTTATTTGATGCTTGCTTGGTATTTAATTTGGACCGCGAGGTAAAAGGTAAAAATATTAGTTTAATATTTTTATATGATATTGGTACCATATGATTCGTTTTTATACGAGGGTCCCGAATATTACCTCGTTGCTTGTTAATGACTTGAGTAGGACCGCTTTATTTAGGTTTCTGTATGCTAGATATCAGTATTTGCACTGTGTAGTGTATTATGTTCAGTATTGACCTATATATATAGCATTTGTGTGTGTTGATCTCATTTGTTTGGCTGCATAAGAAAAGAGAGAAAGAACCTTTTGCTCACACATACATACTTGAGTCTGTGAATCTGTTTTCGAGTTCTAAAGCGAGAGTTAACGGTTGGTTTTCGAGCAAGAGGTGTGTTGTGTTGTTTATGTCGGGTTTTGATTAGGAAGTTCTTGAATGTTGTGTTTTGGCCGTGCGAAGTGGAGTCCACTACGTGCGTAGTGACTCCATTACGTGCGAAGTGAATGTTGAAGAAGATGATGTCGATGGGTTTTGGTCGCACGAAGTGAGTTCCACTACGTGCGTACCAGTGCCCATTGCGTGCGAAGTGGGTTAGCCACTTCGTTAGTTTAAAGTTCAATACGTGCGAAGTGGAGTCCACTACGTGCGTAGTGACTCCATTACGTGCGTAGTGATTCAGGCAGTTATTCTGTAATTTTATTGCGTGTAGCCATGAGAGTTGTCGCTTTTGTAAATTGGAATGTAATCCCAATTACTGACTAAGTTATGATGTGTTTCAGGAAACGAGAAGGCTCAGTGAAATTAGAATACTGAGTGTGGTATTGGAGAACACAGGTGAGTGGACTTTAATGCACCAGTGGTTTTAGTTGTAACTGTTATGGTTACTTGGTTTTTATACGATTAATCATGCGATAGACTGTTTAGTCTGATATGATTGTTTGATTGGTTATGTGATGATTATTGAAATTGTGTCCAAGATATGAGTATCAAGGCATGAAATTGTGCTCATGATGTTTGTGACAGAGGTCAGCTAAGCGTGGTTTTGGGCTGGGTCAGTTGCTTCTGGTTAGGCAGTTTTAGATCCTCTGTCGCATTTGTTGTAGCAGAGGGGGTTTAACTGTGCCAGTTAGCAGATGGCTATCGGTAGATCATTGCTATGGCCAGCATTGATCGTAGGCTCGGCAGAGCCGCCGGTCCTTTGATATTTGAGATAAACTGTTCTTGTGATCGTTGTGGTTATGCTTTAATTGTTTGTGGCTTGATTTTCATTCACTTAGCTTTGTGCTAATTCCCCACCCTAACTCTCTGTTTCAGGTTTTGTGAGCACGGTAGGTTGCAGCTTTTGGGTACAGGGAAAGTTTGACCGTAGCTCTGATATTTTAGGGTTTTAGAATGATGAGCCATACTTTATGAAATGTTTTGTAACACTAAAGGAAGTACTGTATGTTTGTACAGAGTTGGTTTTAACTTTTAATGTTATTTCATTTTTAGTTTTATAACGTATTACTTCCGCTGTGATTTAAAAAAAAAATATGGCTTGTATTTTTGCGGTGTTACAATTTGGTATCAGAGCCCTGGTTTGGCATGCGAGCACGTTTAGAGTGTTCAATTCCCAAATCTTGGCTCGAGGTTGGTCAAACCTTTCCTGTGGGGGAATTAGAGTGTTTGGATTTGTTGTGTGTGTGTACTAACGGTTGTCTAATAAGTTTGGAGGTGATGTGATTGTAATAGATATGGCAAGTCAAGAGATCCCAACCTTGATTCCGGTGACCCTTGCTCAGGCTGGAACTTCTACAATTCCAGTTTTAGAGAATCCAGTAATAGTCAACACTTCGGGTAGAGAAATAGATACAACTCAGAATGATTATATATTTCAACTTGAAAGTGAACTACAGGAGCTTCGAGAGACAGTTCACAACTTTGAACAGCAGAGGTTGATACAAAATTCTCAAACACCGATTCCAACAGCAGCTGTTGCTACAGTGTCAACAACACCACCACTTTCAGTACCATTTTCTGTTCCATATTCTACTGTTGCTTCACAGGGTACACAACAGCCGATTATCTATCAATTTACTGCACCAGGAGCTTACCCCTACCCAGGTTTTGGTCAACATAATAAATATAAGCAATTTATGGATTGTAGACCTTCAGAGTATAGCGGTAGTACGGATCCCAATAAAACTTTGAATTGGTTGAGGGAGATGACCAAGGCCTTGGATACTGTGGAATGCGAGGAGAAAGTGCGAGTATTATATGCTACTCAAAGACTCAAAGGAGATGCCATGGTATGGTGGGATTTGATTACAGGTCATTTTACAAAGCAGCAGATGAGTAGTATTACTTGGGAGCAATTTGAGGGAAAGGTTTGTGAGCAATACTGTGGATCTTTTGAGATGGAACGAATCAAGAAGGAGTTCATGGATTTGCAGATGACCGATAATATGTCTGTGGATGAATTGATTAGGCAATTCAATAAGAAGTTACGATTTGCACAGCAGTGGGTTCCGGACGAAGCTTCAAGAGTTCAGCATTTTGTGAGAGCTTTGCATCCAGATTACAGGAGTGCTACCAGGTGGGCTAGCATTTTATCTCAAGCTTTTACCCTAGCTAAGTCAGCCGAGGGTGATGCTCAAGCCAAGGAGAAGTTGAATAAAGATAGAATTTCTCAACAGAAATCCCGGTTTGATTATTTTAATACCCAACATCGGCAGGGAACTCAAGGAGGTTAGGGAAGTCAACGTCAAGGACAGGGTCAGAGTCAGAGCAGTCAGAATCGTAGGCTTACATCTGGTGGGTCTACTCAGAGAGCCCCGTGGTGTAATAAATGTAAGTCTTATCATCATGGACTTTGTACCCTACAGACAGCAAGATGTATTCGTTGTGGTCAGTTTGGGCATGAATTGAAGAATTGTAGATTTCCGAGGAGTGTTTGTTGGAATTGTCAAAAAGAGGGGCACAGAGCAGGTGAGTGCAGTGTGGGTAAGAAATCGGGGACTGGGTCGGTATCGGGATCGGTTGTGGGATCTTCGTCCGTTTCAGGACAGAAAAGGAAAAACCCTCCGTCAGCTGAGGGTAGAGCATTCCGGATGTCAGTAGATGATGCTGCTGCTACTGATGATGTCATCACGGGTATGTTTCTCATAAATTCTATACCTGCACGTGTGTTATTTGATTCTGGTGCCAATCGTTCATTTATTTCTGTGGCATTCTGTGATAAATTGAAATTGCCTACTTCAAATGTTGTTGCTCCATTAGAAGTAGAGATAGCTGATGGTAAAACGGTTCCAGTCACAACGGCTGTGTCTGGGGCTGAAATTGATATTGATGGTACATGCTTTCCTGTTTCTTTTCTGTTAATGCCTATAGTTGGTTTTGATGCTGTTATGGGTATGGATTGGTTGAGTCAGAACCGAGCTGTTATAAAATGCCATAGAAAACTGATTTCATTTCCTTTACCTGATGGGTCATACGTAGTGGCTCGCGGGGAGAGGGTTAGACCTGCTTTCTCTATTATCTCGTATATGAAGGCTAGAAAATCTCTGGCCAAAGGGTGTGAGTCCTACCTTGCTTATGTGGTTGATGTTAAAAAGGAGAAACAGATTGTTTCTGATATTCGGGTGGTTTCGGAATACCCGGAAGTGTTTCCCGATGAATTACCTGGGTTGCCTCCGGTTCGTGAGGTAGAATATAGGATTGATTTGATTCCAGGTTCGAGCCCAGTGGCTAAAGCTCCTTACAGGTTAGCTCCTTCTGAAATCCGTGAGATGATGACACAGATTCAGGATTTGTTAGACAGGGGTTTTATTCGTCCTAGTTCTTCTCCGTGGGGTGCACCGGTTTTATTTGTGAAAAAGAAAGACGGTACTTTGCGTATGTGTATTGACTACAGGGAACTGAATAAGAGAACGGTTAAAAATAAATACCCTTTACCCAGAATAGATGATTTGTTTGATCAGCTGCAGGGTGCTTCTTATTTTTCTAAAATTGATCTGCGCTCGGGTTATCACCAGGTACGTGTTTCTGATGCTGATGTTCCTAAAACCGCTTTCCGTACCAGATATGGTCATTATGAGTTTTTAGTTATGTCTTTCGGTTTAACTAACGCCCCTGCTGTATTTATGGATTTAATGAATCGGGTCTGTCGGCCGTTTTTGGATAAATTCGTGATTGTATTTATCGATAACATCTTGGTTTATTCTAAAACTGAGTCCGAGCACGAACTTCATTTGAGGCAAGTTTTAGAAACTTTAAAGCGGGAGCATCTTTTTGCAAAATTTTCTAAATGTGAATTCTGGATGAGGGAGATTCAATTTTTAGGGCATGTTATCTGTAAAGATGGGGTTAAAGTCGATCCGGCTAAAGTTGAAGCAGTTATGAACTGGAGTGCTCCTAAAACATCATCTGAGATTAAAAGTTTTCTAGGATTGGCGGGTTATTATCGCAGATTTATTAAAGATTTTTCGAAAATTGCGAGTCCTATAACGAAATTAACCCGTAAAGATGTGCCATTTAAGTGGAATAATGAACAGGAGACAGCTTTTCAGACGTTGAAACAACTATTATGTCAGGCTCCTATTCTTGCACTACCTGATGGTTCTGATGAATTTGTAGTGTACTGTGACG
The DNA here is from genome assembly GCA_947179395.2 of Pulicaria dysenterica. Taxonomy (NCBI): domain Eukaryota; kingdom Viridiplantae; phylum Streptophyta; class Magnoliopsida; order Asterales; family Asteraceae; genus Pulicaria; species Pulicaria dysenterica. The sequence continues at coordinate 16,364,596 of OX359291.1, forward strand.
CTTCCTTTGCAGGTTTGGGTTGTGTTTTAATGCAGCATGATCGGGTTATTGCTTATGCTTCACGGCAATTGAAACCGCACGAGAAGAATTATCCAACCCATGATTTAGAACTTGCAGCTGTAGTCTTTGCGTTGAAACTGTGGAGGCATTACTTATATGGTACGAAATGCGTTATTTGTACTGATCATAAGAGTTTGCAGTATGTATTTTCCCAGAAAGAACTTAATATGCGGCAGAGAAGGTGGTTAGAACTCATTAAGGATTATGATTGTGAGATTCGATATCACCCGGGGAAAGCAAATGTTGTAGCAGATGCTTTGAGCCGCAAGGGAGCTGGTGATAGTATTCGATTTATGCGAGTTGAGATCGTTTCTGACTTAGTGGATAGGCTTAAATCTGCTCAGTTAGAAGCTTTAAAAGATGAAAATCTGAAGTTAGAGATTATGATGAAGAGAAAAGATGTTTTGATTAATGATTCGCGCGGATTGAAGACTTATCAGTCTCGTGTGTGGGTGCCATTGCTTGGAGAGCTTCGGGGTTTGATTTTGGCAGAGGCTCACAAGTCAAGATTGTCTGTTCATCCTGGTAGCACGAAAATGTACAACGATCTTAAAGTGTTGTATTGGTGGCCTACTATGAAGACAGATGTTGCAAAGTTTGTGGGAACGTGTCATATTTGTGCTCAGGTCAAAGCAGAGCACCAGAAACCTTACGGGTCTTTGAAACAGTTGGAGATACCAGAGTGGAAATGGGAACACATCACGATGGATTTTGTATCCAAACTTCCATGTACCCAGCGGAAACATGATAAAATTTGGGTGATTGTTGACCGTTTGACGAAGATTGCTCACTTTCTTGCCACCAGTGAGACAGCTTCACTCAGCAGATTAGCTCAGTTGTACATCGATGAGATTGTATCACGGCACGGTATTCCTCTTTCTATTGTTTCTGATCGAGATCCCAGATTTGTTTCTAACTTTTGGAGGAGTTTACATCATGCATTGGGGACGCGTGTTAATTTGAGTACAGCTTATCATCCTCAGACAGACGGTCAGAGTGAGCGTACTATTCAGACACTTGAGGATATGTTACGCGCTTGTGTGTTAGAATATGGTGGGTCTTGGGATTCACACTTGCCTTTGATTGAATTTGCGTATAATAATTCTTATCACTCGAGTATCGGTATGCCACCTTATGAGATGTTATACGGTCGTCGCTGTCGTACTCCTACTTGTTGGTTAGAGGCAGGTGAGAAACAGTTTGCGGGTCCCGATATTGTTCAGATGACGGCTGAGAAAGTTGCTATTGCTCGGGAAAAGTTGAAAGTTGCCAGAGACAGACAAAAGATGTACGCAGATCCAAGCCGCAGACCAGTTACGTTTGTTGAAGGTGAGTTGGTTTATCTGAAAGTTTCTCCGTGGAAAGGGGTTATTCGCTTTGGGAAACGTGGGAAACTAGCTCCACGATATATTGGTCCGTTTCGCATAAGACAGATAGTCAACGACCAGACTGTTACTCTTGATCTTCCACCAGAGTTAGCGGGTATTCATGATACTTTTAATGTCTGTTACTTACGTAAATGTAATGTTGAGGATGAAAGTCAGATTCTTCCAGTACTTGATCTGAAAGTTGATTCGAAAAAGCGATTAATAGAAGAACCAGTTGAGATAGTTGATCGTAAAACGACGAAGCTTCGGAGGAAAGAGATTCCTATGGTTTTGATTAAATGGAAGCATAGTTTGGGTTCAGATTTAACATGGGAGATCGAGGCAGACATGAGGAACCGCTACCCTAGCTTATTTGAGCGCGATGAGATTCCGGGGACGGAATCTTCTTTAAGGGGAGAGATTTGTAACACCCGCGTTTAGGGCCTAGTTGTTTCGTGGCGGTGGTAAGTTATTTAATTGTTTATATTAGTATATTTGATTGTTAATAATTATTTGCTATTTATTTATATATTTATTTGATGCTTGCTTGGTATTTAATTTGGACCGCGAGGTAAAAGGTAAAAATATTAGTTTAATATTTTTATATGATATTGGTACCATATGATTCGTTTTTATACGAGGGTCCCGAATATTACCTCGTTGCTTGTTAATGACTTGAGTAGGACCGCTTTATTTAGGTTTCTGTATGCTAGATATCAGTATTTGCACTGTGTAGTGTATTATGTTCAGTATTGACCTATATATATAGCATTTGTGTGTGTTGATCTCATTTGTTTGGCTGCATAAGAAAAGAGAGAAAGAACCTTTTGCTCACACATACATACTTGAGTCTGTGAATCTGTTTTCGAGTTCTAAAGCGAGAGTTAACGGTTGGTTTTCGAGCAAGAGGTGTGTTGTGTTGTTTATGTCGGGTTTTGATTAGGAAGTTCTTGAATGTTGTGTTTTGGCCATGCGAAGTGGAGTCCACTACGTGCGTAGTGACTCCATTACGTGCGAAGTGAATGTTGAAGAAGATGATGTCGATGGGTTTTGGTCGCACGAAGTGAGTTCCACTACGTGCGTACCAGTGCCCATTGCGTGCGAAGTGGGTTAGCCACTTCGTTAGTTTAAAGTTCAATACGTGCGAAGTGGAGTCCACTACGTGTGTAGTGACTCCATTACGTGCGTAGTGATTCAGGCAGTTATTCTGTAATTTTATTGCGTGTAGCCATGAGAGTTGTCGCTTTTGTAAATTGGAATGTAATCCCAATTACTGACTAAGTTATGATGTGTTTCAGGAAACGAGAAGGCTCAGTGAAATTAGAATACTGAGTGTGGTATTGGAGAACACAGGTGAGTGGACTTTAATGCACCAGTGGTTTTAGTTGTAACTGTTATGGTTACTTGGTTTTTATACGATTAATCATGCGATAGACTGTTTAGTCTGATATGATTGTTTGATTGGTTATGTGATGATTATTGAAATTGTGTCCAAGATATGAGTATCAAGGCATGAAATTGTGCTCATGATGTTTGTGACAGAGGTCAGCTAAGCGTGGTTTTGGGCTGGGTCAGTTGCTTCTGGTTAGGCAGTTTTAGATCCTCTGTCGCATTTGTTGTAGCAGAGGGGGTTTAACTGTGCCAGTTAGCAGATGGCTATCGGTAGATCATTGCTATGGCCAGCATTGATCGTAGGCTCGGCAGAGCCGCCGGTCCTTTGATATTTGAGATAAACTGTTCTTGTGATCGTTGTGGTTATGCTTTAATTGCTTGTGGCTTGATTTTCATTCACTTAGCTTTGTGCTAATTCCCCACCCTAACTCTCTGTTTCAGGTTTTGTGAGCACGGTAGGTTGCAGCTTTTGGGTACAGGGAAAGTTTGACCGTAGCTCTGATATTTTAGGGTTTTAGAATGATGAGCCATACTTTATGAAATGTTTTGTAACACTAAAGGAAGTACTGTATGTTTGTACAGAGTTGGTTTTAACTTTTAATGTTATTTCATTTTTAGTTTTATAACGTATTACTTCCGCTGTGATTTAAACAAAAAATATGACTTGTATTTTTGCGGTGTTACAACACAAGATCCAATCAAACTCTAAATTTGAGCATTATTCCCCTCTTATGACTCCCTTTTGTCTCTTTTCTTCCTTTGTCACCTACCCTCCCTTAATTATAATCATCATCATCTCTATTTTATGCACCATATCATATTCTTGAATTCTCTATTGAAGAAGTGAACTTGAACAAATTTTGTTGCTGTAAATTGTATGATCTTTCATTTCCTCCACACCAAGAAAATTTTGTTACCGTTGAGCTTTCTGGAACTCAAAGTGAGCACCCCCAATATAATAATACACAAATTCATAGCTTGATGATCTTAGACCCAAAATTTGGAAGCAAAAGACACTCCTCCATTTTCCTTGAAGCAACTGTTGGGGAAGAAGTAATGGATGATGATCTAATCATCGATCAAACAGGTCCAAATATCGATGAAACAGATCCAAACAGATCTAATCATCGATCAAACAGAACCAAACAGCGGCGGTGAATTCGGATGTGGTCTTAATCGAACGAAACCGGTGGTGGTCGATGTATGGAGGTCGATTGAAGGTTGATAATATAGTAAAACCCTAATCGAAAATTCCCCGGCGTCGATTGAAGGTCGATGTATGATGATCGATTCAAAAGAGACGGTGATGGTTGTGCTGCAGGGGGACAGCGGTGGTCGTTGTGCTGTAGGGGGACGGTGGCGGTGGTGGTTGTGCTGTAGGACGGTGGCGGTGGTTGCGGTACGTGGAATGTACAAAGAGAACGGAGACATGGAATCTATGGGGGTGTTTGTTTGTTTTTTTATTATTAATACTTTTAAAGTTAAAATTATATATTAATAACAATTTTAAAATTAAAACAATGATTAAAGGACTAAATCTGTAAAATGAAAAGGTAAAAAGACTATAATGCCCCTCACACTAAAAGACAACTAACAATATTTTTTAACGTATGTTAGTGCCAGGGACCATGGGTGAAACAAAATGTCAACCACATGGACTATGGACGTAATTTTTTATTATAAAGGACCAAATCAGTAATAATGTGTAAACCACAGGGACCATCCGTGTAATTAACTCTATAAATAAAGACAAATAACCGTGGACATAATAATAAGTGGTATACCATATGGACATAATAACCGTGGACATAATTTTCTCAATATTTTAAGTTTTAACATCCCTCCCACTCTCCCAGTCCCGGACCTTGAAGTCATATTCCTCCAGCCTGAAGGGGCAAATGCCGGTAGTAGCATGGCGGTAGTAGCATGGTGGTTTTGTGGGGATGGCAATCAAAATTTTGCTGCGACGGGTGGCAGGGATTGCCGTGCAAATAAAGAAAAAAACGAAACTACATACGATGTAAATCATAAATGTTGGTTGAATCGTGAAATTTTGGCCATTAGGTCAGGGTAGTAACCTTAGGTCTGTTAAGTGAAAAAGAAAATCACGATCAAGGACTCGCATTTTTATCTCACTGGTGTATAAACTTTCGATTTGGTGAATGTTGAAATGATATTGATCGTGAAACTGGTGTTTCAGTGCGTGTTATAAACGAAATGTTCAGACAATGGGGGATAGCAGAAAGCAATGTAACAGCACAGGGATGGAACATAAGCGGAGAACCATGCAGTGGGGCTGCCGTGGATGCTACGGACTTCGACTCCAAAACTTACAATCCCGCAATCAAATGTGATTGTAGTTTCCCCAATTCTACTTGCCACATCACCCGATTGTGAGTGCTTCCCTTGGTTCATTATATCTGATTCTACTATATATATATATATATATATATATATATATATATATATATATATATATATATATGTTTTGACTATGATCATTCCTTAACCACGAATCATCAGAAAAGTTTATGCATTGGATGTTGTCGGCACGATCCCAGAAGGACTTTGGACTTTGACTTACCTTACCAATCTGTATGTATGCTGCTGCTGTATCTTCACTCTTGTATTCTGCTATGAAATTTTCTTTGAGATTTGATTTTTTAGTTATCTTTATATGCCACATCTTGTGTTGATAAGTACCTAAGCAATAACAAGGGGAAAATATAAATAGTAACATGTGGTATTCTTCTTTATCTTAAAAATCGGATGCTTATGCTGTTCATAATGATTTGTTACTATGTTTGGATGCCTGTTTCAAACAAAACTTGAAGGTGTTTATTTTGATTGGAGGGATTAGCTTCATAGCTTATTCAATTTCGTTTACCTCATTTGGGATAATCCGTTTAGCTACTAATCCTCATAAGCATGAATATATAACTGTTTTGTTAGACATGGTAATCTTCATGTCATTGAATGTAGACGGTTTTCTCTTTTGCATGAGACAAGTTCAGTACAATAGTTAGGACCTCATGATGACATATTCTATCTCTTTTTCTTTCTGGTTATTAGCAAATACAAATAACATCATTGAAATAACCATACTAAAAAAATGAGACACTTATCTTGGGGAAGTTATTGATTATTTTCAGTAACTATTGAAAATTAAAACCTATAACTGGCTATCCGTATGTCTGATATGTGTGTGTTTTTGTCTACACACAGATATACATTAATTTCTTTTTAAGAATATCTATGCTTGTATTCCTTTTATATTCAAGTATTTGCTACAGCAATCTGGGCCAGAACTACTTGACTGGCTACTTGTCACCTTCATCAAACATCTCGTCACCACCTTGGCACCTTGATTGAACACATAACTAGACCCAGATCTACCACCTCCATCCTGAAAGGGGGGCTGATTGCCCTGTTGTTTCACCCATCCTAACATCACCTTACGAAACTCAGATGATTCAGCCCTATCAGCCTCCATAGACAATTTCATTTCAGCAACATCAGCTTGAAGACGTTGAATAGACTCCTCATGTTGTTCCAATCGATTTTGGACAGAACGGGTTTCCATGGAAAACAGAGATGATAAGGAAAACGGCAGGTCAAGGGCAGGTCGGACCAATGATAGGATTTCAAAAGGACAATAAACTAGATGAACCAGAATTTGAGAAGGATAGGGCGAATTTGTATTAATGAAGAAGGAAGAACAATACCAAATGGAATCCAGGGAGACTCCCTCTCTCAAACCTAATGCTAAGAGCCAATAGAAGAGAAAAAAGAAATACCAACATGCATAACAACGTCATTCCCTATCCTATTTATTCAGTTCTCTCTCCTCTAACTGAATTGTTAGCCACTTTCCATATTTACCCCTTTCTTCCTTCTATAATGCACATGCACAATCCTGGGCTTTTGTCAATAGACACCAACAAATCAGTGTTTGCATCATATACAAAGCTCATATTCTTTGCCATTGTTGACAGGCACCTAGAATGGGCATTTTGCCATGGCCGATGAAACTATTACAAAATATGGCACATGGTTCTTAGCTATCCGTGATTAAAATTCTAACATGGTTGATCGCAAGTGGATTTACTATGAAAACAGGGCTATTATTGGTTATAAAGCAAGGCCTGTTGCCAAGGGGTTTAATTAGCAACAAGTCATTGATGTCCATAAGACATTTAACATGTGGTTAAGTCCACTACCATTCACACAGTCATGTCTCTCCATATGACTTGTGGTGGTTATTCTCTCCAAAAGCTTGATGTTCAAAACGATTCTCCTAAATGATGCGTTTAATGAGACACTTTATATGGTGCAACACTGCAACCTTTGGCTTTGTTAACCCACAATTTTCAGACATGTCTTTCTTCTTCACAAGTCAGTTTATGGTCTTCAGCAGTACCTCGAGCATGAAATCATCATTCTTTTGCTTCTCATGCTTCTTTTCTGAACATCGACTTTGTTGGGTCTAAAACTAGTGTTCCCTCATTATTCATACAAACAGGGGATACTCTCTTATTTATGATTGTTTATGTGGATCCTATGATCCTAATTAGGAGCAACTCTAAGGCCGTCAATGTAATTGTCTAACGCCTACGCAATATCGCCTTTAAAGATTTAGGCACTTAGTTAATTTCTTGGCATTAAATTATTTCCCATGGCTAGAATATTTCTCTCTCTCAATGTATCAGTTTCTCATACTCAAAAGCGTTGTTTTTTCTTGTATCCCCTTCTACAGTTCTCCCCATCGGTTCCTGAACCCTTTTTTTATCATGTCAAGTAACATGAAACTATTGGCTGTCTACTTAATGCGACTCTCTCTCATTCAAATATCGCTTTTGTGCTCAACAAGGTTTGTCACATGCATGCTCCTGTCGAGAATCATGGTCTACCGTCAAGCAAGTTCTATGATATATACGTGACAATACAAATTACAGTCTTGTAATTTGTTATGACTGCAGCTTCACATTGCCAGTCTATATGGATAGTTATTGTTTTTTTTTCTTTTTATTTTTTATTTTTGGGGGAGGGGGGGGGGTCATCTTAGTAACGGAACGTGCAAAGGAAAATCCATCTTACATGCTACGCCTCAGTTAATAAATGCAAATTTGTTGGACCAAATGAGTGAAGGTTCATAGGTAGATTTGCAATTTCTCTTCGATCACACGTAATCTCCTGCTCCGCAAACAGAAGACTGAGTCTCATTTTTCTTCTAGATCAGAGTAGAAAGCTCTAGCTAACACCATGCCAGAAATGGCTCGACTTCTAGCACTTTTACAAGAGCTTGGTATTCACTAATCTTCACCTCTAGTTCGTTGGTGTGACATTTTGGAGCTACCTATCTTACTGCGAATCCCATTAGTGACTTTCACTAATGGCTAACACCATGCCAGAAATGGCTCGACTTCTAGCACTTTTACAAGAGCTTGGTATTCACTAATCTTCACCTCTAGTTCGTTGGTGTGACATTTTGGAGCTACCTATCTTACTGTGAATCCCATTAGTGACTTTCACTAATGGCTAACACCATGCCAGAAATGGCTCGACTTCTAGCACTTTTACAAGAGCTTGGTATTCACTAATCTTCACCTCTAGTTCGTTGGTGTGACATTTTGGAACTACCTATCTTACTGCGAATCCTATTTTTCATGCTTGAACAAAGCATGTTCAAGGTGACTTTCACTTCGTTAATGGAAAGGTAGAACTAGAAAATCTTGGAGTTCGGGTATCCTCTATAAAAACCATGATGTTTACAGATATCTCTATAATACCATTGGTCACACACACATCACACCTCATTCCACGATTCTATGTTCTTGGTTTGAGGAGGTCTAATAGATAATAATAACTTTTCTTATTTATCTTATTAATTTATTATTATTAATTACCTTATTTAATTAGTTTCATAATTGGATTAGTTTGTTTGTCAGTAAGTTTATTAAGCTTGTATAAAGGCACTTGTAAAATCACAGTCATTAAAGATCAATAATGACATCAGTTTTTTGGTTCCGAATCCTCTCGGGTTTTTACTAATTAACAAGACTATGACTGCGTTAGTTTTTTTACCATCACAAGTGTACTGCTCTGCGAGCAAAAACGATTCTATCTTTAGCAAGTGCGAGCAAAAACGTGCCAAAGTGAGCGAATTTAGAAGTTCACTCTTTTGCATGAAACAAGTTCAGTACAATAGTTAGAACTACTCACAATGACAAATTATATTTTGTTTCACTTTCTTCTTATTAGCAAATACGATGGTTAGATGTAACAAATACAAATAACATCCCTGGAATAACCGCACTTAAAAAAAGGAAGAACTTATCTTGAGGGAAATTATTCATCATTGTCAGTAACTATTGAAAGTTCAAACCTATAACCATCTGTCTATGTGTGTGTATATATGTATATATACAGATATACATAATTTATGATTATCTATGCTTGTATTTCGTTTAATAATCAAGTATTTGCTACAGCAATTTGGGCCAGAACTACCTGACAGGCTCCTTGTCACCTTCCATTGGAAATTTAACTCGGATGCAGTGGCTGTAAGGCCATTCTTTTTTATAGCCTGAACTCGTTGATCATTTTCAAGCTCTACATCTTTAAGAATAAGTCTGAGATTTATGACGATGATTTTGAATTTTTTCTAGGACTTTCGGCATCAATGCATTATCAGGGGAGGTTCCAAGGGAGCTTGGGCTGCTTACTGACCTTAGATCATTGTATATTTTTATCCTTCTTTTTCTTTCTTCCTGTTATCTAGCAAAAATTTCCTCTCCTGATTCTTTGTTGATTAAAATAAATATAAACTTTTTATGTTGCAGGGCATTTAGCACAAACAGTTTCAATGGTTCCCTGCCGTCTGAACTTGGAAATTTGCGAAGTTTACAACAGCTGTAAGAACATGATCATGGTGTTTTGAATATTTCTGTAAGAAATTTGATTGTTTTAGATAAATTATGTTCGGGCAGTATATGAACTTACTCAGGGGACAGTTTATTGTTGCTTAGTAATCGTCATGTTTGTACCCTCCTGAATATGTCTTTCCTTGTTCTCATATCATCTTCATGTATGTTCATTTTGTCAGTTACATCGATAGTGCTGGGCTTAGTGGTGAAATACCTTCTACATTTGCTAATTTACAGAGCCTGGAGACTGTGTAAGAGCTTTCACACTTTCAATAAAGTGGCACTTCATCTATCCCGCTAATTGTGATGGCTCCATTGCACAAAGGCTTGGTTTTACACTGTTATCATTACTAGTAAAATTGATGGTCCATTCCTTTGCTTTGTCTTCTATTAAAGGACATTTTAGATATATGACGTATAGTCAAACAATGTGTTTAATGTTCTAGGCTAGTTTTTCATTATTGACATCATTCTTTATGGAAACTAATTCTTGGCATCTCATCAGATGGGCTTCAGATAATGAATTCACAGGGAGACTACCTGAATTTATAGGAAATTGGACACGATTACAAGCATTGTAAGTTAATCTCCATAGCATATTCAAGGTGTATGAGATGAAAGTGCAAGACAATTTACATGCTTGATGTTCCTATGTAGGAGGTTCGAGGGGAACTCTTTTGAAGGTTCAATACCAGCTTCCTTTTCTAGACTGACCTCTTTACAGGACTTGTAAGTCTTTGTCGATTATCTGTTGGCGTTCATTATTATACTTTGCTAGTTGTTTGATTGTAACTTAAAGCCTCTAAAATCTAACTGCTATTGTTCTATAATGTAACAGGCGGATAAGCGGTCTATCTAATGGAACTCTCGATTTTATTGCTGATTTGAAGTCCCTGAGTGTTTTGTGAGTGAATATTTCAATCTTATTAAGTTTATCCATGCTATAATCTTGAAGACAATATATAACGAGATAATTCTCTTGCAGAAGTTTGAGAAATAACCGAATTTCTGGCTCTATCCCAATCGACATTGGAGAATATCAAAATTTGACTCGGTTGTAAGTGATCTGCAATGAGACTAAAAGAATGAAACCTCTCAGGATGTTAATTCCTATTGCTATTGCAAGTCTTATTATTTGGGCTCATCTCACCTACTAACATAAGTGCCTTCTTTTCAGGGATTTGAGCTTCAACAGTTTGACTGGGCAGATCCCAAGAGACTTGTTCAACTTAAGTCAAATCTCATTCTTGTAATACACATCTTTTCATACTACAGATAATATTTTTCATGAAGTCTAATTCTTGATTTTTGGCATCTTATGACACCAAAATAGCTAAACTTATATGATATCGTTCTCAGGTTTCTCGGAAACAATAGTTTAAATGGTACCCTTCCTGATGCGAAGAGCACAACTCTTCTTTATATGTAAGCTTGGTTTAAAAATGCGCGCCTGATGCGCGCCTGATGCGTGATGCGCCCGATGCGGTGGCTGAAACGCATCAGGTGGTCTGATGCGCTGGGGGGTAGGCGTTGCGGTCTGATGCGGTCTGATGCGCTCGACTGATGCGTGATGCGGTCAATGCATGATGCGTTCTGTTGCGCTTGACTGCTGCTTTTTTAGTTTTTTTCATTGATTTATCAGTCTTATTCTTTCCTCCACTTCATCTTCATGGCTGTTTTTCTATTTTTTTTTAATCCGCTGCCTTTTTTCAATTCATTCATCAGTCACAATTACATCAGCGTTTGTTTTTTTTAACAACAGTTGATGTCACTACCTTCTACTTGCTAGTTGATACTAATATTGAATTGTATTTAACTATTTATACATATCATGTGTTTAGGGAATGGTTAGGTTATATAAGTACTTACACGGTATTAAATTAGTTTAGAAGTAATTTTTGTGAAAATTAGGCGCATCGTGTTCGTGATGCGAGCGCATCACGCATCACGCATCACGCATCGGCTCCCGGGACTCTAAACGCATCAGATCGCATCCCGCATTTTTAAACCAAGTATGTAAGTGAGTTGAATAGCCATATTTAGGTTATCATTTTTGCAAACTGATTACTGGCAGGTTTATTATATAAATCTTTTTCTTCCTAATTTCTATATAATGATCTTCATGCTAGTGATGCGTCATACAACGAACTACTCTTATTTGATAACAAAAACACTCTTTTTACTAAAACCACTTTAAGAAGTGTTAACAGAGCTAGGAATAAAAGTTTGTATTATTTATGATAAACTCAAAACAGAGAACAAAGGGAAGCATATATACAAGTAACCGTAAAGCCCATAAAGGCCCACATCCCACTTAGGAATATTTACAATAACACTCCCCCTCAAGCTGAAGCATATATATTGATCATGCCCAGCTTGTTACAAATATAATTAATTCTATTCCCTTGTAAGGCTTTGGTGAATCCATCCGCAAGTTGACCTACCGTCCTCACATGAGAGGTAGTAATCGTTCCATCTTCTATCTTTTCTCGAGTGAAATGACAATCCATTTCAATGTGTTTGGTTCTCTCATGAAATACAGGATTGTTGGCAATATGAATAGCAGCCTCATTATCACACCATAGGTTTATTGGTTTTGATTGAGAGAACCCGATCTCATCAAGTAGATTACGTAACCATACAAGTTCGCAGGTCGTCTGTGCCATAGCTCTATACTCGGATTCAGCACTTGAGCGAGAAACAACGTTTTGTTTCTTACTCTTCCAAGAAACAAGATTGCCTCCTACAAAGACACAATAGCTGGTTGTAGATCGTCTACTTGTAGGATCTCCACCATAGTCGGCATCGGAGAAACCTTCTATGAAATGATGACCATCCTTTTGATATTTGATGCCATAACCAGGAGCTCCTTTCAAAAACTTCAGAATATGACAAACGGCATCCCAATGTGAGGTTCTTGGAGACGACATGAATTGACTCCTGACACTTACCGTAAAAGCAATGTCAGGGCGAGTGATTGTCAGATAGTTGAGCTTTCCCACAACTCTTCTATAATTCTCCGGATTTTCAAGAGGGTCATCATCGTCAGCTTTCAACTTCACATTTGGTCTCATAGGGTAACCGCAGGGTTTCGCCTCGATCATTCCCGAATCAGTCAGGATGTCTAAACAATACTTGCGTTGTGACAAACAAATCCCTTTGCAATTTCGAGAGACTTCAATTCCGAGGAAATACTTCAGAGGACCAAGGTCCTTAGTCTGGAACTGAGATGCAAGGAAGTCTTTCAATTTCTAGATTCCATTTTCATCACTCCCAGTAACAACTATATCATTGACATATACAACTAACAGAATACATCCTGAACTGGATGAAGCAAAGAACACCGAGTGGTCATATGCGCTTCTTTTTAAACCAAACTTGGTAACCACTGTACTAAATCGTCCAAACCAGGCACGGGGAGATTGTTCTAGACCATACAGAGACTTTCGTAATCTGCAGACTTTACCACACTCCCCCTGAGCAACAAACCCGGGTGGTTGCTCCATATAGACCTCCTCAAGTAAATCTCCGTGACAAAGGAACAAAAATGAGTGAATACTTCGGGAATAATCATCTACAAAAGTAACGAAGTACTTGAACCCAGTTTTAGAAGTAACGGGACAATGACCCCATACATCTGAGTGAACCAGTTTAAATGGAGATGCAACTCGTTTATTAACTCTAGGGCTTAGATGAACATGGTGATGTTTAGCAAATTGGCATGAGTCACAATTTAGGGAAGACAGATGTGAAAGCTGGGGATACAATTTCTTTAAACTTTGAAGTGATGGATGCCCTAAATGACAATGTAACTCAATAGGGGATAATGATGCTAACCTTGCTTGAAATTTAAGCTCTTCAGGTTCAAACACATAAAGTCGACCAGATTCTCGTCCTCTGCCAATGATTTGTTTTGTTAACAGATCCTGAAAGACACGGAATCAGGATAGAAGGAGACACTGCACTTCAATCCACGAGTTATTCTACTGACTGATATCAGATTAAATGTAAACTTAGGTAGGCTTAGTACACAGGATAATGACATTGACCGAGAGAGTTTAACTGTTTGATACGAATCAAATTGATAATCAAGAATTGGATAGAATACACCCGTAATCGGATGCTTGAAAGTACAAAAGGGGCCTGATATTCGAGATTCAGGGGATCTCCAAAACAAAGAAATAACAAAAATACTTAAAACTCTCCCCCTCCACATGTTGGCCGGCCCTAATATATATAGCCAAACCCTAAACCCTAAAATAAGGAAACTAACTCGATAAATTAGGAAAAGATAATTAATTCAAATAATAAACCTAAATAGATAATCCTAAATAAATAATAATAATTAACCCAAATCCTGGACCGTATCATTACCCCGCCCTGAAAATCCACCTTGTCCTCAAGGTGGTGGACTCATGACTAATCAGCATGTGGGCGAGGGCCTTCCTCCTCCGCGTCTTCTTCATCAATCAACAGAACATGCAATGTCTTTGGCGGACAACGATAACCCGGTGCAAACCTTCCATCACAGCGGAAACAAAGCCCCTTGGCTTTCTTGTCGGCTATTTTTGTCGGTGTCATTTGCTTGAGGGGTTGTGGAAGTCCTTTTGAAGTCGGGTCAGTGGAACTAATGTGCTTGAGAGGTTTGTCACCTCCTTTACTAACCTCAACCGAACCCCCAGTCCCAGATTCATCAATCATAAGTGCCAGATCCATGGTTTGCCCCAACCCTTTAGGCTGTAAGACCCTGACTGCACTGTGCAACTCGGGTTTGAGACCTTTTAGAAAAGTGCCCTCCAAGATATTCTCCGAAACCCCCACCAACTGGGAGGCTATTGCCTCAAATTGTGTTATGAACTCCCTAGCTGATCCCTCTTGACTGATCCTCAGGAACTGTTCATACAAACTACCGTCTTGGGACAGCTGGAAGCGTTTGAGCAGCCGGATTTTCAAGTGTTCCCAACAGCGAAACGACTCCCTGGCCTCGCACCAGCGGTACCAGGCTAAAGCCGGCCCCTCTAAACATAAAACCGCGGCACGCAGCCGCTCCCCAGAAGTAACAAATCCATGCACCTCAAAAAACCGTTCTACCAAGAATACCCATCCATACGCATCCTCTCCATTAAAAACCGGCATTTTCAGTTTACGTAAGCGGTAATCCGCACTCGGCACCCAGGCCCGCTCCCCTGTAAATCCCGAACCCCTGCAATACCCACTGCTACTCGGTGGTACCCGCGTATTCACAAAAGAAAAGTTCAACGGTTCAGAATGAAACCTACCCGTGGGACCCGTAGTGGACAAGGAATCTGATTAGTGCTACTGCTCTCGTAAATCTGGAACAGAGGGAACCCCAGATCATCATACATTGGCCCGGTGGATGCGTAGGGTCCAACCCCCGTGGTAGGCGGCGGAATGGTGGTATGCGATGTGGCTGGTGCCACCGGCGGCGGCGGCGGTGGCGGTGGTGGTGGTGGTGACTGTTTTGCGAGCTGCAACAACAGAGTCAACATCTCATCCTGCTTCTTCTCCAACCCCTCCAACCTCTGCCTTGTTTCGTCCAAGGCCTGATCGATTCGGTCAAGGCGATCAGCAGTCTCGGTCTTGAACTGACTCAAATCAGCGTCAACATCTGCTACCTTCTTCGACATCGCAAATCACACATTCGAATCTGGAAAAAAAAAATTCCTTCCCGATGAACAGTAGCGGCGTCGTGAACAGTACTTCCGACATGAACAGTGAAATCGTTTTTCTTTTTTTTGGGGGGGGGGCAGAATCGATCTGGCTCTGATACCAATTTGATACGAATCAAATTGATAATCAAGAATTGGATAGAATACACCCGTAATCGGATGCTTGAAAGTACAAAAGAGCCCTGATATTCGAGACTCGGGGATCTCCAAAACAAAGAAATAACAAAAATACTTAGAACTCTCCCCCTCCACATGTTGGCCGGCCCTAATATATATAGCCAAACCCTAAATCCTAAAATAAGGAAACTAACTCGATAAATTAGGAAAAGATAATTAATTCAAATAATAAACCTAAATAGATAATCCTAAATAAATAATAATAATTAACCCAAATCCTGGACCGTATCACTGTTCCAGATCCAATTACTTCAGAAGTAGATCCATCAGCAACTAAGACTTTCTCAGAAGATCGATGTTTACTAAATTCATAGCAAATTATGATTACCCCGTCATGTGATCCGAAGAACCGGAATCAATAACCCATTCAGAAGCAGATGACAACAAACAAGTTGGATTACATCTCTCAGCCAATGTAGAGGTTGATACGGATTATTTCAGATTAGCCATAACTGAACTTTCAAACACTAATTAAGTCTTCAACGCCGAGAAAAGAAGAAGTAACCAAATAAGAATACCCAAGCAACCTTTGATGAAGTACAAGATAAGGAATTACTAGACCGGTGTGAATTTAGAATTCAACTAATATTAACATCAAATTTGAGATTCTCAACACCAATCTTACTAAACTGAAACCTATCTGAATATTCCTGAAAAAAATCAGAACATGAACAGATCCGAGATGCCAATCAACCAGAATCTTAAAATACAGATCGAATCTTTCCAACGATAACAATATCCAAATAAATCAGAAGAACAAGGTGTTGCCTCACCAAATAATCAGATGACTTATATGTTGTCGCACCAAACAACAAGATGTA
Organism: Pulicaria dysenterica; assembly: GCA_947179395.2. Lineage (NCBI taxonomy): Eukaryota > Viridiplantae > Streptophyta > Magnoliopsida > Asterales > Asteraceae > Pulicaria > Pulicaria dysenterica. Next base: position 16,381,029 of record OX359291.1, read on the forward strand.
GCCCAGCAAGAGGAATAACTCAGATTGCAGCAGACAAGACAAATCCCGAGCAAGGAATCCGACTAACAGGAGTAAAGTGCCGAAGTCTCACCAGAAATGGAACCACAATAAGAAAACGACTCACCAGCAGAAGAAACCAAAGTCGACGGTGGCAGGAAAAAGGCTCACGCGCCGGCGCGTGAACTAGTGCAGCGGAGGCGCGGCGGCGCGTGAGGGGCATAACAGTCGTCGGACTAGGTGGCAGAGGTCGCCGGAGGGTACAGGTCATCCGAGTACTGGAGGTGACAATTAACAAACACTTCACCAGGTCCGATTTAGGCTTGAACGTTAACAGATGCATGGTCCAGCTCTGATACCATGTTCACAGAGCTGGGAATAATAGTTTGTATTATTTCTGATAAACTCAAAACAGAGAACAAAGGGAAGCATATATACAAGTAACCCTAAAGCCCATAAAGGCCCACATCTCACTTGGGAATATTTACACTAACAAGAAGAAAGTACACTTTTTTTTAGAGACTACTACCCTTATGTTTTCTTGGATTGTACACTAAAGTCTATACAATAATCTTCATGCCAGTGATGTGTCATACAACGAGCTATCCGGGACACTTCCTTCTTGGGTCAATGAGCCAAACTTACAACTGTAAGTGCATGATGTTGCTTATTATGTTTAGAATTTTGGTCTATAAGAAGTACTTATTTGTGCCATCTTTGAAATTTGTTTTTCTATGCAAAAATGAGAATCATACATTAATTTTTAGCATAGCTTTTGGTGCTATATTGTATTTCTAATGTGTGCAATGTGCAGTAACTTAGTTGTGAACAACTTCACGTTAGGAGATTCAGGAAACAGGTAATTTTGTTTTTTAAACAACTATGCTTGATATTTCTTTAAATCATTGTCAACTGCTTATGCCGATAACATTGAAACGCCATGCCTTGCTCACCAGTGGTTTGCCTTCAAGATTGAATTGTCTCCAAAGGAATTTCCCTTGTGGTCGTGTGACGCCAAGATGTACGCAAGAAGATGAAAATTATATTCCCTGTTATGAATGATTATTATCAAGAATTTAATTTGCGGAATACCACTTTCCCTGTTAAAATTTGCAGATAGTAACTTTGGAATAAACTGCGGTGGCCCTCGAATTACGTCATCTAGGCAAATAGTTCACGGCAGGATGATGAAAGTCTTGGACCAGCAACATACAATGTGACTTCTGAAAGAAGGTGGGGTCTCAGCAATGTTGGACAAAGGGACAACCCACAATATACTGCCTCCAGTTTACGTCAGTTCACTAACACCTTAGATTCAGAATTGTTCCAGACCGCGCGTATGTCCGCAGGATCATTAAGATATTATGGTTTAGGACTAGAAAATGGTAACTACACGGTAAGACTCCAATTTGCAGAACTAGTGATAGAAGATGGTCTCACTTGGAGGAGTACTGGAAGGCGTGTATTTGACATATATCTGCAGGTCCGTGTTAAATAGCCATAGGGGAAGTACTGTTTATCCAACACAATTGATCCATGTTGCCACCTAAGTATGACATATAGTAATTGTTTACTTAATATCTATCATTAGCTTCTCGAACTTTGCTTCTTCCAGGGGAACCTGGTGTTTCCAGATTTTGATATAAAGAGGGGAGCAGGTGGGAACTCTTTTAGTCCTGTTTCAAGGCAAGCAACTGTTCAGATTTCAGACAACTATCTTGAGATACATTTATTCTGGTCTGGAAAAGGGACTTGCTGTGTACCTACTCAAGGGACTTTTGGACCTCTTGTTTCTGCAATCAGTGCCACCCCAAGTATAATTTCTTTCTCCAAGTTAGTTGCTTAAGTTTGAATTCTTGATATTTGACAACTGATACTCTTTGCTTATTTTTGTAGACTTCACTCCCACTGTGAGCAACAGTCCACCTTCTACGAAGAAGAACAGGACTGGTTTGATCGTAGGGATTGTTATTCCTATTGCTGTTGTAAGTGCTCTGTCACTAATAGCTCTATATATTTTCCGGCAGCGAAGGAAAAGGCAGGATACCTCTGTCAATTATGAAGGTAGTTTTTCTAGATCTTTCTTCATGATATAGAAAGACAAATGTTTTCCCTAGTTCTATTTTCATCTTATTGCCAGAAGCATGCTCATTTCTATTCTTGTATGGTTACATAACCAGACCCATAAATTTAGGAGTAGATTATTGTGTGTGGTTGTAGTAAAAACCGGAGATAAAAATTGAGGCCAGTAATTTATCGCTTAATATATTTTATACGACTAGAGTCAAAATTAGGATAACATCAATATCTCCAAGGATCCAAGTTACCAAACTATTATTAGCTTTAGGGAATAGGAACAACCAACCAATAATAATCAACCACACAATAAATCAGCGAAATAAAAAACGGGAAAGACCATGGGCGGAGGAGGCCGATAATTAATCCATCATAATACTGCAGTCTTTACAAGCTTGAAAGGAGATCAAATTACAAAGCTTTAATGGTGAACGGTAATTAGAAATTAAACCCTAATATTTATTGTTGTGTGCCGTCGCATAAGAGAAGAATTAAAAGATTTTTTGATGAGAATATATTTTGGTGCTCGAAAAAACTCCACTTTCTGCCAACAAGGGTTTTAAACCCAATTACTAATTACTATAAGTTTATGCAACTTCTCAAAATTAACCCTTGAAGAATATAAAGACAATGTTTAACAGCGGTGAATTTAAATGCAAGTTATTTCACATTCACCCAAAAGCTTAAAGATAATGATCAACAGGAACAGGATTGGCAAATAATCTGATCAGACTTGTGATCCAACTATATGGATATTGACCGTTTATTTTTCGTTCTTGTTGAAACTCCCATGCCCACCTACTTTGCCACTCCCTTTTTCTTGTATTTTGAGGATCGTACTTCTTCCTAGAACCTCACATGAGCTTAAACACAATCAGATGACATGGTTCTGAATCCCCACTAAGCCATTCTGCTTCCCATTAACCATTTTATTGATATGGTAGCAAAACATGTCTTTTGCATCTGTGATTCCATATCCCTCAGGAATCCATCTGTTAACATACTCATGCTTTTTCTCTGATATGCAGAGTTCCTGGGAATTGATGCCAGACCAAATACCTTTGGTTATGATGACCTGAGAGCTGCAACAAATGATTTTAGTCCTGCAAATAGTTGAAGTTAACTGTTAACCTTGATTAGCTAACTGCTGATACGTTCTCAATCAATTATATATGGCAAACAGGGAACACTTGAAGATGGGAGAGTAATAGCTGTTAAACAACTCTCCATAGCCTCCCACCAAGGCAAGAGTCAATTTATGGCTGAAATTGCCACAATATCTGCTGTTCAACACCGCAACCTTGTCAAATTGTATGGATGTTGCATCGACGGAGAGAAACGACTTCTTGTTTACGAGTATCTTGAGAACAAGAGTCTTGATCAAGCATTATTTGGTGAGCAGTAGCTTATTGCTAAAGGTGGCAATTTCCATCCCTTACTTATTACCGGGTCCATTTGGGGTGTTTTTGTTATCTCGAACGGGATAAATAATTTTTTTTAGCTAATAGCGAAATGGGTTCAAAATAACCAAAAGTCTATTTTTAATGCGTACAACCTTCTAATAGATCAATTATATCTAATAAAAAAATTAATTGACAAAAGGTTCTAGCGGGTCAAACAGACTCGTTTTTACTTAAAATGACCCGTTTCAACCTGAATGTGACCCAACTGACCTGAGTTGTCCATGTGTCCACCTCTACTTATTACATTTACTAAGTACATGTTTAAAATTTTGGTGTATAATACTATAATGTTACATCTGGGGTCTGTGATGCAGGAGAGACCAGCTTGTCACTTAATTGGTCCACCCGGTTTGAAATATGCCTGGGAATAGCACGTGGTCTTGCATATTTGCATGAGGAATCTCGCATACGTGTTGTACACCGAGATGTTAAAGCTAGCAATGTTCTACTTGATTCTGAATTAAACCCCAAGATATCAGATTTTGGTTTGGCAAAACTTTATGATGACAAGAAAACACATGAGTACTCGTGTTGCGGGCACAATGTAAGATTGATGACAAGTTATTGTGGTATTTGATTAATAATAAGTTGACAGTCTGTATTTACTGATTCATGATGTAGTGGGTATCTTGTGCCAGAGTATGCGATGCGTGGACACCTTACAGAAAAGGCTGATGTGTTTGGCTTTGGAGTTGTAGCTCTAGAGATCATCAGTGGAAGGCCCAATTCTGATTCAAGTTTGGAAGATGATAAAATATATCTTCTTGAATGGGTATGTTTCGCCTTCTTTTTCATAAATCTCTCTAAATTTTTCTTAAGTTAAAATATTCATATTATTATATTTGAGATAATGTATGTGATGCAGACCAAGTTTTCAACTTTTTAATATTAACACTCCCATTTATTAGAACCACTTTATAGGCCACCCAAGTATGCATTTTGTTTCATTACACCACCTCTGGCAAAAAAACATGCCGGCTAATGAACAATTTTAGCCAACTAGTTCATGTGCAAGAGCTATATGCTTATGATCTTGCAAGCAAGCTTGAGGAACACATGAGCTACTTTGCTAGTTCATTTACACTCACGCTATTTGGTTTAGATTCAAATGGATGTAGGTTTTTTTTTCCGTATTACGTTCAGTATAATATTTATTAATCCTTACTCTGAAAAAAGTTATTTACAAAAGAAAAGAAAAAAGTATGATAAAACTATTTTATTTTGGGGTTAAACATGGAATAATCCTCAAAGTTTTATTTGTTTTACGGTTTAACCCTCAGTTTTTTTAACACGTAATAACTACAAATCCACATTGTTTCATTTAAGTTATGTTTTAATCTTCAAAGTTTCACTTGTATTTCAGTTTAACACTCAAAGTTTGTTTTTAAATGGTTTAACCATAAAGTTTAGTTTGGTTTTCGTTTAGGTCCTTCAAGTTTTAGTTTATTTGCGATTTCGCGCACTTGCTTACCTTTAACCTTCCTAGCAGGTAAAATGCATGTTTTTATTTATTTTTTATATTTTTTAAATCTTTTTCTTCCTCTAGATTCAATCAGACTAGCTAACAATCAAGCATTCAAATATCAAAGTTCATTCATTAAACACGCATTTGGAACCAAAATCTATCAATGAAATGAACAAATAAATCGCAATTGGCGATCTGAAACTTGTAACATCTTCAAAATGTCAAATGCAAAATAAATCTATACGTAAACATCTTATTGAAATGAGTATTTAAATCAATCTGGAAAGAGAAAAGGGGGGGCGACAAAGAGAGATACGAAAATGAAGAATTTTCAGATGCACATATTTACGAAGGAGGGATACGACCTGAGTCCATGTTTGATGGCAGAGGTTAAACCATTTTATAAAAAAACTTGAGGATCAAACTGAAATACAAGTGAAACTTTAAGGATGAAACATAATTTAAATAAAACATTATGGTTATTACGTGTTAAAAAAACTTTGAGGATAAAACCAAAATACAAGTGACACTTTATGGATTAAAACATAATTTAAATGATTAATTATGATTATTACGTGTTAAAAATTTTTTTGAGGATTAAACCGTAAAACAAATAAAACTTTGAGGATTATTCCGTGTTTAATCCTTTATTTTTCAACCGAAAATATAAAAATTAAACTTTAAAATTTTCTAATTGTTTATCTAAAAAGTAGAAATTAAATTGTAAATGAAAATATTCATGAAACTATTTGTTAAAACAAAAAAAAAGAAAAATCTCTCAAACTGATCCAAGAGTATGGGAAAAAATTCTGAAGCAAAATAAAGGTTCAAGTAATGAACCCATGACCTGTTCTTTAACTACCCAATGCCTTACCAACAAGCCAAGTAAAAGCTTGTTGATTTTAGGTAACTCTTAAATATATAAAATTACCGGAGGTAGTTACTGTTCATAACCTTAATGTTATTATATATAATTTGATTCCTGTGTTACGATCTTAGGCGTGGAACTTACATGAAGCTAATAACGAACTTGAGCTGGTGGATGAAGTATTATTTGAATTTGATGAAAATGAAGTAAAAAGAGTGATGAAAGTCGCTCTTTTGTGCACCCAAACCTCACCACTGCAACGACCATCAATGTCAAGAGTGGTGGCAATGCTTTCAGGAGACATAGAAGTATCTGGTGTTATTACACGCCCTGAGTACTTGACTGCTTTTAATTTTGACGATGCCACAACATTTAAAAGTGTTATTCCAGGTTCAGGTACCGACCGTGTGCCAAGTACAAGTCATTCCATTGTTTCACCAACGACGCCTGGTAATGCTTCCAGACCAATGCTTCATGATCTAATTGGAGAAGGTAGATGATGGAGACGACAGACTGGCTTTTCTTTCTTTGTCAATAATCTTCAGAGACTTGTACTTTTTTTTTTGTTTAAGTTTTCTTGACGGTTTATAGTCTCTTGATCTAGATTCTAAATTTGTTCACATGGAATATGGTTGAAGGAAGATGTGATTGATATACCTGTGACAGCAAAGTATTCTATAGATGGTTTTTTTTAATAAAAGTTGTGGTATGTCAAAATAAAAAGGTGCTTTGTTTCACCAAATGAGTTACTAGTAAATGGTGGTCAAGCACACTTTCAAGTCAACTCTAGAAGTGCATAATAGGATACTAATATACTATACACATCATGATAACACATACAAATCACAAACACATTTATATACACGTATTTGTTTACGAACATTTATTCATATACCTTACTATAAATATACTAATCTATATATATATATAAGAGGCTTACCAAATTTCTAAAATTAACCATTAATCAGCCTTCAATTAGCCAATCAGAACCTCTAATTTCACAATGATTCAATTTTGCAAAACAATTTTGGCAATATCCAATTTCCCGATTTTAAAACACGCGGGTCATAAATCCTTATTCTGGAATCATATTAACCCGACTCCTTTGAGGGTTTCTATACCTGATTTCAAAATCGCGATACTTTCTACACACACTTCTTTGCTCCGATTTCTTTTTCATCGTCGATTCAAAAATCAAGCTTCAAGTTCTTCGTCATCGTCGATTCAAAAATCAATCTTCAAGGTATGTTTATTTAGTTTTTCTGTTTCATCTTGCTTAGTATCTTCTTTGATTTTTACGACTCAGATGTTTAGGTTTTAAGATTTTATGATTTCTGTTTTCTGTCCTTCATCCGATTCAACGAACATATTTTCGTATAAAGGTTTTAGGGCTTTTGTTGTTACTGTTAATTTGGCTGATTTCTTGGATAAACATAAGTTTGCGGGTGATGTGATGTGATTGTATAATCTTCGACAATTCGCTGCATATACAAGAAATCAACATACATTTGGCATTTATCGATGGTCAAAATTATCTCTATAGTGTTCATCGATTCAAGCTATCTGTAGTAACTTAAGATTTTTTACTTTTTTAATTCCTATTTATGTGATTCTCACTAGGTCTTTTTATTTCAAATTGACAATCAAAATTATCTCTTTTGTGTTTATGGAGTCAAGTTCCATAGAGCCTTTAGGGTTGAAATACAGTTATGCATTCCATGTATTTCATTGAACGTTTATGCAGTTTAAGCATACCATCTGTTTCATGAAATTTCTGAATGAAAAAATGAAGTAATATTATCTAAGAAACGGCTATTGGAGTAATACCTGCAGGTTTTTTACAAATTTAGTGTGGACTATGTTTTGATGTTTTCAATATTAATTTTGTGCCTTCATTTTTATCTTATGACTTTACATGAATATTTGTAAAAAAAGGTACTGGAAATGGGAGATAAAATCTCTTCTAGATTCAGCCAGTCAACCATGTACACCTGCTTATGCTATTCTTGCTGCAATTCGAGGTATATTTATTTTATAATATATTTTGAAATACTTATTTTGCTTATTAATTGAAGTTTACATGATTTACTTTTGGCAGGGCATAAACCCTCTGTAGATGTAGCCACAATCTGGCAAAGGGAGACTAGATTTTTTAGTGTCTTGATGCTTGCATGGGGTACAACTACAAATTTTACATGCTCTTTTTCATCCCAATTGTAGGTTTTATTTTCTTTTTAATTCTTGCACATTACAGTTTACTGGATAATTCTTGCACATTATTTCATTTTTTCCCTTGAAGGATTGATAGCAGATATAGATATTGAATCTGAGCAGTATCGGTGGATGGGAAGTGCTCGAGTGGATTTTTATGTAAGTTTTGTGGTTTTTGCTTTCAAATTTCTTACTACCAGTTTGATGTAAAATGCTAAGCCAATTGATGCTCCATAAAATATCAGTAATCAGTTTACTTTGTGTGTTTTAATAAATAAGGTATTTTCCAAAAGCTATATTCTATTGATTAGAGGAACGTTAAGTTGGCATATTGTTCATGGGTTGTGATTACAATAACCGTAAATAACAACAAACATAAATAGATAACTAACTTAAATAGCTTTCATCTTCTCAATTAGATATCAAACATGCCGAACTCTTCACATGTATCATTGTGATTAAAAACAAACTCGGATTTTATTGAAGAAAGCGAAACAAAACACTCCACACAAACACACACGAAAGATTTTACAATTTGAGAATAAATTTTAGCAATACGTTAAAAGTTACCATACTTTCTTAATGATTGGAAACCATTACAACACTAAAGTAGTAAAATTTGCGATAAGACAAATAATAATATTTTTCTTACTCAGGGTCTTCAAAGAATTCTAAGCCTGTGAAAATATAATGGTTGTATATCTTTCGTGCCTACTCCTGGCTTTGAAGATGTGGGAGAGCCATGCCAAGCAGTTTAATTTCATCCAAAACCTAATGTTTTTGGAATTTTCATAGATTTGATAGTCAATTTTAATCTAGGACATTGCTTTTAATCTAGGACAATGCTATTTTTATCACCAGGAACACAAGCAGTGAAGCATGTTTTAAATTGAAGTTTATATAAAATATTCAATAAGATAATCAGAATTGTAAGTGTGTCCTTGCATATTTTTCTGTAGGCTACCATGACGGGTGCCATGTCTAAATTAAATTATTTATGGTTAGATTTCATTTTTAATTGCCGGGTTAAGTACTGTTCCATTGATTGCTATTCACAGTTATTCAAAGAATGGAAAATTAAAAGGAAATTGTCCATTATAATTTTTTTACTGTTACATTGCTTACTGTTTAACGTGAACAATTATAGTAGATCCAGGATGCAGTCTATGTCTATTTTTATTGGCTATTTCTTGACTATTAGTTATGGATATACAATGTGGGTTTGCTTAAAATTGGTTTTTGCAAGCATAAATAAGGGGTAATTGGAAATTAAAGTTAATGGTTAGTGCATGTTGCTGTTCATGTGGTTGTTTATTTTTTATTGACGAAGCTCATGGCATCTTGAAGATGAGAATAGGGATTGGAAAGCAAAAGTGGGTCAACATGAAGAACGTTTTAATTACGAGAACACATTGATACAATGGTTGCAAAGTGACGAGAGGAATGGAAAGCAGAGAATATGCAATGTTTTTTCATTCGAGATTTCAATGGCTTGTGCTGAACTCGAAGAAAGTATTGATACGGAAGAGAATGGTGTCTCCAGCATGACCACAATATATCTGCAACTCTGAAACTTCTCTTTTATCAATTATTATTATTATCATCCTAATTATCTACTCATTATACCATTATTAGTTTTAGTGTAATGGTTTCTTAAAACTTGACTCTTTTAGTTAGAGACTTTATTCATTTTAACAATTATATATATAGTGATAAAGTTTAATGTGTTTAACCTTTACCTAAAAAATGTTATACTCCCTGTTTTACCAGGCAGTTACAAAATTACATATTTATGTACTTGAAACATATTTAGTATTTTATAATATAAATTTTTAGGTTTACTTGTATAATACCCGTGCTAGCACGGGTCTATCAACTAGTTTATGCTTAATGATACATGTAGATACATGTATTTGTATAAGTATGACTCTATATTAGATAATTTGTGTTCTAAAGTGACAAATATATATAAATTACTTTTTAGCCCTCGGAAAGCCCTCAGAAATTTCCGAGGGCTTTCCAATGGCGAAAATCGTTTTTTTTTCATATATTACACTATTTTTAAATGCAAAACATAAATAAGCACATGCATGTTTCATAATAAGCATAATCAAACAAATAAATCATAATAGGATACTAATATACTATACACATCATGATGACACATACAAATCACAAACACATTTATATACACGTATTTGTTTACGAACATTTATTCATATAGGTACCTTACTATAAATACACTAATTTATGCTTAATGATACATGTAGATACATGTATTTGTATAAGTATGACTCTATATTGGATAATTTGTGTTTTAAAGTGAAAAATATATACAAATTACTTTTTAGCCCTCGGAAAGCCCTCGGAAATTTCCGAGGGCTTTCCAAGGGCGAAAATCGTTTTTTTCATATTTTACACTATTTTTAAATGCAAAACATAAATAAGCACATGCATGTTTCATAATAAGCATAATCAAACAAATAAATCATAATAGGATACTAATATACTATACACATCATGATGACACATACAAATCACAAACACATTTATATACACGTATTTGTTTACGAACATTTATTCATATAGGTACCTTACTATAAATATACTAATTTATGTTTAATGATACATGTAGATGCATGTATTTGTATAAGTATGACTCTATATTAGATAATTTGTGTTCTAAAGTGACAAATATATATAAATTACTTTTTAGCCCTCGGAAAGCCCTCAGAAATTTCCGACGGCTTTCCAATGGCGAAAATCATTTTTTTTCATATATTACACTATTTTTAAATGCAAAACATAAATAATCACATACATGTTTCATAATAAGCATAATCAAACAAATAAATCATAATAGGATACTAATATACTATACACATCATGATGACACATACAAATCACAAACACATTTATATACACGTAGTTGTTTACGAACATTTATTCATATAGGTACCTTACTATAAATATACTAATTTATGCTTAATGATACATGTAGATACATGTATTTGTATAATTATGACTCTATATTGGATAATTTGTGTTCTAAAGTGACAAATATATATAAATTACTTTTTAGCCCTCGGAAAGCCCTCGGAAATTTCCGAGGGCTTTCCAAGGGCGAAAATCGTTTTTTTCATATTTTACACCATTTTTAAATGCAAAACATAAATAAGCACATGCATGTTTCATAATAAGCATAATCAAACAAATAAATCATAATAGGATACTAATATAATATACACATCATGATGACAAATACAAATCACAAGCACATTTATATACACGTATTTGTTTACAAACATTCATTCATATAGGTACCATACTATAAATATATTAATTTATGCTTAATGATACATCTAAATACATGTATTTGAATATGTATGTCTATATGTTTGATAATATATGTTCTAAAGTAACAAATATACAAAAATTACATCTTAGCTCTCCGAAATCTGTCGGAAATCTCTCGCTATCTTTTTCGAGGGTGTATTTCCTCGGAAGTCTCTCGGAAATTTTGCGAGGAATTTCCAAGGGCATGGTAGTTCTCGGAAATCACTCGGAAATTTCTCGATATGTTTTTCAAGGGTGTATTTCCTCGGAAGTGTCTCGAAAAATTTGCGAGGAATTTCCAAGGGCATGTTAGTTCTCGGAAATCTCTCGGAAATCTCTCGCTATGTTTTTCGAGGGTGTATTTCCTCGGAAGTCTCTCGAAAAATTTGCGAGGAATTTCCGAGGGATAACTCTAGGTAACTTAACGCCCTCGGAAATATGTAGGAATTTCCTCGGAAAATTTTCCGAGGGAATTAACGCCCTCGGAAATCCCTCGGAAATCGCGTTGTTTTCTAGTAGTGTGTATATTTTTTTTTTGTTTATGTTTTCTTGATGGTTTATAGTCTCTTGATCTAGATTCTAAATTTGTTCACATGGAATATGGTTGAAGGAAGATGTGATTGATATACCTGTGACAGTAAAGTATTCTATAGATGGTTTTTTTTTTTAATAAAAGTTGTGGTATGTCAAAATAAAAAGGTGCTTTGTTTCACCAAATGAGTTACTAGTAAATGGTGGTCAAGCAGACTTTCAAGTCAACTCTAGAAGTGCAATCCTACTTTTTTTTTCTATGGTACTTTAGCTTAATTATTATGTTTTATTATACGTGATAACTACTTAAATATAATTTTTTTTGAACTCGCTATATCCCACCTCCCCCATATTCCGTTATAGCGGGATTGGGTATTATTGTTGTTGTTGTGTGTTGTTTAAACTCACTACAAACTTTGAAGTCGACTCAACTTAGAAAAGTCATCCAAAGACTGTCAAAGATTATCTTGCATGATTTTTGTTCGGCCCATATGTATTTGACACCCTCTTAGGAGTGAAAAGTGTGACAAACCAATGTCTAATAGTGTTAAAAAACTTAAGTTTGAACTTTAGAATTTTATAATGTAATTAAATTTTGGGGTGTAAAAACTTAAGTTTGAACTTTAGAATTTTATGATGTAATTAAATTTTGGGGTGTAAAACCATTGTGTTGGTTGACCAACCAGTGTGATGGTCAAAGGTCTCGTGTGTATATATATGTAGTCAGATGTATGAATTGCTTTGTGGGAAAATAATGTACCAATAATTTTTTTTTGCGGAAAAGCCTTTGATTCCCTTATCTCTTCTGCTTCGTAAGCTTACACATCAAGTTGGTTCTGCGATTTCTTGTGAATGTTTTTATCTTTGCAATTTCTTCTGTTTTTTCCCCTCCATAACACTATGATTTATGCAGTGTTTGTCTTCTTTTGTTTCTCTTAGGAACCTTTCTTATTTCTCATTCGTATATCAAAAATCTTCAAGTTAAAAGTAAATCAAACTTTAAACGTACCTTGGTCAATAATTTATTGACAAGTCCTTCGACGAGGGATTAGCTTAGTAATCCTATGAGCTCACTCACATTATCTAACGACTTCTATGAGTTGACACATTAGATTGCAAATTTTGTCTCTTATGTCCTGTTTGGTTCGTCAGAAATGACTGGAGTTGCATGTTTGGTTCACAAATTCATGGAATTGGAATCTATGAATTCCTATGAGTTACCTCTCCGATAGGATTTAACCATTCCAACCAAAATGTAATGGAATTTAATCCATTCCTATGTGTTTTTTAGAAAAAACGAAAATTTCACATAATAGTAACCAAGTTTGAAAAATGTTTCATGATGGCCAGTCATGAGAAATTTCACAATGTGATATAAAGTGGTGAGTGATCGTGGTAGAATGGTGTCCTTGGTAGAACACGTTTTAAACTTGGTTACTATTATGTAATTTTTCCACCGAAAAAAATTGCATAAAGATTTTGCCAATTTGGCGGTTTTTAGATCTTTGAACTGACGGTTAATGGATTGTTTTATATTCCTGTGTGCGCATGTAAATAATAAATGATGGATTGTTTTGTACTTTATATTTTGTGGGTGGTGGCAGATAATGGTAGCGGTGATGGCAATGGGTGATTGGTGGTGGTGGTGGTGGTGACGATGGGTGATGGGGGCGACGACGGCGATGGTGGCATCGGGTGGTGACTGGTGAGACGGTGGTGTAACACTGCCATCAGTGCTATCTTATCTCCCATTTCTTTATTCTTCACCTAACCAACACCAACTATCACCTTCTTCGCTGAAGAATAGCACCACCGTCACCCACCATCTCCCCTCGTCGCATAACCACCTGAGACCCCTTTCTCCGTCGCCCATAATCTCGCTGGAAAAGAAAACATATCTGCGATTGGTGTGGTGTCTGCGACCCCTTTTTCCCTCGCACATCACAATTACCGTATCATCACCACCGCCGCATGTCAAATTAGGGTTTTTTACCACTGTTATCTCTCCCTCCCTCTACAAACAGACACACCTTCCCTCTCCCTTCGAATTATGGTTTGTTTATGGGGTTCATCGTTTCCTCGAGCCGGTCAAATCCGCGACTCTTAAACCCACCGCTCCTGTAGCAATACAGGAGCATCCCACATTGGTGAGGCAAGAGAAATTCTTCCTCCTTATAAGGAGGGTGAATCTTTCTCTTATCAGTTGATGCTTTTTAAAACCGTGAGGGGCAACCCAAAGCGGACTATATCATTGGTCGGTTCCCTGGTTGCGATCCTAACACAGGTTCGATCGGCAGGTCAACCCGGTTTTCAAAATTTAAAAATTTTAAAATATATATGCACTGGTGTGTGTGTGTATATATATATATATATATGTATGTATATAAACTTGGAAATAATTACTAATTTGTTAAGAAACCAAATAAGTATCAAGCATAAAATAAAAATTCTATTGAGAAGGTTACGTGAAGTCAATGGGGGTTTATGCTCGAAGGACAGTAGCATGTCGGAGATAAACTGTTGTCTCATGCCGGTTGGAGATGACAGAGGACGGGAGCCGCCTTTCACTGTCAAGAGGGGTTCACAACTCGTTTTCAGGGTTTGCGTCGAGCACTACTAGAAAAACTGTCAATACCAACGGGCGAAATCCGTTGGTAAATAGGCTAATTCCGTTGGTAATCAGGTTTACCAACGAGATTACCAACGGAAATAGCCTGTCGGTAAAAGCCCCGTGGGTAAATTCGTTTACCAACGAATCCGTTGGTATTTTACCAACGAAAAGCCATTGGTGATTAAAAGTTTGCCGTTGGTAATTTTGATGGCCAAAAACCTTATAGTCGTTGGTAATTTACCAACGGAAACGCTATTGGTAGACTAAATATATTTGTTGGTAATTTAAGTAGTCAAAACCTTATAACCTGCTGTGATTTACCAACGGAAAATCCGTTGGTGATTAGTTTTTATATATCCCGTTGGCAAGTTATATATATATATGTATATATATATATATATATATACATAAACACACATCAATAAAACATTACAAAGTACATAATTAGAAACTGGTTTTGATAAGTCAAACTGTCAAACCAAAAATACAATTGCCTAATAAAAGTTAAGGTTCCAACCTATAATTAGTTTGGCAACCACAAAATGTAATATGAGACCAAGTATTCACAATCTACAAAAGGCTTGGTAAATCACAAGAAATTAATATAAGTATCTTCTAACCATAAATTAGTTTGGTAATCATATTAAGTATGTATTTACCAAGCATCTTCTAAATGTTGTTCAAGGCCTACGAGTGCTCTCCAACATTTGTCTCATCTTTTCCATCTCAACGAGTAATCTTGCTTTTTGGCATCCATATCCGCCTTCACCTTTTCTTCCACCTACACCCGCATTGTGTCAATGTGACAAGCAACTTTATTTGCTACTTCTTTATGTATTTGTTCTTCGATCTCTAAGGGAGTTAAAGTAACGGGATGAGATTGCATACTACAAAAGGAGTATGGTGTGGTTTCCAATCAGCTGGGTTCACTTTTTTCTAACTTGATTCCATGTTTGTCGACATAGTGTTTTTGTCTTCTCTTCTCAAACTTTCCTATCTTCTTTAAGATCAACGTGGTCCTCATATTGATAAAGATCCTACAATTAATATTACAATTATATAAATCATTTTAACCTATTGTTGAAAATTGAAGAGTGTCAAGGTACTTACAAGAAACTTTTATATAGATGATCAACTAGATTTTGTCTAAACAAGCCCACTGAGGTAACATGTCAAAAAATAGAAGCCATGACTGCTCAGACTTGTAAAGTTAATAGCAACAAATAAACAACAGCCATTATATACAAAACAACAGCCATGACCGATGAACATCATCTCAATTTATGGCCATGAACACAAGCAACATTTTAAATATATTTTAGCAGATTTATAAATCAATATATACGCACTACATGAGCATAATTATGAAAAAACAGCAGCAACATTTGAAGAAACTCACGAGTTGATTAGTTGCCTAATGATGGCCAATGTCACATGATTTAATATCATATCATATCGAGTGTTTTAAATTTTTACCTTCCTCTTCCTTAGCATCAGATGTAGTTTGGGAATCTGATGTAGTTCCAGTAGTCAGGTTAGGAACTAGTGTCGGCGTATGAGTTGTTTGTAGTTCATATGTGAGAGGTGTAGCATTACGATTTCTTTTCCCTCGACCACCACCACAACCTCTTGTACCAGCCATCTGAAATAAAATTTTAACAGATCAAATTTATTTTAATAGATCAATGATACACAAAATTAGGTCGGCCTTATGCAATTAAAGAACAAAAAAAAGAAAAACCCAAGGCACTTGAATCATCGCGTGAGTTACAAAAAGGGGATGCCGTTAATTACTATATGAGATGCTATCAATTAAGTAAAAGAAATACTATTAGTTAAATTCTACTCCCCAAGCAGATGCTATCAATCAATTATCAATTAAATAAAACATGAGCCACAAACAACACTGTAACAATTAAATATGATCCACAAATAAATGCTAAGAAATACATTGGTTATTGTACTCTTACTTGAGGTTCATTTCGATGAAAACCAATTGGAATTAAATGTAAAGAATATGAAAACTTACTTGATCAGTTGCTTCCACGAATATCCTACAATTATAGGATTAGAATTTGGAAAAGAAAGCTAATTGTTACACGGGAAAACAAAGGAAAACGAAGTCCAGAATTATTACCTCTTATTTTTTTATCATACCTTATTGCGATCATAATGAATGCCTATGTTAGACGAACATGACAAGAAGTTACCATTTAGTATGTGCTAATCATCTGCAATAAAGCAATTTCTATTATAGAAAGTTCTAACTTCTGGACAAAGAGTGTCTCATATCAACATATTTGTAATTAAATAGAACAATCTCATTTGCAACCTTAAAGTTTATTATTTTTTTAAAACCACCAAGAAATTACCACTACCTAAGAACAATTACAAAATACATGTCTCAGCTCTTACAGGTTGCAAGATGCAAACCTAGATGACTAAGGCCTCCTAGGAGCAATACCAAGAACTAACCCACAAACGGATGTATAGATACAACAACATATGAAATAGAGGAAAAAACAAATGCACAACACTTTACAACTTCAAAAAAACACCTTTAACCTTGTATATTTGTTATAGCTAGTTAGTTTTCTTTTTGAACAGCTCATGTATGAACAAGTAACAAAATAAAACAAACCCATTTGTAACCTAGCTATAAACATACGGATAAATCTTATCACAGAAGGGCGGCGGCCTGAGGCGAAAAGAACAAACAACAGTAGCGCGAGCGGCAGCGGCGTATGGCAATGGTGGTTCGGCTGAACATACGAGTACATATATCGCAAATCAGATGAACAAACAACATCGTACTTGCGTTAAATCATAAAAATCGAAAAATCAGATGAAAATTAACATTGTACCTGATGAATTAGGAGATCAATCACAATGAATCAAGGAAGAAATAACTTGGTATGTGGTGTGCGAGAGCCGGCAATGGTTCGACCGTGAGAGCCAACGGGGGTGTGCGTGAGGGAGAAAATAGAGCCGATCTATGGTAGTGTTGTGTGCGTGAGGAAGGTTAGGGCAGAAATTGGGGGGAAATAATGAAGATTTGGGGGCAATTGGGGGGAAGGGAAAAATTAAGGGGGCGGGAAGTGAAATAGTTGTAATAAAATATCTAATTTTAAAATCAAATAAAAAAATTTAATATGATTTTTATATATCTAAATAAATATTTTACTATATACAAATTTCTATTAAAATATATAATCTGAATTAAATTTTAATTTTGAATATAACTCTTTATACTTTATATTAGTTTTTTTAAACAACGAAACATACACACTCTCTATGTCTCTATATTTTAGTTAACTAAGTTTTCCATCAAACTAAATTATGACTTATTTGGTTTCAAGATGTGAGATCCCGTTTATTTTGTAAAATTCGAAAGAATGTAATTGATTTAAGAGTTAATTGGTGAATGATACTTTAACTTATCGATCTATTTCTCCCTTTTTCATCATTTAACTTCAAAAGTAGTAGAGACAGTCATTTATGAACCATTTTTGTAGCGAGAATGTAAACATATAAAATTCTATCAAGCTCACCTATGGAATAAACCTTTCGTTATTTGAGAAAATGTAAACATATAAAATAATGATATTCTTTTCAAATACAAGTTTACTAAACGCAATGTAGCATTGAATTTTATTTCAATTCCATTCAGATCATTCGAAACAAAGTATGGCAAACGTTGATTATACTCACCTATTTGAAACAAAGTATGACATTGATTAACCAATGTTGACCAAAATTGACTTATTTAAACAAACTATGAACTTATTAAAACCAATTATGTTTTTGATTAACCTACATAGTCCACGACTAACTATGTTGACCATATATTATATCTAATGACTAAATGCTGACCAAACAAGATCTTTGATGACTATTGTTGAGGAAAGTGTCGATGATTACTTTGGCATCCATGTAGGGTACGTATTCGGGGATAGGAATGATGAATTCATTTGATTCTTGAGGTTGCATCAGCATATCACTTGGTTGTGGCATAGAGTACAAGGATTAGGCAAGGGAATTGAAGATAGAGGTCCGATTTGATCAATTTTTAAAGTTCGTCAAGAAAGTGATGAATCGTGGATCGTAGCATGGGATATAGTTCAAGAAGGAGGTTATACATCGAGAAAAAACTTGTGTTTTAAGATTACATGGAGAAGAGATTTGGCCCATTGAAAATCTAATCCAGTGGTTTTAAATTTTGATGCATTTACTATATTTATCCACCTTTTGCACTCGTTTCTTAATACACTTAATTAAAAGTTTATGGTTTTTATGTTATTGTGAATTAAAAATGTGTGTTTGTGTGTTCCTTTACCCTAATTAATTATATATAACTCTCATATTGGGTCAAGCCCACTATAATAACAAATATTCATGTCTAACACCTAACCACACTTGAGCCAATAATAACAAGATTAAACCAAATCAACTCTTCACATAAGAATTACCATTCAACCCCACTTATATAAATACCCGTTTAATTAAACAACTCAACAATCCATAACTCTTGAAATTGATTAATAATAATAATTCTCAACTTAATTTACATCGTGATATACCCGCGATACCGAAATAAATACAATTTGTAACCACAATTAATACTCATTAATAGAGATATCTTGGTCTTTTATAGTTTTATACATTTTTCAATTGTGAATTGCATTTGGGTGCGCCGTCATTAAAGAGCGAAGCTTGGTATTCCCAAAATACCTCTTCTTAATGCATCATTAATAAGCCGTCATTTTTATTAGCTATTGATTTATTTCATCAAGGTACAAATTTGATTCTTGCGATACTCGAAATAAGAACGACTTTCAAATGAACCCCCCTCTACATGTGTTTATATATATACATGTGTTTATATATATATATATATATATATATATATATATATATATATATATATATATATATATACACACACACACGGAGAGATAGATATATAAAAGACTTTATAAACCAAAATTTACCAACGGGAATTACATATCACCAACGGGAAAGTTTTGTTGGTAAGTTTTTTTAGAAAGATACCAACGGAAAGATTGACAAAACCCGTTGGTATTTTAGAGCGGGAAATTTCCCTCCAAATATGTGATGATTACCAACGGAAAAGTGAAATAATCTCGTTGGCAAAAAAGGGTGGGAAAATTCCCTCCAAAAATAGTAAAAATTACCAACAACATTACCAACGGATGCCCGTTGGTAAACTGTAAAAGCCTATAAAAGTGATTTCCGTTGGCAGTTCCGTTGGAAATACACTAATTTACCAACGGATTAATGCCCGTTGGTAAAAAATCCGTTGGTATTGGCAACTTTTCTAGTAGTGGAGTGAGGGTTTCAAAGTATCAACTGTCGAGGTGACTAAATCGCTGAACTTTCATGTTTTTAGAAAATATTATAATAAAAAAAATAAAAACGGGTCAAGCCGGGTCTGCCGGTTAAAACATAAATTCGGACGGGTAAATACGGGCCATAAATAACCAAAATCCCGAAGTAGATTGACCCGGTCTCCTCACCGGGTCACGAGTAAACCGGTCGGATCAACCCGGATTTCAAAACATCGCTCTCTACACTATGTTGAAAGTTTTTTCAATAGCATGAGCGTTGAAAATCTTACCAATTAAATATCATATATTATAATTTTCTCCTGTTTATATTTTTTATTATTATCCGGCCGGAAGATTTCCAACACCTTTGATTGGATCAGTGCTAAGCTTTAACATTTTTCAATATATTTATTTGGAAATGGATGGTATACGTACTCGGTACTTGTCTATTCCAAATCTGTTTATAGAATTATAGTATCAACTTTGATGGTGATTTCAAATTTATAAAATTGTATAGTTTTATACACATTAAACTACTAACATCATATCTAGAGTTGGCATATTGGACGGGTTAGGTCAGATCAGGTAGTGGGTCACAACGGATTCGGATCAGAACGAGTTCCAGTTTTTTTACAAAGAAAGAAAACGTATAATTCAATGATACTAAAGAATTTATTGGAAAAAAAACAACAAACACAACAAGCTTTGTCTCTGATTGAGTTCAATCACTAAGCTTTCTCCATCAGACTACTATAAACATTTTCATCCACAACAATCTAAAAAGTTACAAATTGGAATTTTCTTTGACTATCAGGTGACCAACTAAATATACAGAGCCCAAGTTTACTCTAAAGTTGTAATACACATTCGCCGGGTTATCGAGCTCAACAAGGAAAGCAAGAAAAAGATAGGGAAGAAACTTCCAAATCATCCCAATTTTAGGATAGAATTAGGATCAAAATAAGCGTAACCCCTTCATATTCTTCCTTAAATAGGTAAAAGAAACCAAGAAGACAGAGACTCTAAATAGCTACTAGCCATAGCAGTAAAAAAAAAAAAAAATGGAAGGCGATTTGTACACAACAAAAATGGTTATACACAACAATAATAAGCATCATCACCTTGTAACATATGCATTAATTGTTTGTACCTTATTGTATACGGCTAAAAATTGTCGTATACGGATCAACTCCCAATAAATATACAGTTCAAACAAGAACACAACCATTACCCACTAACCTGCCCAAAAATCCCATTAAAAAACCACTGAAAAAGTAAAACCGAAGCCCGTGAATCGAAACCTAAAAGGTTAATATTGTGAAAATGAAGCCGCTATGAATCGGTAGAAAGGGTAGGTGCTGATGTGAAATCGTGAAGCTATGAAATCAAGTGGGAAATCGAAGTTGTGAAAGTGTGAATCGATAGAAGATGAGAACGATAGAGGCCGTCACCGTTTCCTTCAAAGACGTCAACCTATCGGTTGCTGGACCAGCCCCTCATTTTATCCATGCCCAAATGACCCGTTTAGTCTGCAGCCTCATTTTTTCCAGACCAGTATAACCTGTACTAAGAAAATAGTGACCCGCATGTTTTATCTAAGTTCAAAAATTGACCCAAAATATAACCTACGAACCAAATGTGCCGGTACTAATCATGGCATAAGTTAAATTAATTAGATTTAGGTGGTGTTTGTTTTTTGAAGACATAAATGTCTTATGTCATATTTCATATCTACAGGATAAGATGTGGCTTAAAATGTCTATGTTACGAGATAAGACTGTTTGTTTTTTAAATTTTAATAAATGTCTTATTTACTACTAGCATTGCACCCGCGCAATGCGGCGGCGATGACAATAGTTTGTGCTCGATAACATGTTTGATTTAAAAATTAGGGTATGGTATGTGAAATGCGATGTTAGTCAACTTATCCATGTATTTTCTACCTTTTCTCATTTATTTACTTTGTTTTTTTTACAATCAACAATTTTATTAGTTGTTAAAATAGTTTTTGAAAAACAACTAAAACATATTATTATTGAATAATTAGAGAAAATATATATTATAGCCTTAATATTATATTACTGTAAGTAATTTAGCCATAATGAGAAATTAAATAATTTTTGTGATGTTTAATAATTTATTAAAGTAATAAGAGTTAATTGTCCAAATGGTCCTTTAACTTAAGGGTTTTTGCCATTTTGGTCCTTTAACTTTAAAAGTGGTACAAATCATCCTTAAACTGTCACTTTCATGCCGTTTTGGTCCTTATTAACGTTAGTTGTTAACTTTTTCCGTTAAAATAGGTAAAATGACCATTTTACCCTCGTATTTATGTTTTATTGTTTTACTTTTTATTTTTACTTATTTTATAAATATTAATAATTAAGATCAAGTCAACTTTGTCAAATTCCATGTCAAATTTCATATCTGTCAAAGTTAAAGTCAACATGTCCCCTCTCTCACATCAGTTCATGTGTGTCCTCTCTCTCTCCATGTGTCCCATTTCTCTCCACATCTCTCCATCTGTCCTCCCTCTCTCTACAAGTCTCTCTCTACCTCTCCTCCACAAGTCTCTCTCAGACTTCTGTCTACCACCACCTCGACCGTAACCCACCACCACCACGACCGTAACCCACCAGAGTCTCTGTTTCTCGTATCTCTCTCTATCTCTCTTCCCCCTATCGCCGGCAACCACAACCCACCGCCGCCCCTCTCTCTCTATCTCTCTTCCCCCTTTCACCGAACCATAGCCATTAAACACCACCGCCACTAGGACAACCACCGTTAAACACCACATCACATCTCCGGTTGCCCCACTGCCACTACATCCGACCACCACCAACCACCATCAACAATGTCTATAAAAATGACTACATTTGAAAATGCATACACACACACATCGATACACACACATACTCACAGAGACACTTACATACACACCTCGATACACACATACCCAGTTTAAATCGAAAATCTTTGAACAATCAATGAAATATGAAATTCTAGAAAAACCCTTGAGTGCAAGCCCTAAATCTGAAAACACACTACTTAGATCTGAAAAATAACCTTAAACCGATGACTCAATCGAAGGCGGCAGTGGTGGGTATTGCTCAGATGGGTGGCGGTGTTCAGATCCAATTGTGGCGACGGTAGTAGTCGCCGAAGATGAAGGCGGCAGTGGTTGGTATTGCTCAGAAGGCGGCAGTGGTGGCGGTGTGCTCCGATCTCTCGGTTTAGTTCTAGGAATGGGTAGATAGGAGAGAGGCGAGAGATTTAGAGTGTGGTGGAGGTGGTTGACGGCGGGGAGGTGGTCGCCGGAGATGAAGGCGGCGGAGGTGTCGCCGGAGATGAAGGCGAAGATGAACACGGCGGAGGTGGGGAATGTTGTTCCTAGGGTTGAGAGAGAGAGAGAATATGTGAGAGAGAGAATATGTATAGAGAGAGTGTGTGTGTTTAAAAAGAAAAAAAAAAGAAATTGTGATTAATGATTTTTTTATTATTAAAATATATATATATATATATATTATTAAAAGGTAATTAAAATATTAAAAAATGGTAAAAAGACTACAATACCCCTGACTTAACAGATATAATTAACGGCTAACGTTAATAAGGACCAAAACGGCATGAAAGTGACAGTTTAAGGATGATTTGTACCACTTTTAAAGTTAAAGGACCAAAATGGCAAAAACCCCTAAGTTAAAGGACCATTTGAACAATTAACTCAAGTAATAATTGCCTTAAATTAGTTGATATAATCAAGGGAATGATTGGTTAGGCTATTGCTTTAAGTGTATGTATCTTAAGCAAACAAATTTGTACTACTTAAAATTAAGTAGTCTTAAAATTTTTAAGAGAGAGAAAGTTAAATGCTTTATAATATAGTATAGATAAATTTTACCAACCACGACCTTAACCACCGTCACCAACGCCGGCGACCACCACCAACCGTCGTCGCCGATCACCACCAACCGCCACCTCCATCACCGTCACCATCACCGTCGCCGACCACCGCCAACCGCAATCTCAACCAACCACCACCGCCGCCGCCGCCAACCACCACCACCGCCACCGACCACCTCCACCACCATCACCACCGCCAACGACCACCACTAATAGCCGTCGCCGACCACCACCAACCGCCACCGCCGCCACTTCCACCACCATCACCACCGCCGCCGAACACCACCAACTGCCTCCGCCATCTCCTTCACCACCGCTGACCACCACCAATCACCCTCTCCGAAATAGCCATCATCGCCGTTAACCACCACCAACTGTCGCGCCAAAACCGTATCGCGGCCACCGTCCCTATCCCCGCCGCTGTTACCACTCCCACCACCTACAGCCGCCACCACCGTTACCGCCGCCACCAACACCATCACGACCGTCGTAACTACCGCGATTGTAAGGGGTAGGTTAGGGTAGGGTGGGGTAGGTACGTAAGGGTGGGGTGTGGTGGATAGGTAGAGGTGGGGTAGGGTAGGGGTAGGGTGGAGGTAGGTGGGTAGGTAAGGGGTAGGGTAAGGGGTGTAGATGGGGTGGGGTAAGGTGGGTAGGTAGGGGGTAGGGTGGGGTGGGGTGGGGGTAGGGTGGTGTGGATAGGTGGTGTGGGGTGGGGTAGGGTGGTGTGGATAGGTGGTGTGGGGTGGGGTAGGGTGGTGTGGATAGGTTGGGGTGGGGTGCAGTGGGTTTAGAATAAGTGATTTTTTATTAGAATACGTGATTTTCATCACTTCTTAAAATAAGTGATAGGTGGAAATAAGATCTTATTTATTTTTACATCTGATTTTTAACAAACAGTCTTCTAATGAAATGTCTGCTCATCCGCAAACATTTTTAAAAATATGTACTTATTTTAAAAAACAAACAGACCCTTAGTTGATGCATAAAAGCATAAAAAGTCATAGCTGTCAAATTCCTTTTTTTTTAAACGGCAAACTCGCACACTTACTAAACTTACTTCTAGATCTACTTCATTGTATAAAGCGGGACTACAAGCCTTTTAGCGACTATCAAATAATGTACACATCGGTGTATATACAAAGTTTTGTATCGATCTATAATGATAAAATAAACTAGAAGACTTGTCATGGCCCAAAACGCCGGGCCAAACTCAATATCCCGCGTAATCTTAATATAAATTAATGAAAATATCACCAAAACATACATTTGACTGAACCTTGATAAAATAATAATTTGAATTGCATTTAGTGAAGGGGACAAATGGTTGGAGTTATTGTTCGACTTATCTAATATTAACTATTTGAACAATTGAATCTGAACGCATTGAAAAAAATATAATCTAAAACCTTTGGTCTTTATACAAATCATTTAACATTTTATTTCTTATTTAATTTTAAAAGTTCTTAAAATTCAATCAAGACAAAAATTTGACCATTCATTATACCTAAATTAATCTAATCTACACCTTAACTTTTTATTTATTCAAAATATATTTTCTCAAACTAAAACAATTATCTACTGACATCAACATAATTTTCAAATCTTATCAACTTCTCTCCCTCTTTATTTCTTCTATAAAACCTTTTTCTTATTTTAATGTCTTTCAATTTATTTTTAAAATTAATAAAATAGTTAGATGCAAATAAAATAGATTTTGAAAAAAAAATGTACATGTTGTAGAAAACATTTTGGTAACATTGAATCGCGCGAATAACATATTATTACATTCTTGAAGCGACATGTTGTAAAACATAAACTATTTGTCGTCGCAACATTGCGCGGGTACGATGCTAGTGTATATATATAGGGGAGGGTTCATGCAAGAAGTTTTTTTATTGCGAGAAACATTTTGAGACATTGATTGATTTTTGATCTTGTGGTTCACATTAATCATAATTAATATTTTTATTTAATTCTAAAGGGTAAATTAGTAAAGAAAAATATTTTCGCTCTACTCTTTAAAATTAACTTTTTTTCTCTCTCTAGTTTATTATTCCAGATTTTTGAGCTTATTATAATTTTATTATTAATAAGGTGTTCAATACTTAACACAACCTACGATTTATAAAATTGTCATTATGTATACAATCTTCATTAGTGAACACATTCACGTCCATAGATCAGATTTTGAACTTTTTGAATATGATAAGAATAGAAAATTTAACAAGCATAATACTATATTTTTGATTAATTATTTTTTCCGGTGTTCATTAATGAATCATAGAATAATTTAAAAACTTGATATTATGAATAAAAAGGTTAAACAACTAATTCTTGTATTCAGCAATGAACAACCTAAAATTAATGAAAAGCAAGCTTAAAAATTCTGAGTTAACTAATAAACAAAACAAAAATAAAAAGGCTCATCCTTAAAAGTATAATAATGAATCAGCTAATAAACATAATTTTTTAATAATAAACAAATATATATATAAAAAAAAAAAAAAACTCCATTGTATATTGGAAAGTGGGATACGTGACTGATAAGCAACAAAAAAACACAACTAGCAGGTGTGTAGAGGTTTCTACAATGGCAGCAAAAGAAAGCATCAACAGAATAGCGACAATGGAGGTTTTTAAAAAGGAAGGGTATCCGACGATGGTGGATTTCCACTGCAGCATCGAGAGAAATTAGTGTCCTCGAAGAAGATATGTTCTCAAAGAAGAGATGTTCCAACGACGGTGGCTCTTGGTGGTGGGCGGCAATTTTGAGAGTCGTGTTTGAAGACGGCAATTTGTACAGCCTACCGACGACGATGATGTTTACTCCGGTGGTTTCAGAAGCACATAAAGGTTGGCCGGAGATCATCTCTACAGCCATGATATGGCTGATGTGGTTACAAACCACGGCGGCGTTTCTTTGCGGAAGGTGGATATCACCGGAGGCTAAGTTTGGCGTAGGGGACAACTTTCATTTGTGAGAGAGAGAGATCGTGAATGAGGTTTTAAATATATTTAGTAGGTAGGTTTAATTAGGGTAATAATTTTTTGGGCAAACTGCTTCATAATACAATGAACTTTCACTAAGTTACCAATGTATACAACGAACAATTTTTTTTTAAATTTAATACAAGCAACTCTAATATAACTCCCATTGTATGCAATTTGTAACCTGCCAAGCAGGTTACAGGTCACTTTATGAATTTTTATTTAATTTTTTATTTTTTTTATTTTATGTTCATTATTTGTTCTTCAAATTCAAGAACATTTAACTCCAAGAACATTAACATCCAAGAACATTTATTTTATACTCAATTAAAATCTAACATTCAAACCTCAATCCGTAAAGAAATTATACATCCAAACAACAAACCCAATTAACAAGCCATCATACATATCAAAGTCAAACAAAAAACCCAAATCATACATATCAAATTGAAAATGAACTATAACATTCAACCCCAAGAACATTCAAGAACATTTTTACATAGTGTTCTTCATATCCAAGATCATAAACTAAGAATCAAATCAAATGTTCAAATCAAAAATCAAATCTAGAAGATTCAAGCCCAAACATACAAATAACAGAATGCTAATCTTTACCAATGGCACCTTCAGATCTGAATGAAGAGAGAGAAAGAGAGAGACAGAGAGAGAGAAAAACCTGTGAACTAAATCGATGGTGGTTGAAGGTTTGTTTGCTTTGCAACTCATCTTCTTCAACATAAACACCAGATTGTTTGCTACTTCGTGGTGGTGGTTGTGTCATAAACCCTAATATTTCGATCGAACATATGAAGGCGGCTGTGGCAGAAACCCTAATCAATCTACGGTGGCGTACCAGTTAAGGGCGGCGGCGGCGGTTCAAAACCCATAAGCGATGTTGGTGGTTTGCTGCAAATGGCGATGGTTGTGGATCTTCAAGGGGCTGAAACGGCGGCGATGGTGGTTTGGAGAAACCCACAAAACGGAGAAACCCTAACTAGTGGTTTGCTGCAAATGGCGGTGGCTGTTGAAGGTCGCCGACGAACAAGATCAGCGATGGCGATGGGGTGGTTCAATCTTGACAACTCTAACTCCTTGTACATGCTTGAAGGAGATGAAGATGGACGTGGGGGGGGGGGGGGGGGGCTATTTCTTGAAGATTGGGTGGGTTTCATTTGCAGATCTTGAAGTTGCTGTGTTTTTTTTTCTAATTAAAAGATAAAAATAACAATAAAAAACAAGGTAACCGGTTGAAAAAGTATAGGTGACCTGTTATAACAGGTCACTTGCATACATTGTAGGAGAAATTGAAGTTGATTGTATTTTTTTTTAAATTTTAAAGTTCGTTGTATACATTGGTAGCTTAGTAAAAGTTCATTGTATTACCAAGCAGTTTGCCCTAATTTTTTATTAGGTAAAATGTCTTTATTATCTTTTTTATTTTAATTTAATCTTCTTCTTTTTTTAAATTAATTACCATAATGCCATGTATAATCTTAGCCATTAATTTAGTGATCTAAGAGGTGAAAATGCTTCTCGCACTTCTCGCAATAATAATGTTTCTCGCATGAACCTTCATATATATATATATATATATATATATATATATATATATATATATATATAATCAGGATCAAATAAAAAGAGTTATAAGGTAAAAATGGTATGGAGAATTATGGTGTTGACACGTGTCCTATTAGTTAAAAAGGTAAAAAAAAGGCATAATTGGCATCTTAAATTGTTTATTGTAACACCCTCTTTCCCGGCCTAGATTAATTAAGGTAATTAATCAAGTTTAAGTTGGTATTTGAATTAATTATGTGATTTAATTCTATTATTTGGGAATTAATTGATTAATGTGGTAATTAATTAATTAATTTATATTTTAATTGTGAGTGGGGCGGTGGGTGTTTAGGTGGCCGTAGTGGGGGTGATTAGTCATCACCCTAAACCTAGACTTGCCACTTATCTCTTACATGCATGTGTGTTAGCCGATGTTAGTCACCATACCTTCATTCCACTTTCATTCTTACATGCAAATTGGCAAAACTTGAGTGTGTTTGTGTGTGTTTTGCTCTCGGCTGAAAGAAGAACAAGAAGATCCGATTTTAATCTTTAAAATATTGTTTGATATTATAGCTCAAGTATTCAAGCTTCATAAGGTTAGATTATATGATTCTTGCTTGTTAATTGCTATTTGAATTCGGTTTTGAGTTGCATGCTATTCTTGATCAAACATGATAAACATATTATACATGTAGGTGAATCCATGTTAGAATGACTATGTTTATATGCCATTTCTGTGTTTTAAAAGATTTTAGAACATGCATGCTAAGAATGGTATTAATCTGGATCGAAATGGATTTTTTGGATGAAAGTATGAATGAATCGGAATTAAGGATTGAAGCCATCGGAATTTGATGAAATCCGAGTTCTATGGGTTCGAATTGCATAGAATATGTATACTTAGAAATGCCTTGCTGGAATTGAATCGCATTTGATAATGTAATCATATTGGATTTGCATTGATCATGAATCAAGTGGAATAGCTTCTTGAATCGCATTCGATTAAGTTGAATCGCATGAAATCTGGATCGCATTCGATTTTATAGAATAGCATTGAATGATAATGGATTGAATATTCCCTAACTCTTTGGATCGCATTTGGAATGAATCGCATTGGAATGACTTAGAAAGTTGTGTTTTAATCGCATGGAAATATATAGTGTTAATCGCACGCGAATGATATGAACCAATCGCATGCGATTCACAAGTGGATTCGATTCGCATGGAATCAATCGCATGCGATTCGCAGTGAAGGAAATTGTATTCGATTCGAATGAGATGAATTGCATGGAAGATCAATTGCATTGGATGTCAACATTATATTATGAAAGATCAGTTTATTGATGATATGAAGATAAACATGAACTTGTAGCCTTTGCTTATGAAAGGATGTAAGAAATGCCTAAGCTAAGGAGTTTGATGAATTCACAGGATTACAGTAAGTTAAGGGTAATCGTGAATTATGGTATATTGTAGCATATACATGAATTGATATGTACTTGTGGATTTATATGTACATATATGTTTGATTTCAGTATTATGCTTATTGTTTGTTAATTAAGCAAATACTAATTGTTGAATATTTGTTCAGGTGGTAGCAAGACTCAGTAGTTAGAAAGAACTGAGTTCCCTGAGCATTTGAAGATATCGGTGAGTGGATATATATCTTGGATGTATAAGATATATCACCTGATTGTTGCTCTTTTCTGTATATATATACATGACATTGTTGTGAGATCAGCTTGGCGGTTGTTATTCAGCTGGGCCTATGTTTAGAGATATACAATATTAGTATTTGTCTTGATGAGCATTTGTTGTAATCAAGAAGTGCTACTATTGTTATCTGTTGTAACTTGGCTATCGGTAGACCTATGCTTTGGCCGGCATTTGGTTGAAGGTCCCGCAAGACCGCCGGTTCTCTTGTTTGTTTGAGCATTGTTGGTTTGGGCTTGATGCCTTGTATGTTTGTGGTATCTATTCTCTCACTTAGCTTTGTGCTAATTCCCCACTGTTGATTTCTTTTCAGGAGAATCCAGGTAGATGGATTAAAGAGCTAAACTGGAAATTTTGAGACTGATCTAACTCTGATATCTGATGTTTTTGGAAAGAGCCTGTTTTGTAGTAACACTGTAAATGATTTGTAAAGCAAACCTGTTTAGTTGTGTTTGATCAAATATATATTATATTATATTTTGTCAATTAAGCTTCCGCACGTGTTTGAAATAGTGTTAGTAAGAACAGTGTTACAAATTTGGTATCAGAGCCCTGGTTTGAGGATTTGCACTGTAGTTGTGCAATACTTGAACTGAGGCTCTGATCAGTCCAATATTCCAGGGTGGGTAATTAGTAGAGTAGCTATAGAGAATTTGATGTTGGTACTAACAGATTATAATCTGACAACTGGTGAGATGTTGTGTAGAACAGATTATGGCTGATAACAACGAGATCCCGGTATTTACCCCACAGTCCCCAAGGAGACAACATAACAATGTTTCATCTACTGCTGTGAATGAACAGCACGGAGCAGGTACTTCTCATCATGGGGAGTCAGACAACCCAGATTATGTGTTACAGTTGGAAGACACTTTACAGACTCAGAGGGATCGGATTCTTGAACTGGAGCAACAGTTAAACCAAACCCAGTCTTCCCAACCAACCACCACTGTACAGATGCCATCAGTAACAGCTCCTGTTACTCAACCGATACCACCCCCTGTATATACTACTGCACCTGTGAGCACGATGTCGACCCCATATGGATCTTTTCCATTTTTCCAGATACCTCAGGGAGTGTCAATCCAACCCCAACCGCAAAATGTTTTTATTCCTTGGTTTCCTCAACAAGAGAATAGGAACAAATGTCAGTATAAGGATTTCGTGGCGTGCGGAGCACCTGAATATTCGGGAAGTTCGAACCCGAATGTTACATTAAACTGGTTGAAAGAGACAGTGAAGACTTTGGAGGCAAGTAATTGTGAGAAGTCGGATTGGGTCAAGTTCGCAACTAGACGTTTCAAGGATCAGGCTTTAACTTGGTGGGATTCGTTGACGGCACATTTACCGAGAGAGATTGTGAATGCTATCACCTGGGAACAATTTGAGGAGAAGTTCTGTGAACAATTTTGCAACGTTTTTAATATGGAGAATATTCAGAGGGAATTCCTGGATCTTGCACAGACAGATAAGATGTCTGTTGAGGAGTTGATTACAAAATTTCAGGAGACTTTGAGGTTTGCAAGACAGTGGGTGCCCAGTGAACATTCTCAAATACAACATTTCGTGAAGGCTTTATTGCCTGAATATCGGGGTAACACCCGTATGGCAACTTCACTTGTTCAGGCGTTCACTCTAGCCAGATCTGCAGAGTCAGATGTTCAGGACCGTGAGAAGATGAATAGAGGGTCGTTTAACAGGTTTGGTGGAGGCTCCAGTGGGAATCAAGGTAAGGGCAAAGGGCAGAGTCATCACGGAAAGTCAGATCAGAGGTCCAAGGGGTCAGGGTTTCCTCAGAATAAACCGTTGTGTCATAGTTGCAAATCTCGTCACACGGGCTAGTGTTCACCGCAAACACGGAGATGTT
Source organism: Pulicaria dysenterica (assembly GCA_947179395.2). NCBI lineage: Eukaryota > Viridiplantae > Streptophyta > Magnoliopsida > Asterales > Asteraceae > Pulicaria > Pulicaria dysenterica. The sequence continues at coordinate 16,412,972 of OX359291.1, forward strand.
TGAGGTGTGGTGAGACAGGTCATGATATTGGTGTATGTAAGTTTAACACCTTTGTCTGCTGGAACTGTAAAGAAGAGGGGCACAGGGCTGGTACGTGTCCTAAGTTGAAGACCGCAGGGACTGGGGCAGGGGTAAATATCACCGGGGGATCGTCTTCTGCAGGTCAGAAGCGAAAGATTGTACCTTCTGCTGAAGGTAGGGCATTTAAGATGACTGCCAAGGAAGCTACTGGCAGTGATGATGTGATAACCGGTATGTTCATAGTTAACTTTATGCCTGCACGTGTTTTGTTTGATTCTGGTGCAAATAGGTCTTTTATATCTGTGACTCTATGTGAAAAGTTGAAATTGCCTGTTTATGTTAATACTACTCCTTTAGAAGTAGAAGTAACTGATGGTAGTGTAGTACCTGTGACCACTTCTGTGACTGGAGTTCAGGTTAGTATTGATGGTACTAGTTTCCCTGTAGACTTTTTGGTGATGCCTATACCTGGTTTCGATTTAGTATTAGGCATGGACGGGTTGAGTCTTCATAGGGCTAGTATCCAATGTCATAAGAAACTGATAACTATTCCTCTGGCTGACGGGTCGCATGTCGTGGCTCGTGGGGATAGATCTTCGTCTTCTCTTCCGATAATCTCGTACATGAAGGCTAGAAAATCTTTAGCCAAAGGGTGTGCGTCGTATCTAGCTTATGTTATTGATGTGAAGAAAGAAAAGCGTCCAGTTATCGATGTTCGTGTTGTTTCGGAGTACCCGGAAGTATTTCCAGATGATTTGCCAGGGTTGCCACCTGTTCGTGATGTAGAATATAAGATTGATCTGATACCTGGTAGTACACCGATTGCGAAAGCTCCGTACAGATTAGCTCCTTCAGAGATCAGAGAGATGATGACTCAGATACAGGAACTGTTAGACAAGGGGTTTATTCGTCCAAGCTCTTCGCCTTGGGGTGCACCAGTATTGTTTGTGAAAAAGAAAGACGGGACTATGCGTATGTGTATTGATTACAGAGATCTGAATAAAAGAACTGTCAAGAATAAGTATCTGTTGCCAAGGATAGATGATTTGTTTGATCAACTTCAGGGAGCTTCATACTTCTCGAAGATTGATTTGAGGTCGGGTTATCATCAAGTAAGAGTAGCCGAAGAGGATATACCAAAGACAGCTTTTCGTACACGGTATGGTCACTACGAGTTTCTTGTAATGCCGTTCGGTCTGACTAACGCTCCTGCAGTGTTTATGGATCTGATGAATCGGGTGTGTCTACCATTTTTGGATAAATTTGTTATTGTGTTTATTGATGATATCTTGGTGTATTCTAAATCGGAGGATGAGCATGATCAACATCTGCGACAAGTTTTGGAGATTCTCAAACAACACAAACTGTATGCCAAGTTGTCTAAGTGTGAGTTTTGGTTACAAGAAGTTAAGTGTAACACCCACTTTCCCGACCTAGATTAATTAAGGTAATTAATCAAACTTAAGTTGAAATTTAAGTTTATTATGTGGTTTAATTCTTTTGTGATTTAATTATTTAATTTGTGAATTAAATGATTATATGTTAATTAATTAAATAATGGTTAGTGGGGCGGTGGATTTTGAGGTGGCCGAGAATGGGGGTGATTAGTCACCACCCTATTTCCCCTAGATTGCCACTAACCTCTTTGTTACATGGGTTAACCGATTAAAGAGAGGGATAGTCATTACCACTCTCATTTACATGCAAATGTGTAAAACTTGAATATGTGTGTGTGTGTGCTCTCGGTTGAAGATAGAAAGGGAAAGCCGATTTTGGATTGAAAGATCTTGTTTGATAATAGATTTCTAGAGGTCAAGTTATCAAGGTTAGATTAATTGATCTTTATGTGTTAATCGTTAATTAAATTCGGTTTTGAAGTTGCATGCTATTTTGATTGAAACGTGATATTCATTCTATGTATATATGTGAATGCATGTTAGATTGATCATGTTTATATGTCATTTCTATGCTTTAATTGATCATAGAAGTTATGAATAACTTGCATGTTAGATCGGTGTTAATCTGAATTTGAAATTGATATTTCGGATGAATTTATGCATTGATCGGAATTGGGGATTGAAGCATTCGGAATCGTGAAATATGACTCCTTAGACTCGAATCATATGAATTACATTGAACTTGGATCGCATTGGAATTTCCCTTGAGTATGAATCGCATTAAAGTGGGTAGCCTTGACAATGGATGTTTATACTTAAGAAATTCCTTTACTGAAATTGAATCGCACTGGATAACATATGAACTTGATTCGCATTGGATTGGATATGAATCGCATATGATTTGAATAGTATGAAACTTGAATCGTATTCGAATACATTGGAATCGCATGGTATTGGATTGAATTTAAATGCCCTTTGGATCGCATTTGATTTGGATTGCATTGGACTTGGAATCGCATGGGATTTGCATTAGCTTGAATCGCATTGGAACCTTATGGGAATCACATTGGATTCGGATCGCATTGGAATTGACTAAGTTAATGTTCGAATCGCATTGAAGTACCTAGTATCAATCGCATGCGATTCGCATGCGATGTATCGCATGCGATTCACAAGTAATCTGAATCAGTGTTAATCGCATGCGATTCACAAGGAATTGTATTTGATTGTTTATTTGTGAGAAATTGGATTTGGGATATACATGTATTATATATCTATTGATTTATAAATAATGAATACATGGGAATATGTAAGTATATATGATACTTATTTTGGATCAGTATTATGAATTAAATACTGACTTGGGTTATTTTATTCTCAGGAATTGAGAAGACTCAGTGAAGTTAGTCACTTGAGTGTACCAGAGTTTTGAAGACTTTGGTGAGTGGGTTTATATCTTTTGATATACAGGATTTAATATCCTATTTGGAATGCTCTTGTTTGGATTGTATATACATGTTATTTAGAGATCAGCATGATGCTGGGCTTGTTGCTTGGGGGTGTACCGTACCAGATCTTGAAGTGCATTTATTGTACACAAGAAGGCTGGTACTGTTATCACTGTTAGCAGGGCTATCGGTAAACCTTGGTTTTGGCCGACCTTGGTTGTAGGTGCTTGCAACACCGCCGGTTCTCTTGGGATTCATGAGCTATTTGGATTTAGGCATGTTTGCCTTGTATTTGATTAGATATTAATTCCCTCACTTAGCTTTGTGTTAATCCCCCACTAGACTGTTTTGCAGATCATCTTGGTGAGTCTTGGAGTTTGGACTGGGAATATGGACAGACCTCACTCTGATGTCAAAGTTTTTATTAGGAGCCTGTTTTGGTTTAACACTGTAAAAGTTTTGATGTATAAAACAAGTTAATCTTTTGTATCTATTATGTAATTAAGTTAAGTATATGTATTTAGCTTCCGCATGCGATATAATTATATGTTATAAAAGTACAGTGTTACAAATTGGTATCAGAGCCCTGGTTTGAGGATTTGCATGAATGATTTGTGCAATACTTGAACCTAGGCTCTGGTCAGTACAGTATTCCCAGGGTGGGTAATTAGTAGAATAGCATTGAGGGTAGTTAATGTGTTTTAACTCACGGATTATATCTAACAATTGGTGAGATGCTGTGTATAGCATAGATAATGGCTGATAACGTGAATCCGACAACTACCCCTACGTCCCCCAGAAGGAACAACAATCAATCCTCTACTGCAGTAAATGAACAGCATAACAGGGCAGGAACTTCTCACAATGGTGAATCTGAGCAACAGGAATATGTGTTGCAATTAGAAGATACTTTACAGTCTTTGAGAGATAGGGTACAAGAATTGGAGCAGCAGCAACTTCAGACACAGTCATCACAACCAACTCAGACAATCCAGATGCCTCGGGAGTCGGCAGTGTTTACTCAATCCATACCACCACCTGTTTACTCAGTTGCACCTTATAACACGGTGTCAACACCGTTTGGAACTTTACCATTTGTGTCTATGCCTCCTATGTCCCAACCTTACCAACCGCAACATAATTTCTTTGTACCTTGGTACCCTAATCAGGGAGGTTTTAAATCCAAGGCTCAATTCAAAGATTTCATGGATTGCCAGCCGCCTGAATATTTTGGAAGTTCTAATCCTACCGATACTTTGAACTGGTTGCGGGAAACAGTTAAGGCATTAGATAACTGTAACTGTGAAGAATCGGACCGGGTCAAGTTTGGTACAAAAAGATTGAAGGGCCAAGCGGCAACTTGGTGGGATTCTCTAACAGCTCTCTTATCTCGGGATGTTATCAACTCTATAACTTGGGAGCAATTCCAAGCTAAGTTTTGTGAGCAGTTTTGTAACACTTATGATTTGTCAAAGGTAAAACGGGAGTTCATGGATTTAGCACAAGACGACAAAATGTCAGTTGATGAGTTGATTGTGAAGTTTAATGAAAAGCTGAGATTTGCCAAGCAGTGGGTTCCGGATGAGCCATCACAAATAGATCATTTTGTCCAAGCTCTATTGCCTGAGTATCGGGGTAACACCCGAATGGCAACTTCATTGGTACAAGCTTTTACTCTCGCTAGGGCGGCGGAGGGTGATGTGAAAGCTCGGGAAAGGATGAATCGTGAGAAAGGATCTTCTCACAAACTTGGTGGAAATCAAAGCGGAAACAAAGGTAAAGGGCAGGGAAATCAGAATAGAGGTGAGCAGAAGTCGAAGGGTTCGGGTTTGTATCAGAATAAGCCATGGTGTAAACCATGTAACTCCAGCCATACCGGTCCTTGTATAGCTCAGACTAAACGATGTTTAAGATGTGGCGGGTTTGGTCATGAACCATCTGCTTGTAAGTTCAAAACCAATGTCTGCTGGAATTGTCACGAGGAAGGTCACAGAGCGGGTGCTTGCACAAGGCAGAGGTCAAAGGGGACGGGGCAGGGGGTAGCATCTGTCGGGGGATCGTCTGCAGGTCAGAAGCGGAAAGCCGCACCTTCTGCGGAAGGTAGAGCTTTTAAGATGACGGTTACAGAAGCTGCAGAAAACAGTGATGGTATCACGGGTATGTTTATTGTGAACTCTATGCCTGCTCGTGTGTTATTTTATTCGGGTGCCAATAGATCTTTCATGTCTGTAACTTTGTGTGACAAACTGCAATTACCTGTTACTGTTATTGCTTCGCCTTTAGAAGTAGAGGTAGCTGATGGTAAGTTAGTGCCTGTAACTTCTTCTGTGAGTGGGGTTTCTATAGATATTGATGGTACTAGTCTGCCTATAGATTTCTTACTGATGCCTATTCCGGGGTTTGACTTAGTACTAGGCATGGATTGGTTAAGTCACCATAGGGCTAGTATCCAGTGTCACAAGAAACTGATTACTTTTCCCTTGGCTGACGGGTCGCATGTTGTGGCTCGTGGGGATAGATCTTCTTCTTCTTTTCCAATCATCTCGTTTATGAAAGCTAGAAAATCTCTAGCTAAAGGGTGTGCGTCTTTCCTGGCTTACGCAATCGATGCAAAGAAAGAAAAGAAAGCGATTACCGATGTTCGGGTTGTGTCAGAGTATCCAGAAGTGTTTCCAGATGATTTACCGGGATTGCCTCCTGTTCGGGATGTTGAATACAAGATAGATCTGATTCCTGGTACTTCGCCGATTGCGAAAGCTCCGTATCGTTTAGCTCCATCTGAGATCCGTGAGATGATGACACAGATTCAAGAATTACTTGATAAAGGGTTCATCCGACCGAGTTCTTCGCCGTGGGGTGCACCAGTTTTGTTTGTTAAGAAGAAGGATGAAACTTTTCGTATGTGTATTGACTACAGAGATCTTAACAAGAGAACTATCAAGAATAAATATCCTTTGCCGAGAATTGATGATCTGTTTGATCAGCTACAAGGGGCTTCTTATTTTTCGAAAATTGATCTTAGATCGGGTTATCATCAAGTCAGGGTAGCAGAGGAAGATATCCCAAAGACTGCTTTTCGTACTAGGTATGGTCATTACGAGTTCCTAGTAATGCCATTTGGTTTAACAAATGCTCCTGATATATTTATTGATTTGATGAATCGTGTGTGTAGACCTTTCCTAGATAAATTCGTCATTGTGTTTATCGATGACATTTTGATATATTCAAAGACTGAAGTTGAGCATGATCAGCACTTAAGACAGGTTTTGGAGATTCTGAAACAACACAAGTTCTATGCCAAGCTTTCGAAGTGTGAATTTTGGTTACGTGAAGTTCAATTTTTGGGACATGTGATTTGTCAAGAAGGTATCAAAGTGGATCCGTCCAAGATTGAGGCAGTAATGAATTGGAGTGCACCGAAAACACCTACTGAGATAAAGAGTTTTCTGGGATTGGCAGGTTATTACCGCAGATTTATAAAAGACTTTTCTAAGTTGGCTGGACCGTTAACTAAGTTAACTCGAAAGGATGTTCCGTTTCTATGGGGTTCAGCTCAAGAGAATGCTTTTCAGACTCTGAAACATTTGTTGTGCCAAACGCCTGTTCTTTCGTTGCCTGAGGGTTCCGAAGATTTTGTGGTGTATTGTGATGCCTCTCACGCCGGTTTGGGTTGTGTTCTAATGCAAAGGGGTAAAGTGATTGCGTATGCTTCTAGACAGTTGAAACCAAATGAACGAAACTACCCAACTCACGATTTGGAATTAGCAGCTGTTGTGTTTGCATTGAAACTGTGGAGACACTATTTGTATGGAACTAAATGTACGATCTGCACAGACCATAAAAGTTTACAGTATGTGTTTACGCAGAAAGAATTAAACATGAGACAGCGCCGTTGGTTAGAACTGATCAAAGATTACGACTGCGATATTCAGTATCATCCTGGTAAAGCGAATGTAGTTGCAGATGCACTCAGTCGAAAAGGATCTACAGAGACTGTACAATTTATGCGATTGGAGATTAAGTCTGACTTAGTGGATCAATTGGTAGCTGCACAGCTAGAAGCCTTGAAAGATGAGAACTTAAAGGATGAACTGATGATTAAACGTCAGCAAGAGTTAACTACCGATTCGCGTGGTTTGAGGATTTATCATACACGTGTTTGGGTACCTAAGTTTGGGAATTTAAGGGAGTTAATACTGAATGAAGCTCACAAGTCCAGACTATCAATACATCCGGGTAGCACGAAGATGTACCATGATTTAAAAACTCGTTATTGGTGGCCTACAATGAAAACAGATATAGCCAAGTTTGTAGGGATGTGCCACATTTGTGCTCAAGTTAAAGCTGAACATCAGAAACCGTACGGATCGTTGAAATAATTGGAAATACCTGAGTGGAAATGGGATCACATAACGATGGATTTTGTAACGAAACTGCCACGAACACAGAAAGGACATGATATGATTTGGGTTATTGTCGACAGATTGACTAAGAGTGCACACTTCTTGGCTACAGCTGAAACTGCTTCTTTAAGCAAACTGGCTCAACTGTATGTAGATGAGATAGTGTCTAGACATGGGGTGCCTCTATCTATTGTTTCAGACAGAGACTCGAGGTTTGTATCTAACTTCTGGAACAGATTGCAACAGGAATTGGGATCCAGAGTAAATTTGAGTACGGCATATCACCCGCAAACAGATGGTCAGTCAGAGAGAACTATTCAGACTTTGGAAGATATGCTTCGGGCTTGCGTGTTAGAATTCGGAGGATCATGGGATTCACATCTGCCTTTGGTGGAATTTGCTTATAACAATTCCTATCATAGTAGTATTGGTATGCCTCCGTATGAGATGCTGTATGATCGACCTTGCAGAACTCCTACTTGTTGGTTAGAAGCTGGGGAAAAGCAATTTGGAGGACCGGAAATAGTACAGATGACAGCTGATAAGGTTACTATTGCTCGGGATAAGTTAAAAGCTGCAAGGGATAGACAGAAAATGTATGCTGATCCGCGACGTCGACCAGTATCGTTTGTTGAGGGGGAAATGGTTTATCTTAAAGTTTCTCCATGGAAAGGTGTAATCAGATTCGGTAAACTCGGGAAGTTAGCTCCTCGTTATATTGGTCTTTTCAAAATTCGAAGAATTTTTAACGATCAGACTGTTGTTTTAGATCTACCAGATGAGTTAGCTGGAATTCATAACACTTTCAACGTGTGTTATCTTCGCAAGTGTAATGTGGAGGATCAGACTCAGGTATTCCAATACAGGATCTTCGAGTGGATATTAATCAGAAACTTGTAGAAGAACCAGTTGAACTGTTAGACCGAAATGTTACAAAGTTGAGAAAGAAGCAGATACCGATGGTTTTGGTTAAATGGAAGCACAGTTTGGGATCGGATTTAACTTGGGAGACTGAAGCAGATATGCGTAATCGTTACCCTTCTCTGTTTGAGAGCGATGAGATTCCGAGGACGGAATCTTCTTAAGGGGGGGGGGGGGGAGATTTGTAACACCCACTTTCCCGACCTAGATTAATTAAGATAATTAATCAAACTTAAGTTGAAATTTAAGTTTATTATGTGGTTTAATTCTTTTGTGATTTAATTATTTAATTTGTGAATTAAATGATTATATGTTAATTAATTAAATAATGGTTAGTGGGGCGGTGGGTTTTGAGGTGGCCGAGAATGGGGGTGATTAGTCACCACCCTATTTCCCCTAGATTGCCACTAACCTCTTTGTTACATGGGTTAACCGATTAAAGAGAGGGATAGTCATTACCACTCTCATTTACATGCAAATGTGTAAAACTTGAATATGTGTGTATGTGTGCTCTCGGTTGAAGATAGAAAGGGAAAGCCGATTTTGGATTGAAAGATCTTGTTTGATAATAGATTTCAAGAGGTCAAGTTATCAAGGTTAGATTAATTGATCTTTATGTGTTAATCGTTAATTAAATTCGGTTTTGAAGTTGCATGCTATTTTGATTGAAACGTGATATTCATTCTATGTATATATGTGAATGCATGTTAGATTGATCATGTTTATATGTCATTTCTATGCTTTAATTGATCATAGAAGTTATGAATAACTTGCATGTTAGATCGGTGTTAATCTGAATTTGAAATTGATATTTCGGATGAATTTATGCATTGATCGGAATTGGGGATTGAAGCATTCGGAATCGTGAAATATGACTCCTTAGACTCGAATCATATGAATTACATTGAACTTGGATCGCATTGGAATTTCCCTTGAGTATGAATCGCATTAAAGTGGGTAGCCTTGACAATGGATGTTTATACTTAAGAAATTCCTTTACTGAAATTGAATCGCACTGGATAACATATGAACTTGATTCGCATTGGATTGGATATGAATCGCATATGATTTGAATAGTATGAAACTTGAATCGTATTCGAATACATTGGAATCGCATGGTATTGGATTGAATTTAAATGCCCTTTGGATCGCATTCGATTTGGATTGCATTGGACTTGGAATCGCATGGGATTTGCATTAGCTTGAATCGCATTGGAACCTTATGGGAATCACATTGGATTCGGATCGCATTGGAATTGACTAAGTTAATGTTCGAATCGCATTGAAGTACCTAGTATCAATCGCATGCGATTCGCATGCGATGTATCGCATGCGATTCACAAGTAATCTGAATCAGTGTTAATCGCATGCGATTCACAAGGAATTGTATTTGATTGTTTATTTGTGAGAAATTGGATTTGGGATATACATGTATTATATATCTATTGATTTATAAATAATGAATACATGGGAATATGTAAGTATATATGATACTTATTTTGGATCAGTATTATTAATTAAATACTGACTTGGGTTATTTTATTCTCAGGAATTGAGAAGACTCAGTGAAGTTAGTCACTTGAGTGTACCAGAGTTTTGAAGACTTTGGTGAGTGGGTTTATATATTTTGATATACAGGATTTAATATCCTATTTGGAATGCTCTTGTTTGGATTGTATATACATGTTATTTAGAGATCAGCATGATGCTGGGCTTGTTGCTTGGGGGTGTACCGTACCAGATCTTGAAGTGCATTTATTGTACACAAGAAGGCTGGTACTGTTATCACTGTTAGCAGGGCTATCGGTAAACCTAGGTTTTGGCCGACCTTGGTTGTAGGTGCTTGCAACACCACCGGTTCTCTTGGGATTCATGAGCTATTTGGGTTTAGGCATGTTTGCCTTGTATTTGATTAGATATTAATTCCCTCACTTAGCTTTGTGCTAATCCCCCACTAGACTGTTTTGCAGATCATCTTGGTGAGTCTTGGAGTTTGGACTGGGAATATGGACAGACCTCACTCTGATGTCAAAGTTTTTATTAGGAGCCTGTTTTGGTTTAACACTGTAAAAGTTTTGATGTATAAAACAAGTTAATCTTTTGTATCTATTATGTAATTAAGTTAAGTATATGTATTTAGCTTCCGCATGCGATATAATTATATGTTATAAAAGTACAGTGTTACAAATTGGTATCAGAGCCCTGGTTTGAGGATTTGCATGAATGATTTGTGCAATACTTGAACCTAGGCTCTGGTCAGTCCAGTATTCCCAGGGTGGGTAATTAGTAGAATAGCATTGAGGGTAGTTAATGTGTTTTAACTCACGGATTATATCTAACAATTGGTGAGATGCTGTGTATAGCATAGATAATGGCTGATAACGTGAATCCGACAACTACCCCTACGTCCCCCAGAAGGAACAACAATCAATCCTCTACTGCAGTAAATGAACAGCATAACAGGGCAGGAACTTCTCACAATGGTGAATCTGAGCAACAGGAATATGTGTTGCAATTAGAAGATACTTTACAGTCTTTGAGAGATAGGGTACAAGAATTGGAGCAGCAGCAACTTCAGACACAGTCATCACAACCAACTCAGACAATCCAGATGCCTCGGGAGTCGGCAGTGTTTACTCAATCCATACCACCACCTGTTTACTCAGTTGCACCTTATAACACGGTGTCAACACCGTTTGGAACTTTACCATTTGTGTCTATGCCTCCTTTGTCCCAACCTTACCAACCGCAACATAATTTCTTTGTACCTTGGTACCCTAATCAGGGAGGTTTTAAATCCAAGGCTCAATTCAAAGATTTCATGGATTGCCAGCCGCCTGAATATTTTGGAAGTTCTAATCCTACCGATACTTTGAACTGGTTGCGGGAAACAGTTAAGGCATTAGATAACTGTAACTGTGAAGAATCGGACCGGGTCAAGTTTGCTACAAAAAGATTGAAGGGCCAAGCGGCAACTTGGTGGGATTCTCTAACAGCTCACTTATCTCGGGATGTTATCAACTCTATAACTTGGGAGCAATTCCAAGCTAAGTTTTATTAGCAGTTTTGTAACACTTATGATTTGTCAAAGGTAAAACGGGAGTTCATGGATTTAGCACAAGACGACAAAATGTCAGTTGATGAGTTGATTGTGAAGTTTAATGAAAAGCTGAGATTTGCCAAGCAGTGGGTTCCGGATGAGCCATCACAAATAGATCGTTTTGTCCAAGCTCTATTGCCTGAGTATCGGGGTAACACCCGAATGGCAACTTCATTGATACAAGCTTTTACTCTCGCTAGGGCGGCGGAGGGTGATGTGAAAGCTCGGGAAAGGATGAATCGTGAGAAAGGATCTTCTCACAAACTTGGTGGAAATCAAAGCGGAAACAAAGGTAAAGGGCAGGGAAATCAGAATAGAGGTGAGCAGAAGTCGAAGGGTTCGGGTTTGTATCAGAATAAGCCATGGTGTAAACCATGTAACTCCAGCCATACCGGTCCTTGTACAGCTCAGACTAAACGATGTTTAATGCTAAGGAGTTTGATGAATTCACAGGATTACAGTAAGTTAAGGGTAATCGTGAATTATGGTGTATTGTAGCATATACATGAATTGATATGTACTTGTGGATTTATATGTACATATATGTTTGATTTCAGTATTATGCTTATTGTTTGTTAATTAAGCAAATACTAATTGTTGAATATTTGTTCAGGTGGTAGCAAGACTCAGTAGTTAGAAAGAACTGAGTTCCCTGAGCATTTGAAGATATCGGTGAGTGGATATATATCTTGGATGTATAAGATATATCACCTGATTGTTGCTCTTTTCTGTATATATATACATGACATTGTTGTGAGATCAGCTTGGCGGTTGTTATTCAGCTGGGCCTATGTTTAGAGATATACAGTATTAGTATTTGTCTTGATGAGCATTTGTTGTAATCAAGAAGTGCTACTATTGTTATCTGTTGTAACTTGGCTATCGGTAGACCTATGCTTTGGCCGGCATTTGGTTGAAGGTCCCGCAAGACCGCCGGTTCTCTTGTTTGTTTGAGCATTGTTGGTTTGGGCTTGATGCCTTGTATGTTTGTGGTATCTATTCTCTCACTTAGCTTTGTGCTAATTCCCCACTGTTGATTTCTTTTCAGGAGAATCCAGGTAGATGGATTAAAGAGCTAAACTGGAAATTTTGAGACTGATCTAACTCTGATATCTGATGTTTTTGGAAAGAGCCTGTTTTGTAGTAACACTGTAAATGATTTGTAAAGCAAACCTGTTTAGTTGTGTTTGATCAAATATATATTATATTATATTTTGTCAATTAAGCTTCCGCACGTGTTTGAAATAGTGTTAGTAAGAACAGTGTTACAAATTTGGTATCAGAGCCCTGGTTTGAGGATTTGCACTGTAGTTGTGCAATACTTGAACTGAGGCTCTGATCAGTCCAATATTCCAGGGTGGGTAATTAGTAGAGTAGCTATAGAGAATTTGATGTTGGTACTAACAGATCCCGGTATTTACCCCACAGTCCCCAAGGAGACAGCATAACAATGTTTCATCTACTGCTGTGAATGAACAGCACGGAGCAGGTACTTCTCATCATGGGGAGTCAGACAACCCAGATTATGTGTTACAGTTGGAAGACACTTTACAGACTCAGAGGGATCAGATTCTTGAACTGGAGCAACAGTTAAACCAAACCCAGTCTTCCCAACCAACCACCACTGTACAGATGCCATCAGTAACAGCTCCTGTTACTCAACCGATACCACCCCCTGTATATAACCATTTGCCGCCTACTTCCCGTCGCTGTTCGCCGCGCTGTTCCTACTCGTCGATTCCGTCAATGTTCGACGATTCGCCGCCTATATTCGCCGCCGCTTCCTTCTTGCCGCCTTCATTGTTCTTTCTGTAGTTGTGCGTCAATGCCGGTGACCACCGCCATCGATTTAAGGGTTCCGTGGTTGTGCATCAACGCCAGTGACCACTGCCATCGACGTAGGGTTTCTCTGCTCCCGTTGGCAACTCCGACGCCGCCGCTGCTTTGCGATGCACACTCGGCAACGTCGATGACCGCCGCTGTTTGCCGACTCAGGGTTTTTGTGCTTCTATGCTTCGTTGTTCGATACTAGAGTTTCTGTTTGCCGACCATATTTGTAAGAAACATTATCAGATCTGTAAATCAATTAATTTTTTTTTTGGTTTTGTAGAACATTCTTATACATCAGATGATTTTTTTGTGCATCTAATTTCTTTTTGGTAGTGCTTATGCATCGGATGCTATTGAATTATATCGACGTGAATTAGTTTATAAGTGTTATTTTGGAAATTCATTGGGTTTGGATTCATCGATGCAACAAATACTGATTTATATATGAATTATGTTCATCATTTGTTTGATATATGAATTGTGTTCAACAATTGTTTTTTGAATACAAATGGGTTGTGAATCAGGTTTTGGGATTTTTCCTGTACATCTCTTTTTAAATTGTTCATCAGGTGTTAATTTATCTGTGTGAATCTGTGATCTGTTGATGCACAAATGTAGCAGTTTATGGGGAAACGAATTTTTAAAATCTGTCCCTAATTATCAGGGAACCGATTTTTTGAGTGGTCAATTATGCCCTTTAGTGAATTATTTTATAATTAATAAAAAACAATAAAGCCATTTTTTTTAGAGACAAATGGATGGTTGAGATTTCTTCTTACTTTTTGTACCTTAATTCTCTTTTTACAGTATCCCTACCATATATATATATAATTAAGATCAACTAAGGGGGATAAATGGCTAAGAGGGCTAAGAGGGATTTTGGGATTGACATGTGGCATTCTTAGTAAAAAGGGTACTCTAGACATTTTACACTCACTCCTTAATTATCTCTTTTTTACAGCTGTTATAAACCTTCCCTAACACTAACCTAACACCATCATTTCTCTTTCTCTCTCTCCCAGAACCACTCCCCCCATATTCGCCGGCCACCCCTCTGCTGCCATCGACGCCCAGGAACCACCATCGGACCACTGTGACGCCGATAATGAAACCACCATCGCCGCTTCTCCAGTTAGTCTCACGCACAGGAACCACCGCCGATTCTCCATTCGGTATCACGCATTGGAACCACCGCCGCCACAGGAAACCTTAACCCACCGCCACCGCAAGAAACCCTAACCCACCGCCGCCGCAAGAAACCCTAAACCACCGCCGCCGCAAGAAACCCTAAACCACCGCCACCGCAGGAAACCGAAATCACCGTCCGCCGCCACCGCCTTTAGGGCGATCTCCGGTCTCCGGCAACGTCCTGAGGAGGTTAGTACTCGGATTTTTCTAGTCATGATGACGTGAATACAGATCTGTGTTCATTAGACGTATTTGATAAGATCTTTGGTGGTGATTGATTGAAACCAGATCTAGGGTTTTCTGATACGGAATCGCATTTGAAAAGCTGAGTTTGGATTGATTTTGATGAGCGGCGGTGGTGGATTTGATGAAGCAGTGGAGATGAAGCCAATGGATTTTGATGAACGGCGGTGGTGGATTTGATGAAGCAGTGGAGGAGATGAAGCCGATGGATTTTGATGAGCGGCGGTGGTAGATTTGATGAAGCAGTGGAGATGAAGCCGATGGATTTTTGATGAACGGCGGTGGTGGATTTCAGGCCATGGTTCATACTGAATCACATCTCTTCTCATTCATCAGTTTTATTTCTTTATTTTCATTCACAAATACGATGTTTCATCTCGTTCATCATTTCCATTTTTTTCACTGTTTTTGCTATATTCATTCAGTTGTATGATTTTGATGATAATGATGATGAGTTCTGCAAATCTAATGATGATGATGAGTTCTGCAATCTAAATCTGATGATTTTTTGGTTTAAGATCTGTATTCAACGAACCTTCATCATTATCAATTTTTTGGTTAAGATCTGTATAATTGATGGTGATGAGTTCTGCAAATCTGATGATATGTAACTTTTGATGAGGTTTGTTTCAGTAATCTAATGATATTTTCTTAAGGATGTATGTATTTAAGCAAATTGTTTGTTTATGTATCATAAATTGAGCGTAAATTTAGGACTTTCATCATTTTGAAATTGAGGCGTGATACAGAAAGTACCTTTCAGTGCTGTTTTTTTAATTGTCAGCTGTAATGCATTTTGACCAATTTTAGTTGACTGATGAGCTTGATCTAACGGCTGAAAGTCCCTCTTAGCCCTCTTAGCAATTTATCCCTCTTAGTATATCCTTACTATATATATATATATATATATATATATATATATATATATATATATATATATATATATATATATATAGCGGAGTGTTAAAGTGAGAACTGTTTTTCGTATGAGAACCAATCTTAGCCTTTGATTAAATTCAATCAATAGCTTAGAAATTTTGACGGCTTGTTAATGATGAATTAATGACTTATTAATGACGTATTAATGGCTCATTAATGACGCATTAATGAGAGGTATTTCGGAAAACCAATTCTCGTAAATAAATGACGACTCACTTGAACGCAATTCACGGTTGGACAAATATATAAATGACCAAAATACCCCTATTAATGATTAATTAATGGCGTTACAAACTGTTCTCGCAATTATCGACACGGTTTTTGTAAGTTAAATGGCCAGATGTGTAAAAAAAAAGTTAATGTGTCATATCAGAACACTGGGGAAAACATGTTTGTGTACAGTGACTTTATCATCTTACTTAATTTTTAAGAGTTTAAGCAAAAGTGCTAAATGTTTTATAATGTAGTATAGATATATATAGAAATCGGATCAACTTAAAACCACCCTTTAAACATAGAACCTAAAGAACCAACCTGGACCATTAGATCATCAAAATTAATGGATGAGATTTAAAGATAGCATAATTGAAATAGGATCAGCCCGTTTTTTGTGATTTTTGGGTTGATTTTTTATTGTTTTGCGTGATTTTTTTGTGTATAATCTTGTAATTTATCATTATACCTTTCAAATGACACCAAATTCATGAATTTTCGTCAAGTATTGAGGAAGAATTTTGAGCTCAAAGTTTCGTTTTTTTGTGTTTATGGGTTCGAAAACATGACAGAAAAAAAAGATGTGTTTTTAACTCGATTCTTGATCATTTTAAATAATTCTTTTTATAGATTGTCGTAGATAATCTTTTTACCTTTCAATGGACACTAAATTCATGAAAAACCATCAAGTGTAGGCCAAGTTATTACTAATTAAAGTCGATAATGACCCTATTCGACACCCTTACGGTATTTCGATAAATTGACACATTTTAAACTCGTTTTTATTCCGTTTTTTTTTTGTACTACTTGATAGACAACTCGATTACCTTTCTATAGAGTCAAAAATCATTGATTTTCATTAATTGTACATTGAGAATTTTGGCTTCAAAATTTGTTTTCGAAGTGAAGGAAATTGGGGAAGAAGATGACCTGCTATTGCAGGTGAAAATCACCAAAATGACTATAATAACATGTTTTTTACAAGTTAAATGGTCATATGTGTAAAAAAAATTAATGTGTCATATCGGAACATGAGAGAAAACATGTTTGTCTTTAGTGAATTTAACCCTTACTAATATACCCTCATTTGAACTTAAAAGGAAACAACTAAATGCGCTTAATTATATTCTTAATTACCATTATTATAACTAAACATTCTATAATAAATAATGTTTTAAAAAGTCAAGTCAACGAAAATTAATTTGTAACCTATAAGATATTATAACAAATTAAATAACAAATAATAAATAGTTAAAGCAATAAAGAAATTGAAAACCATAAAAAAGTAAAGATGTTGCGGATGAAACCTATTCAACATCATCATAGTGTGTGAATATGATACACTTACTTTATCGAAAATAGACATGTTATCGAGTAAGAATTATTTGTCGTCGCCGCATTGTGCGGGTATTATGTTAGTGTGTGTGTGTGCGTGTGTGTGTGTGTGTGTGTGTGTATATATATATATATATATATATATATATATATATATATATATATATACTTCCCTATATATATATACTATCTATATCTATATCTATACTATAATATAAAACATTTAGGACTTTTACCTAATCTCTTAAATTATAAGTAATTTAAAATTACTAAATTATCTCTTTAATAAACTAAATAGAAACTATTATAGAAAATAACTATTTAACAGAGAATAAGATTCTTATATTCTATTTTAATAATTAAACTTTTTATTTTAAAAAAATCAAGTTAATACAAATTAACTTAGTTAGTAAAAAATATTCATAACGAAACCTTTTATTTTAAATATTCTCTCGGCGATCTGACTCTAGCGATTGGGGACTAAACAAAAAGTTATAAAACAAAAATATATATACAAGATTTGGTATAATAATTTGTAAATTAAAAAAAGAAAGAAATAAACAACATTTAAAGAATATAATAATTGATACCTAGGACACATGGAGTGACATGGTTAACCAAAGAGACTGGCAGGTCATAGTAATGATGGTAGGACATAGTATGAGTGTATGACTATGCTAAATTAAACACTACTATGGCAATTTGATTACCAACGTAAGAAAAACGAATAACCCATAGAAAAAGTTACATTAATATTCTCTAATTTATTTGTTAACCTATAATTGATACTTTATCTATTAAAACTATGTTTGAGATCGCTTCATATCTAAAAATGATGTTTGTTTCACAAGAGGTAATATATCTTTTTATTTTTTTCTCTTACTTATCATCATACTAATAAGATCAACACCTAAGTATCAAAATCAATAAAAGATGTAAGGAAAGTGAATTAGTGGACTCCATATATTATCTTGTGATGAAAAAAAGGATGAAGTAGAAAGATAAATAATTTTTTTAAAAACATGTCCATTTACACATTTTTTTAAAAAAACAGGAAAACTCTCTCATTTTTCCATATTTTCCCAAACTCCATCAAGAAAACACTTTAACCAAACATTTTTCACTTTTTTTTTATTTAAACATGTTTTCTATTTTTTCTAAAAATAAAAACTTCACTAATTTTTTTTTAACAAATGAAAACTTTACTAATTTACATGTTTCTTGTTAATTAATTACAGTTCTGTTAGCCTTTGTGGTTTCTTATATTTGTTTCAATATACATTTAATTTGGAAATATCTTTATTGGAGATTGATGATGAATGAAGGCATTTCAACGCAATGGTGAATGTTAAACTCAATAGGCTGAGAATTGGTCGTGGTCCCTCTCATATGGACTCTTATTGACAAAAAAAAAATAATGATAATTCAAATCGTGTTAACATATAGTGAATCTTTGCTAAGTTATTATTATACTAGGTGTCAAGCTCGTGTGAACACGGGCCTACAGTCTAGTGCTTATATATTTTGTATTTTTTTCCGGGATTGTAATAAGGAGGGTTTTTTAGATAAATTCGATAGGAGATAGTTAGATTAGGCAAAAGATCAATCCATATTTTCAGTATATACAGGCTTACAAATCCATCATCTAACAGTTCAAATATGTTACTAAACAGGCCAAAAAATTATCCAAAAGCCGAAAGTTCGTGAATGCGTTATATTTGTTGTAGATGGTTAGATCGCCGCGACGGTGAATTTTACTCGATGGCATTCTAGGTTGTACGTGTCCAGTGTGAAGAAAAGTATAGTATTTTCACCGAATAGTACCATCTCTTTGAAGTTCATCCATCCTGGTCCATCAAGAATCACATGGTCATCGATCTTTCCTGGCATGTTCCTCTTAAGCGTAGGCATCCTCATGCACAAGTCCGTGTCACCATATATGATTCTGGCCTTCTTAAAACGCATTAGATTATAACGTTTTGCAAATGGAGCTGGAATAGTCTGTATTTAATATAAGTAATATGTTAATTTGTATTTGTAAAGTTGTAAAAAATAAGCATGTAAATTGTTCTCTTGGGGGTATTGGCTGTTTTGACATACCAATCGTTTGTGTTTAAGAGCACTGGCATCAATAACTTTTTCAAACACGTTCGTATCAGTGCCCACATTTGGTATCCGCCCTCTTGGCCTCACAAGTCTTTCTGGGAATATCATAAGATCTGGAGATATTGTGAGATAAGGTAGATAAGGAGTATTTATGTAGAGAATTATGGGGAAGTATTTAATTTGATTAAGTGTTAGAGTGCCAAAACAGAAAGAGAAATATTAATTACCTTCTGTATCAGGATAGACAATCTTGCTGTGTGTGTACAATTTCGTGGCATCAATGAGTGATTCACTCATGTAGAGTTGTTTCATGTTAAAGACATAAGCTTTCACGCCCGTGTAAACACGGGCCAATATATAAGATTTTTGATATATGATTTTATTTCCCCTCATGCAAATCAAATCAACTTAATCAAGGTTTTGTCCGGTTTTATTGAAGGCAAACAGAGCTTCAAGTAACAAAATCATTTAGGAGTGGCAATTGCTGACCGTATAAGGTATGCGTTGAAATGCTTGACCCGTTAGTGTAAAACATAATCTACATAAAAGATTTGCAAGTCAATGCGATAGAATTGCAAAGTTCAATATTCTTAATCTTTAAGAAAACTACAAGGCAACAAATGACCACCAAGAGGCATATGATGTTCCATTCAGCAAGTCTGATTTAAGTAAATCATCTACAGAATCTACTGTTTTCACAGCTTGGTTTACATGTTCATCATATAACGAATCAAAAAGGGTTCTCGGGTGCAGCCCGTTCAACTTATTATTAACAATGTTCAAATCTATCCCATCGGCTTCTTGAGGTAAAAGAAATTGTATATCTTGTGATGGTAACTTAGAGGAATAAGAACCCTTTGTCTGGTTTCCATCAGTCGGCTTACTCTCTATGTCTAACTTTTGGCTCATTCCCATGTAGTGTGGGAGAACCGTGTGCTGTTGTTGCATCAACAGTGGTATTGTTTGTTCGGTCGGTGCTTTGTTTCTCTGGATAAATTAATAAATGTATCAGCGAAAGAAACCAACCTCGAAATAACCAAAAAACCAAATAAGTGTGTGTATATATATATATATATATTAGCATGGTTCCAACATTGAACGAAGTGTCTTGCTACATCTCGACATGGAGGTGCCCACAGTGCACAACGAACATCATGCCATGGCATCCAAGGATATTTTCTGCGGTCTAATTCATCCGTCATAGTATCCACCCAAGAATTCGGTTCAGATTCCCTAAAAAATTATAATTGACAATATATGATAATATTTTCTTCTTTTGGGATACAAGGGCGTTTTTATGTTTATTGTGAAAGAGATAATCAGCTGCTTTCTTCTCCTCTTTTAGCAATGGTTTATTTATAAAATGTTATAGTTTCTGTACGTAATTCAAAGCCATCAAATCCTAGTGTTTACTCTTACTTGTCTTATGTTTTTGTTTACAATATTTATTCTCTATATATATATATATATATATATATATATATATATATATATATATATATATATATCTTAATAAGATCACATGATCAACTATATAACCATTTTGGATTACATAGAGAAAAGAGGATTCACCGGGGTTATAATAGTCTTTTCCAGACAATATGTAAGGAGGGTGATCACCGACTTTGTGTTCAATTGTGTCATAACGACCAAAACATAAATCTAATCCCCCTAGAAAGCAGATTTGGTGATCAACAACTATAATTTTTTCATGGCGTGACCTGCATTGTATGAAGTTATGAACAAAATGAGACGCAGGAATGAATGTACAATTGTAAATGTATTTGTATTCTGTAATATGGATAAGAAATATGAATATGGTAAAATATATACCACAAGTAGATGTCCGCTGCAAAGTGGTCAGGATAGAGCAAAAATTTCACATTCTCATGAATGTTAAGAAGTCTTTTCTAGCTGTATAAACTATTGATTTTCAAAGCAATTGAAGTTCAAATGTTTTCTATGGTGTGTATAAAACTTTTAAATTGTTGCTATGTATGTACTTTGGTTACATAAAAAGGAAAAATGTATAAGTTTAGTACATACAATAGAGGGTTTAATACACATAATAGGGACAAATTAAATGTTAGATACGCACAATAAATTTCTAAAAAAGTTCGATAGACAATAGCAGAATGGTGAAAAGTTGAATACACTTAGAAGAACATTACCCAAAACTATAACCATTTTACCTTCACACCTTCCTTCGCTTTAGCTTCAAACAGTGCATCAAGACGAAATTGCACCATCTGCATGAAATGGACGTTTTAAATATAACTCTGGGCAGAGCCACCATCCAGTAACATAGATCTGCATGAAAGATTCTATCAATATTCAGTTTTTAATGTATGAATAAACTGATTCTGGGTGATCACCGACTTTGTGTTCAATTGTGTCATAATGACCAAAACATAAATCTAATCTCCCTAGAAAGCAGATTTGGTGATAAACAACTACAATTTTTTTATGACGTGACCTGCATTGTATGAAGTTATGAACAAAATGAGACACAGGAATGAATGTACAATTGTAAATGTATTTGTATTCTGTAATATGGATAAGAAATATGAATATGGTAAAATATATACCACAAGTAGATGTTCGCTGCAAAGTGGTCAGGATAGAGCAAAAATTTCACATTCTTATGAATGTTAAGAAGTCTTTTCTGGCTGTATAAACTATTGATTTTCAAAGCAATTGAAGTTCAAATGTTTTCTATGGTTTGTATAAAACTTTTAAATTGTTGCTATGTATGTACTTTGGCTACATAAAAAGAAAAAATGTATACGTTTAGTACATACAATAGAGGGTTTAATACACATAATAGGGACAAATTAAATGTTAGATACGCACAATAAGTTTTTAAAAAAGTTCGATACACAATAGAAGAATGGTGAAAAGTTGAATACACCTAGAAGAACATTACCCAAAACTATAACCATTTTACCTTCACGCCTTCCTTCGCTTTAGCTTCAAACAGTGTGTTAGAACTATATTATTGTAATAGAATAGGAGTTATAACAATAGTTGAGGGTGCTTATTGTAAATATACCTAATAGGTATATAAGCCTTGTGCTACACAAGGAAATGGAAGGATTGCTAAGATAACTATGATAAGGTTGAGAGAGAATCTCGTTTTCACCTTAGAACACACATAGTTTATATCTTGTAAGTGTGGCAACCCTTACATTTCCTTGTCTAGCACAAGGCTTATATACCTATAAGGTATATTTACAATAAGCACCCTCAACTATTGTTATAACTCCTATTCTATTACAATAATATAGTTCTAACAATCTCCCCCTTTGGAATGGAATAGGAGTTGTAGAATTAAAATGAACAGGAGTCTTGATCTCTTCAGCATCTTGAGGGTCTTGTGCTTATTGTCTTGTAGCGCTCCAGTAACCTAAGGCATTGATCACCTTTGGTTATATAATCAATTTAGCATATAGAGGTTTTCAGCATGTGGATCATTGAGCATTGATAGCATCAGCGGAAGCATAAAAGGATTCATCAACAGGAGAGAATATGTTTCTTACTCCCCCTAGAATCACAACCGGGGAAACCCTCCCCCTACAATGTAGCTCTCGAGCATTTAGGCAATTAGCAGAAGCGTATAAGGATTCATCATCAGAGGAGAATATTTTGCTTACTCCTCCTAGAATCACAAACGGGGAACCCTCCCCCTACAATGTTGCTCTTGATCCTTGACAAAATTTGGGGCGAGAATACTTGCTCTTTCTTCTGAGTAGTTCTCCCCCTAGACTGAATACCTGCTAAAGTATGTCTCAAGCAGTAACCAACTGAATAAATCTTTATATCTCCCCCTCATGATGTCCAAAGTCTACTGGTCATCATGAAAAATGTTCAGTTGTGAAGTATCAGTCTATTAACTTCTACCACTTGTGAGCCAAAATGGATCATTGAGGAGTGAATGTAGATCAGAAGTGAATACATAAACCAAATCGAAAATCTGAGAAGTCTCGTACAAGAGTATCAACCTAGTCCGGATCACAACAAGTGACAAAAAGAATGAAAGACAAGTGGATGCAAACGAACTTGGGACGGATAAGGATTCTATAGTAAGAAATAAGCGTTAAGGAACACAGGGAGCTGAAATCATATTCAAGCCTTTTCAACCTGTACGACTATAGAAAAGGTGACTTTGAACGCATAACGTGAACAGGGAGTCGGATACATCCTTATTCGAAAGCACACAAAAATCTATCAAACTCTTCGCAAACATGAAGTAAACGGATGTTGGTTAAGACAATCAAGCAACGATACACGAATTCTGAAAGATAAGAATGACAAATCAGAATTCAGAACTGACTGATAAAAGACTACCAAGATTCTAAAGAAACAAGGAATGGATGACCAAAATCTGGTTTTGAGACCAGATATTGGTGACACTAAGAAAGAAGAACCAAAAATCAGTTAGGAAAGGGCAGAATGACTAGACATAGGGTATTAGGAATTAAGTTCATGGTAGTAATGACCCAAAGCTAACCCAAATCTAGAAACATCAGAATGATAACTGAAACTTTGAGAACTCCTGACTCAGTTAAAAAATTCAAACACTTGACTTAGGAATCAAGGTGTCAAGATAAATCAGTCAGAACGACGACGGGGGTTCGGGGGCAGCGCCCCTGATAGCGGGGTCCAAGGGGTAGCAACCCCTGGCGGGGTCCAAGGGGCAGAGCCCCTGGCTGGGGTCGAAAAATTTGAAAATGAAGAATATCGCTATATCAGAAAATGCATTTCGGATGAAAAATTTGAAATTTTGAGTGAAAATTGCAAGTCTGAAAAACCTGTTAGAATCGCATGCGATTGGATCAATGCGATTGAATCGCATGCGAATGGTTATCGGGTTGAATCGCATGCGAATGGTTTATTGGTTGAATCGCATGCGAATGGTTTAGGTTGAATCGCGTGCGAATGGTTATCAGGTTGAATCGCATGCGATTGGTAAATAGCATGCGATTGGAATTCAGTGCGGCTGATAGAACCTATACTTGGCCAAATTCAACTCGATCGCATGCGATAGCCCTTTAGAGCGGCTGATAGCTTGATTCGAATCGCATGCGATTGGGTCCATGCGATTGGATCCATTGCGGCTGATAGAGCTTGTACTTAGCCAAATTCAACTCGATCGCATGCGATTGCCCTAAAGTGCGGCTGATAGGGTCTGAGATGTCACTTTCAGATCTGTTGACCTTATCTGAATAATGTCTACCTACTTGTACTTGATGTGATCTTTACTTGTGCAGGTTCCACACTCAAACACCCATACCAGCACTTGATTTCACATACAAACACCATATTTTTGGTGTTTTTATCCTTTTTGAAATCAAAATCTCAGATCTACTTTCTTCTTCATATTTCCAACTGTTCGTGATAAAATTTCAGAATCTTCAAACTCGATCAGATTAAAATCGATTTTCTTGTGGTTGATTCAAATAACATTTTCGACCATTTCTCCTTTAAATTCCGAACCAAACCCACGTAAAAATGATGCCTTCATAGATGAAACAGTAAATTTAAGGCATGAACAATAAACTCGAGAAAGATTCGATTTTTTCTGCCTTTTTGTGTATAGAACAGTTGAGTTTTACCTTTTTCGATCAAAGAACAGTAGATGTTGCTCGATTCTCCAACGATAACCCCAATTTTCAGATCATAAACAAGATTTTGAGATGAAAACCGTATGATCAGCCCCTTTTTCTTCGATGAACTGCCCCTTTGATCTTCAAATCTTCGATTTGTTGATGATAACACCGATAGATCTTCACTCCTTTGGCTCTGATACCACTTGTTGGTAATAAACAAGCGGTAGAATGAAGGATTGCTAAGATAACTATGAAGAGATAGAGAGAGAATCTCGTTTCACCTTCAAAACACACATAGTTTATTTCATGTAAGTGTGGCAATCCTTACATTTCCTTGTTTAGCACAAGGCTTATATACCTATAAGGTATATTTACAATAAGCACCCTCAACTATTGTTGAACTCCTATTCTATTACAATAATACAGTTCTAACAATCTCCCCCTTTGGAATGGAATAGGAGTTGTAGAATAAAATGAATAGGAGTCTTGATCTTTTCAGCATCTTGAGGGTCTTGTGCTTATTGTCTTGTATCGCTCCGGTAACCTAAGGCATTGATCGCCTTCGGTTATATAATCAATTTAGCATATAGAGATTTTCAGCATTTGGATCCTTGAGCATTGATAGCATCAGCGGAAGCATAAAAGGATTCATCAACAGGAGAGAATATGTTTCTTACTCCCCCTAGAATCACAACCGGGGAAACCCTCCCCCTACAATGTAGCTCTCGAGCATTTAGGCAATTAGCAGAAGCGTATAAGGATTCATCATCAGAGGAGAATATTTTGCTTACTCCTCCTAGAATCACAAACGGGGAACCCTCCCCCTACAATGTTGCTTTTGATCCTTGACAAAATTTGGGGCGAGAATACTTGCTCTTTCTTCTGAGTAGTTCTCCCCCTAGACTGAATACCTGCTAAAGTATGTCTCAAGCAGTAACCAACTGAATAAATCTTTATATCTCCCCCTCATGATGTCCAAAGTCTATTGGTCATCATGAAAAATGTTCAGTTGTGAAGTATCAGTCTATTAACTTCTACCACTTGTGAGCCAAAATGGATCGTTGAGGAGTGAATGTAGATCAGAAGTGAATACATCAACCAAATCAAAAATCTGAGAAGTCTCGTACAAGATTATCAACCTAGTCTGAATCACAACAAGGAACAAGGAGAACGAAAGACAAGTGTATGCAAACGAACTTGGGACGGATAAGGATTCTATAGTAAGAAATAAGCGTTAAGGAACACAGGGAGCTGAAATCATATTCAAGCCTTTTCAACCTGTACGACTATAGAAAAGGTGACTTTGAACGCATAACATGAACAGGGAGTCGGATACATCCTTATTCGAAAGCACACAAAAATCTATCAAACTCTTCGCAAACATGAAGTAAACGGATGTTGGTTAAGACAATCAAGCAACGATACACGAATTCTGAAAGATAAGAATGACAAATCAGAACTCAGAATTGACTGATAAAAGACTACCAAGATTCTAAAGAAACAAGGAATGGATGGCCAAAATCTGATTTTGAGACCAAATATTGGTGACACTAAGAAAGAAGAACCAAAAATCAGTTAGGAAAGGGCAGGATGACTAGACACAGGGTATTAGGAATTAAGTACATGGTAGTAATGACCCAAAGCTAACCCAAATCTAGAAACATCAGAATGATAACTGAAACTTTGAGAACTCATGACTCAGTCAAAAAATCCAAACACTTGACTTAGAAATCGAGGTGGCAACATAAATCAGTTCCTTTTTCTTCAAACTTCGATTTGTTGATGATAACACTCGATAGATCTTCACTCCTTTGGCTCTGATACCACTTGTTGGTGATAAACAAGCGGTAGAATGAAGGATTGCTAAGATAACTATGAAAAGTTGAGAGAGAATCTCATTTTCACCTTCATAAACACAGTGCATCAAGACGAAATTGCACCATCTGCATGAAATGGACGTTTTAAATATAACTCTAGGCAGAGCCACCATCCAGTAACATAGATCTGCATGAAAGGTTCTATCAATATTCAGTTTTTAATGTTTGGATAAACTGATTCTGCTTCTAGTTATTTGAATAATTAATCTTACATGAGTTGCAACAAAATTAAATAAATTATATTACTTATTTACCTCTTCAATAATATAATTTGAAGACTTCCCCTTCCATTCACATATTGTCAAGTTTCACAGAGATGTTAGTTTGGTCCTTTTTATTTATTAAATATTTGAATAATCAGTATTTGCCGAACACTCAACACACCTAACTATCTAATTATTACAACTTTGAACAACAGAATCACACCCTTACGCTGTTTGTTATAGGAAAAATTATATTAAAGTGTGATTATCTTTACACCAAATTTCAATTTGTGCAGTAATATTTATATAACTATTCTAATCTGGTAAGTATAATATGCATTTCTTTTCAATTAATGTAACTAATTGGATTCCAAGCTCCGTTTTTTATATACATGATTTTTCTCATGAACTTTTCCTGCAGCTCCGATGTGGGACAAAAGTTTCAATTCTTATTTTTATAACATTATTTCTAATTGTATGTCACATCAATTAGCACCCACCCTAATTAGCTTGAATTTCATACATGTACTAATATGAAATATTTCATGGCTCGTACATGTAAGATACACGAACATTCAAATTTAAGCATTATCATGTTTTTATCTAATATAACTGATCATTCAGCTAGTGCCTATAAATAATTGGAGAATTCAAGTAGGTTATAGCAGATGAGCTAGTGTTTGAAGTGGAGTTGTTGCATTTAAATAATCAATAAAAGGTCATATATTTTGACCCAATTATCTTTAGTGATTAATCTTCATAAATTCAGTCTTTGCAATCCGTTTCATAAACATAGTCTTTGCAAACCCTTATTAACCTATTTGAGATCTAATCATAATCCTTGATTTGGATGTCTAGCAACACCTTAGTAGAAATAGACTTTTAGTTGACAAATATTAACTCATTTCTTGCCTTATAGAATAGATATAATGTAGCACGTGGTGTGGGGCTTTCCAAACGGTATACCTTGACAGCCTCAAATCATAACAATTTAACACCTCTTTAATGTCCGTTAAGCTCATTCTATCCATTACCCACCATCCTAATAACATCTTTTAAACTTTACATGAAACCCGCAATTAACTAAAACAATGTCTCTATTAATAAACCGCAAGAAGGAAAGACGACCAAATGATGATTATAAATATTAGATAGTCATTTACTGAGAATTATAAGAAATTTGTATATAATAAATATGTTTAAAACACCATTATTTTAAATCATAAATAATGCAAGCAATATGAAGCCTTTGATAATCTTCATAAACGACTAAAGAGTTAGATGTAACGCCGATCAGCTGGAAACAACGTTTTTAAAACCGGACTGGCCCGACCGGTTAACCGGGAACCGGGCATGCCTACGGTTCAAAACTGAAAGGAAATCCGGCTAAAAAACCGCCCGGTTATGTGAAAACCGGAAAAACCGGTTGAACCGGACTTACGACCAAACCGGAAACAGATTACCCATTTCTAATCATGAGTTTTTATGGGGCAAGGCTTTACTAATTGGCTTCCAAGATTCATTTTTATATACATGATGTTCCTCATGAAGTTTTACTGCAGTTCCGATATGGGACACATGACCATTCGTTGAATTAGTGCCTCACCATTTCTACAATGTGCAATTGCTCATACTTGCATTTTTACCAATCAATAAGCATTGACACCTAGGCCTTACTAATTGGCTTCCAAGATCCCTTTTTATATACATGATTTTCCTCTTGAAGTTTTACTGCAGTTCCGATGTGGGACAAAGTTTCAATTCTTATTTTTATAACATTATTTCTAATTTTATGCCACATCAATTAGCAACACTCCCTAATTAACTTGAATTTCAAAATTAGGCTTCATCAATTAGTATCACTCTCTAAATATTAGATAGTCATTTACCGAGAATTATAAGAAATCTATATATAATAAATATGTTTAAAACATCAATATTTTAAATCATAAATAATGCAAGCAACATGAAGCCTTTTATAATCTTCATAAACGACTGAATAGTTAGATGTAACGCCGATCAGCTGGAAACAGCGTTTTTAAAACCAGACCAGCCCGACCGGTTAACCGGGAACCAGACATGCCTACGGTTCAAAACTGACCGGAAAATCGGATAAAAAAACCGGCCGATTATGTGAAACTGGAAAAACCGGTTGAACCGGACTTACGACCTAACCGGAAACAGATTACCCATTTCCAATCGTGATTTTTTACGGGGCAAGGCCTTACTAATTGGATTCCAAGCTCCATTATTTATATACATGATTTTTCTCATGAACTTTTCCTGCAGCTCCGATGTGGGACAAAAGTTTCAATTCTTATTTTTATAACATTATTTCTAATTGTATGTCACATCAATTAGCACCCACCCTAATTAGCTTGAATTTCATACATGTACTAATATGAAATATTTCATGGCTCGTACATGTAAGATACACGAACATTCAAATTTAAGCATTATCATGTTTTTATCTAATATAACTGACCATTCATAATCAGTACAACATGCAACTACCACACAACGCTCATACTCAACCCCAATACCCAACTAGGAACACTTAACGATGGTCGGGCCCAAGCTTGAGATTGAATACTCCTACGAGTACCCAATTCCTCAAACTTAGGCTCTGATACCTATTTGTAACACCGGTTTTCACGCGCTTAAAATTAAGGAAAAATTAAGCTTTTTAAATCAAACGCATAGCGGAAGTAAACGTCATTTACAAAATATTATAAGTATTAACTGACTCGGCAGTTATAATACAACAAAAGATTATGCCAAGTTCAACTGTCAGGTGTTACCAACTAAACCGACAAATTATCGACCATCGGATCACATATATATACACCGAGCAGTGTTCCGCAAAAGATATTTACAACCTCCACCAACAAGTCCCGCCTCACATAGGCCAACTATCTCGCATCTGCAAAAAGGGAAATCAGGCACCGTTAGCTACAACTAGCTAGTGAGCACAGATTTACACATAAGCATCAATAAGCAGGTTATCCCAACTACGGGACAACATATGAGGCTATCCTAACACATAGTGTCGCGCCAACGAGTCAGTAGGAATCATATCTTGCAGGGTGGGAAGCCCCGCTCAACGATTCAAACTAGGACCATCAGCCACAACTATCCGCAATGGTGGGGGAGCGAAGAGCAGTCCACCAAACGCGTTACAAAGCTCGAAGCACATCGACACGGATCTCAACGGAAGCTAAGATCCCAACTCACGTTAAGGAGCGGCGGTTTTCAAGACCACCCCGGTATGCTGCACACCGAGTATCGTTGATCCCCGTTATTCCATCATAGGGATCCAACCTTCGAGAAGAAAGCTAACCTTAACCATGCCATCAACAGTCCGGACCAATACAACACATAACAACAACCCGTTACGGGTTCAACTATACGCATGCGATTCATAACCAACGTGTAAAGCAACTTAGCATGGCAACAGTATACAATAAAATGGCATAACATACCTCATATACGCACGTGTGTGACATCGTCAACATATTTCAATAAACAACAGACAACGCTACCTACCGAAACTCATGGGAAACCGGTACTCACCTCGAGATTACAAGAGGCAGATATGAATTCGGGAATCCCAGGAGCACACGGAGTAGTCCGAATCACCTAACACTTCACGTGTAGGTTCAGTCAACGTCTTAAAGTACTATCACTGCTTCTATGCAAATGTATAACAAGCAACAAGCAATCTGGAACAGCTCCTACGGCCGCAGAGGATGTGTCCTACGGCTGCAGGACACCTTCCAGACACCTCCTGTGGCCGTAGGAACATGCCCTACGCCCGGAAGAGTTCCTTTCCAAGAAACAATACCCTACGGCCGTAAGGACCATACCCTACGCCCGCAGGAGTGATTCTTTGGTGCCAACGGTCGTAGATTATGTACCCACACCCGTAGGCTTCTTTCCTTCACCCATAGGTGGCAAACCACACAAAATGCATTACTACAGCCGTAGAGAACCCTGCCTACGGCCGTAGAGACCACAACTTCCTACGGCCGCAGGGAGTATTTCCTGCGCTCGTAGGAGCCTCTATTACAGCAAGCTTCGTCCCTGTTCGAACTCAGACCTGCAACTCGACCTTTTTATCGACTGAAATCGCGTTTTAAACGTTCCTACATGTCTTTTAACATTCATACATCATTGCCTACAAGTTTCTTAACTTATACAACAATTATTGATCAATTTAACCCTTCAATTAGGTGTTTTCTCTTCAAGAACACAACTAGGTTTAATACACAAGAATTCATACCAAGAAGACAGATTGACACAGCTTATGGTTCTGAATCAACTACTGAAATCACCTCGACTTGATTGCCTTTTGATTTCTTTCTCCAAATCTCCAAGTATGTGTGTGTGTATAGCTTGGTACGTACGTATGTATGTGTTATATGTTTGTGTGCTTTAAAAGCTAAAGCAGGGGATAAGAAAGGCTACAAACCGACCCAAGTGGGTTTAATACCCTACGAGGGTATTTCGTTCTCCTATTCAACTTAAAACACGACTTAGGTTTATCCGTTTCAACTAACGGAGATATTTTCGGAATCATTAATTGAAACCGTTCAATTATTAACCAACTCTATCTATTAACGACACATTTCCAACTTAAGCCACATAACCACGTGTACCAACAAATAACAACAATTAATCAACAAAACAACTTAAACAACTTAGTTAATGTCAACGTACAACTATACAAACATAGGGTACAACTTCTTACAATTAAGCCCTATTTCAGGGTGTTACAGGCGCCATCCTTCCTCGCAAGAGGTTAGGGGATCAAATCCTGTTGCATGCAGTGAGTTGGGGGTTTTCCCTTAAGGGTTTCCTCCATGGAGTGAAGGTGTGGTGCTCGAACCTTGGTTAAAGCCAAAAAACGAGGGGTGGTTGAAAACCCTCCACCAAGCAATTCGAACCCACACCGGAAAGGCGGGAAAGTGTCCCCATTTGCGGATCCAAAAAAAATTGTCAAGGATGACCTTAGAAAAGAGAACTTGTTTCCCAAGCTTTAGTAAATTTTAGCCCTTTGGAAGGAGTAGAAAACCAAATCTACGGCTTAATGGGAAATTTTGCGTAGATGACCTTTCGATTTTTCAAAGCTAATATTCTTGTTTCTATTTTTTATCGACGTATTCTTCAGTGTTACTTTGGATGTATTGTTTGATTTGTTTCGATCTTTAACTCTTTAAGACTTCGAAACTCATTATAACATACCATTATAGTTTTTTTTATCGACGTGTTTTTCAGCTTTGGTTTTTTTATCGACGTATTTTTCAGCTCACTCTAGATGTATTTTTTGATTTGTTTCATCTTTTAAAGCTTGGAGACTCATAACAACTTCCAGAATACTATATGCAAAAACAAAAACATATAAGATCTTTAAGCGTAATTTTATATCATTATTTTTTTATGATATATATAAACGAAGGTATTTTGAAAATCGCTCAAGCTAGAGGTAGATTGTCTAAATCCTACATTCTCTATACATGTCAAAACAGGATTGATTAATGTTGTTTGTTGTGTTCCAACTTCAAAAATTAATACTGTACAAAAACTTGAATTCATACTTCTGACTTATCCATGGACCATCTTGGGGATGCATTCTCCCTTGCACATGCTTTGAAATAGTCATTCATTTTCAAGTAAGAGAAGTTGATTAAAAACTCAAGAAAATATGGTGGGAACGAAACCACCCCACCACCACCCCAACCCACACACCAAGTTACTTGAAATCGAGAGAAAGTCAATAAGCCACATCTTATCTTATTGTAGCATTATAATTAAGACAATTATAAAAAAATAAGAACTAATACAAGATAATTATAAGCTAGATATTGATAGAGATACTAAAATAAAAAAATATTGATTAATCTAGATAATCACATTTTTATAAAAAAAATTAATGTAAAGAAATCTTCAACTTAAAAAATTCTAACAAAAAAGAATAGTTTTTAGTTAATTAAAATGTACGGTTAATTTCTTAGATGAGGGATCCGGTGAGAACTGTGAGAATACTTTTAGGCCAATTATTTAATTACATAAATAAATGCTATAAACTTAACATGCCTTAATTAAATCAAACAATTAAAATTCAGCATATCTTAATTAAACCAAGTTGAATATCTACCATAAATAAAGATAATTCAAGGGCTATAAATTGTTCTCACCGTTCTCATCTTAAAATGTGTTCTCATTTGATCTTGCCTCCAATTCATATATACCCTTATTAAACACCAAAATATCTTATTTGGTCAGCTTAACTTATAAATATCATAAACCCTTCTAAAGTTTTCATATTATCTTATTTGCTCAACTTAACTTATAAATATCATATATACTCTTCTAAAGCTTTCATAATATCTTATTTGTCCGACTTAACTTATAAATATCATATATATCTTCTAAAGCTTTCATAATATCTTATTATCCAGCTTAACTTATAAATATCATATATACTCTTATTAAGCTTTCATAATATCTTATTTACCAAAATCATCATTTTTTATCCATTTTTTATTAAAATGAATTGTAATTATAAAACATAATCAAATAACTATTATACCCCTCTTTTAAATCTATTAATAATATTTCGCCTATACCCTTACGAAAGTTTATAAATCTATTTGTGAAAGGAGCCTAAAATGTCGCTTAATCATCCCTTTTGTATAAATTTTATAGGCAACATTTTCAGCTATTATGAATAATTACTATTTAATGTTTTTTATATGTGCATGTCAGCATAATTCATTTGTTGGTAGGATATTTATTTCCGCCGATGTTCATATCTTTCATAAGTGTTTGTATATTTCTGTTTAAAAACGTTCTTTTAAAAAGTTATTGTTTTCAGCATAATGCTTTTGTTTAAAGAATTAGAATTGTTTAAATTATGTTTTCAGCGTAATTCTTGATTGGTGCATTAATTCCTTATATAAACCCACACACACACACACGTATGAGCTGTACTCGACCATCCAAATTAATTAATAGAATCATATATATATATATATATATATATATATATATATATATATATATATATATATATATATATATATATATATATATAACTTGGATAAATGTGATATCTAAAAAATTTTGTAAGAGTATAGGTGAAGTTTTATAAATAGATTTAAAAGAGAGGTATAATAGTGATTTAATTATATTTTACAATTATAATTCATATAAATAAATAAAAATTGATAAAAATAACGATTTGGGCAAATTAGATATTATGAAAGCTTGGGAAGGGAATATATGATATTTTGAAGTTAAGTTGGTCAAATAAGATATTATGAAAGTTTAGCAAGAGTATATATGATATTTATAAGTTAAACTGGTCAAATAAGTTATTTTGATGTTTATAAGGGTATATATGAAATTACCATTTAATGTATTGGACCTGGTATAGTAAGTTACATGCTGACATGGCTCCGAATAAACTAACGTGATGATTACTTCGGTTGATGTGGCTAGTGAAGTGTTTTTTCCTCTTTAAAAAATAATTCAAAATGGAAATATTTAAATAAAATATTAGATAATAGCAAAATGAAAATATTTGAGAATGAGATTGTCTTACCTAATACTCATATGCTACATCTTCGAGGTTTTAATTCCTTATTTTAAAGGGTAAAATATATTTTAACCCCTAGAGTTTAGGTTTAAAAATGGTTTAACCCTTAAACTTTTTAAATGAACGATTTAATCCCTAAACTTTTTTAATGAATGTTTTAACCCTTAAACTTGTTACATTTCATTGTTTTAGCCACTTGACCTTCTACAACAAGTTACCAAGCTTTTAAAGAGCATTTTAATCACTAAGCTTGGGGTTGTAATCGAATCAAGCGGAACCAAACCTAGTCAAACTCTAACTCGTATAGTTGTACTAGTTTGATGATTGCACATCTTCGACTTCCTCTATCTCTATTTTTGTTTTCTAGTTTCTTTAGGAATCCATGAGATGGTGATTCGTGGCCTTGTAGATTGTCGAACAGTGATTAATTACCACTAACCAATCGGTTCTACAATCTTCAACGGTTCTTCAATCTTCAACGGCTTAAGTTTTAGAGGCAGTGTCGAGTTAGAGTTTGACTAGGTTTGGTTCGGATTGATTCGATTACACTCCAAGCTTAGTGATTAAAATGCTCTTTAGAAGTTTGGTAACTTGTTGTAGAAGGTCAAGTGGCTAAAATGATGAATTATAACAAGTTTAGGGGTTAAAACATTCATTAAAAAAGTTTAGGGATTAAATCATTTATTTAAAAAGTTTAGGGGTTAAACCATTTTCAAATATAAAGTTTAGGGATTAAAACATAATTTACCCTATTTTAAACCCAAATTTGATTCCTCTTATATGGTCTAAGCATCCATCATCGTAAGATCTGCTTAAATTTTGAAGGCCCATTGAAGATGTATATAATAATAAATAAATAAATATATAATGAGAAGAAGAAAGAAGGGTTTCGTCTTCAACCCTTCATCATCATCTGTACATATATTTTGGTTCTCGCAGTTCTCGTACTAAAAAGAGTTATCATTTAAACAGTCCTATATATATCTATATATATATATATATATATATATATATATATATATATATATATATATATACACACACACACACATTAATGAGGGTTATTTTGCGAAAATCAAGCCTCGCAAATTAATGACAGCTCACTCGGACGCAATCACGGTTAAGTAAATATATAAATTACCAAAATAACCTATTATTGAGTCATTAATGGCAAAAGTTCAAACGAGAACTGTTTTTCGTACAAGAACTGCGCAAAGAAATCTGAGGCTTCCAATTCTCCCTCCTTTAATGTCATCACCCACCCATGAATTCATCACATGCATCCTGCCACATTTGATCCCTCACGTTCTACATCCATGAATTCCACTTATCAAATCAACGGCTAATATTGGTTCTCGCAGTTCATGTACGAAAATGACTTGAAGAATACTCTTTATGAAGTATCAGCTGATCCTCAACCAAGTACTAAGTATCAGCCAAAGGACCAGCTTTAGAAGATTACCCGAGAAGAAAAGACAAGTATAGAAGCATCCGCTAAGGGATCACAACCATCAGTTGAGGAACATCTTTTGATCAGCCGAGAAGAATAGACAAGTATAGAAGCATCAGCTAAGGGATTACAACCATCAGCTGAGGAACATCTTTTGATCAGCTAAGCAGTGAAAGTGATCAGCTGAGGCCTTCTTGCATTAGCTAATTAATCTTTTCTCACTTAGTCATTTTCCCATAAGCTTATCACTCTGAATAATCAGCTTATCATACTTGATCAACAGATCATCTAGGTTGATTAGCCTATACCTTCTCATAGTCTAATGTTTAATTATTGAGTATTTATATGATCAGCTGAGTGAACATTAGTAACGGAGTCTTTCCCATTCCTTTAGTTGAGCAAATTTATGTTTGTAGTTTAGTGTATTTTGTTAGCTGAGTCACGAAATTGTAATATCAGTCAACTGTAACTTTATATTTATTCTTAACTCAAAAGCAGAACATGTGTTGTTCTATTATTCCTTTATATTTGTCTTTGTAAAAGTCTTAGCATATTTTAAATCTACAAAGAGACAAATGAGATTTTGATCTTATCCTCTAGAAAAGGTAAAATATACTTTTGAAGAAGAAGATCTCGACGAATTGTCTTACAACTAAAGTATGGCTGACAACTCTATACTTGTAAAGTCAAATATAAATAAAGCATGATGTCGTGTAAAGAACAAGCATGAAAAAAGAAACTTAAACTTTCAAGACGAAAGGTATATGTTTTAATATTATAATATTGTTAGTGGGATGTACTTTTACAGAAAAGTACATTAACTTTATATTGCTTGTATAAAGTGTTTTTACTTTTCACCCACTAACTTTATCTAATATAATATTATTATCCTATGCACGTTTGTCTCCTACCTCCATTGCAAGGACCGGATGCAAAATGCTCAATATATACTACTGCATGTTTGACATGCAAGATACGCTAAATATCTCATTTGTTGAAAACTACACAAAACTTCAATTGTTTAGTTGTAGAAGCAAATTCTAAGTTTTTAAGCAAAGAACAAACTTTTAGAGTTAGCAAATATTTTGTGTAGAACAAACTTGTTCATGTGTTGAACATCCTAAACATTAGTTGGTTAGGATTAACTTTGTCTATGTGTTAGACATTTTGTTGCCACTTCTATTTAACTTGGATTTTCCGCATCCAGTTCATGTAATTTTTGATTCATTTAAATAAGAATTATATAAAGTATAATCGTGTGTCTTTAATTTTCAGAAAGCAAAAGTTTTTATTCAACTCCCCCTCCCCCCTTTCTACAAACATTTGTTGTTATAGTATCCATCTGGGACCATCATATATATATATGGTAGAGTTTATTCGAGAACCGTTGTTAGTTTGGGAACCGCGAGAACCAATCTCAGTCGTTCCTAGAATATGGGAAGTTCATGGATGGAGCATGGAGGGATAGAGTGTGGCCAGGTGCATGTAAGAGATTCATGGGTGGGCAATGACATTGAAGGAGAGAAAATTAGACGGCTCAGATTGATTCTTGCAGTTCTCACACTAAGAATGGTTCTCAAATTAAATTCTTCATATATATATATATATATATATATATATATATATATATATATATATATATATATATATATATATATATATATATATAT
The DNA here is from genome assembly GCA_947179395.2 of Pulicaria dysenterica. Lineage (NCBI taxonomy): Eukaryota > Viridiplantae > Streptophyta > Magnoliopsida > Asterales > Asteraceae > Pulicaria > Pulicaria dysenterica. The sequence goes on from OX359291.1 coordinate 16,450,525, forward strand.
ATATATATATATATATATATAATAAAGAATCCCTCCTTAAACAAAGAACCTAAAGAACCAATCTGGACCTTTAGATCATGAATATCAATGGATGAGATTGATCGATGGCAAAACTGTAATTATTATGTATTAATTTAGGAAGAATAGGGCAAAAATGTAATTATCCCCCCCCCCCCAACACCCACGATTTTTAAAAAAAAAACCCATAAAAACTTTAAATTGTCATAACTTTTTAAGTTTTGTGAATTTAATCAAAAAAATTATACCATTCTTTTAGTTTTTTAATCCTCTTTCAAACAAAATCACTCTTCCTATACTTTTCTAAAAAAATTTTGAAAATGAAATTTTTTTTTTTTTTGCTTTTTGGCGCTGTACAGGAAAACACCCTTTTTTTTGCATTTTGGCAGCTCGTCGCTAGTGAGCTGAATGTTGTCGCTAATGAGGTGAATGTCGTCGCTAATGAGCTTAATGTCGTCGCAAAAGGTTCGTCTCAGATCAGAAATTAGCGACGATGAAGTTAAATCTGTCGTCGCAGATAAGCAAAGTCGTCGCTAATGACATTGCAGTCGTCGCAAATGGTTCGTCTCAGATCATAAATTTTGCGTTTTTCGTTTTTTGCATTTTGCATGTTTATATGGATTTACGTTCTACATTTTACATGTTTTTTGCATTCTGCATTCTGCATTTTTTTGCATTCTGCATGTTTTTTGCTTTCTTCATTCTTCATTCTTCATTCTGCATGTTTTTTGCATTTTGCATTCTTCATGTTTTTTGTATTTCTGCATTTTGCATTCTTTCATTCTGCATGTTTTTTGCATTCTGCATTCTTCATTCTGCATGTTTTTTGCATTTTGCATTCTGCATTCTTCATTCTGCATGTTCTGTACAGATTTTGCATTCTGCATGTTCTGTACAGATTTTGCATTTTGCATTTAAGTTTGAATGAACCCAGCTCAAAATGCAAATTACAGATTTTGCATTTTGCATTTAGACTTGAATGAATCAAGCATCTAAGAATTTTGCATTTTGGGCTTGAATGAAACCAGCTCAAAATGCAAACTACGGATTTTGTATTTTGAGTATGAATGAACCCAGCTCAAAATGCAAACTTTGCATTTGAAAAAAAAAAGTTTCAGAAATATATCAAGTCCGGTCTTGTTTGAAAGAGGACGAAAAACTGAATCTAATGGTATAATTTTTTTGTTAAAATTGTTAAAAACGAACGAGTTATGATCATTTAAAGTAATTGGGGGTTTTTTTTTAAGTTTGTTGGGGGGATTTGCTTGGGGCTGTAGGCGCCGAATTTTTTATTTTTTTTAATTTCCCTTTTTGCCCTTAGACTATGTGACACATGTCATCACCAGAGAGGTTCTTTAGGTTTTTTGTTTAAGGGAGGTTCTTTGTTTAACCTTACCCTATATATATATATATATATATATATATATATATATATATATATATATATATATATATATATATATATCACTTGCATTTAACCAAATTTATACTTGATTCATAGACCGAGTCTCCGCATGATCATGACAGGTTCTAAGTCCCTGCCTTCAAATTTAGTATAATATGACTAAATACGTAGTGGTTGTAAAACTCGCTATATAGCTACGACCTTGATTGGCTTCAAATTCGGTCAAAATATATGAAAACTGCGATGATGGGTGCCGGTGCTGCAGAGCGCGTTTCGATTTATATGGCGGCATTCTGGTGGTGTTGGTGGTGGTTGATGATCACTGCGGCCCTAGTTCAAGCTCAAAACACCACCGATCCAGCCGAAGGTCTCTCTCTCTATATGTATACATATATATTCTTTCTGATGTGTAAATTTAAATATATATACATGCGCTTGTTTAGTCAGACTTCAACTCGTTTCTAGTTAATATGCAGCTTCATTAATTTAATTGCACTACAAAATGTTAATGACTTGGCTCCTGGAAAGTTAAACTTTTATATTCCAGTTTTTTAAAGCTTGCGATCCATCAAGCTTAGTCTCCAGTTTATATATATATATATATATATATATATATATATATATATATATATATATATATATATATATATATATATATATATATATATAGTACACGGATCAAATGCGAACGCTGAAGGAATGCGAACGGTAGCGTATCACCTTGAAACACATTTTTTTTCAAACATTAGTCAAAAATTGCGGCTGGATATAGTTTAATTTTTAAATTTGATTTTTTTTTTCTTTTTTTAATTTGAGATTGATTATACTTGAAATGGTTGTAGAAGAATACATTGTTTTTTTATGATGCAATAGTTTTAAGTAAAGTATAATAATTTTTTAAATAAGAACTATTGAGTACTTGGACTAAGATGCATCAAGTTCTAATAGATTTATGGTTTCAAGACGAGATATAATGATTTTAAGCTAAATGTTTTACTTTAATAAAAATAGTGCATCAGATGTAACATTTTTCTGGATGCACTATTTTTTGCTGCATCTAATTTTTTTTATATAAAATATATTGAAGTAAATAAAAATGGCATAGTTGAAAGTCAAATCTTATTTTACTATTGTCAAATTACGGTCTTTCAAGCTTTTTGCACTAAATTAATACTAGATGTAGTTTTTATACTATACTAGATGCAGTTTTTATACTATACTAGATGCAGTGTTTCTACCGTTGCGTAATTTAAAACTGTTTCTATTTGATCCTTACCTGTGAGAGAACCAAGATCGGATACGAACGTTTGTACAATGCGAACGGCTCCATGCAACATCACACGTCATGCGCCTTGAAAAATTACGGCTGGACTCCAAACCGAGCACTAGATGCAATATTTATTAGCCTAGATGCAATGATTTTAAGTTTGATGCAGTGATTTATAGATAAGATGCAGTGTTTATTAGCCGAGATACAATGATTTTAAGTCGGATGTGGTAATTTTATAAACTAGATGCAGTAATTTTATAGACAAAATTCATTCACCCATTAAAATCTAATTGCATTTAGTACCACTACACAACAACGCTGAATCCCATCAAAAATTATGTATAAGAGAAGTAAGATATAGACTCTTAGGTAAAAAGATCGCTTTCAAAAGAACTCATACAAAAAAATATCATATGCAAAATATCATTTTTTAAAATAATTTTTTTAAAGAATAAATTAAAATTTTAATTATTAATACATATGTCATATAGACAATCAATTAGATATGAAATACACATTTACTATTAAAATGCCCATATTAAATTAATTGGCGGCCCAATTGTGCATTGTCAACCGTCATTTGCTAAATTCCCCGTTCGCACGTTCGCAATCGTTTACCGTTCGCAGGGGATCTCTTCCCTATATATATATATATATATATATACACGCAGTACGTATGTATGTATGTACGTATATATTTATCGACTGACATGTGATAAAGAAAAGTCTAGCTATAAGACCACCCGTAGTGGGAGGTCATGACGAGCTTGTCATGCCTTCCACAAATCCGTCAACTCGTTATTTTGCTTGTCAACCATTATGTCTTGCTCGTTGCCCGCTCTTCGTTCCTTACTCGTCAGCCCCACGACGAGCTCAAACAAGCAACAATATATATGAAAATAGGTGATGATGTGGAGGTTAGTCATGCGTATTATGAATACGATCGTTTAGTTATGACTATGTCATAGGCTAAAAAGGTAATTTTGACAGTCAATCATAACAATCATGCATGTCATGACTACAAGTGATCTAATAATACTTATTAGAGTTAATTGTCCAAATGGTCCTTTAACTTAGGGGTTTCTGCCATTTTGGTCCTTTAACTTTAAAAGTGGTACAAAGCGTCCTTAAACTGCCATTTTCATACCGTTTTGGTCCTTTCTAACAGATTCCGTTAACTTTTTCCGTTAAAATAGGTAAAATGACCATTTTACCCTTGTATTTATATTTTTACTTTTTATTTTTATTCATTTTATAAATTAATTACTAAATGAAAGTCAAAGTCAACTTCAAATTCCAAGGCTGTCAAAGTTTAAAGTCCATGTGTCCCCCCTCTCTCTCATCTGTCCATGTGTCTCCTCTGTCTCTCTCCACGTGTCCCCCCTCTCTCTCCACATCTGTCCTCTCTCTCTACAAGTCTCTCTCTCTTCTACCTCTCTCTCACACACTCTCTCTCTACAGACTCCACCACCATCACCACCACCCCCACCTTCTTCCACCACCGCCACCATCTCTGTCTCATCCTCAAATATCTCTCTTCCTCTTTTAGTCTCTCCTAACAGGTTTATCTCATGTCTCTTTCTCTCTACACTTTAAGACAGCCACCACCACCACTTCTTTCTCCCTCTCTCTCCTCTGTTTCCGGTCACCACACATATTTTCCGGCCACAGCCACCACCACACACCAAGAAGAAGAATCATGTGGGTTGTTTCGGATCAGAAAAAAGAAAACCTTAGAATCAACAAATCGGATCTGAAAAAAAAAACCTCAAATCGATGATGAAGAAGGTGGAGTACAGTGATGTAGCGTGAGTACCGTGAAACCCCCAAATTCGAAGGTTTCATGGATTTCATGGATAATTTGTTAGATCTGGGTTTCCTTTTTAGATCTGGGTTTCATGGGTTTGGTGGAGTACGGTGGTGTTGTTGGTGGTGGTGGAGGAGGAGGAATTCGGTGGTGGCAGTGGAGGTTTCACATGGGTTTTCTTCACGGTGGTAGTGGAGGAATACGGCGGTAGTGGAGAGAGAGATACGGTGGTGCTCGTATTAGGGTTTTCTTCACAGTGGTAGTGTGAGAAAACCAACGGCGGTGGCGGCGTTGGGCGGTGGCAGTGGTGGTGTCAAACGGTGGTGGTGGCGGTGTCCAACAGTGGTGGTGGCGGCGGTGCTGGGTAAGGTGAGAGTGAGAGAGGTAGAGAATGAGTTGATGTCATGGCTTTGATGCTTTTAGAGGAGTTCAAGAACTTGCAGACTCTGTCAGAGAGAGAGAGAGAGAGAATGTAAAAAGGAAAAGAAAAAAGAATCTGATGGTTTTTTATTATTAGAAAAAGAAAAAATGGTAAAATGACAAAAATGCCCCTGACTTAACAGACTAAATTAACGGCTAACGTTAATAAGGACCAAAACGGCATGAAAATGGCAGTTTAAGGACGCTTTGTACCACTTTTAAAGTTAAATGACCAAAATTGCAGAAACCCCTAAGTTAAAGGACCATTTGGACAATTAACTCTTCTTATTAAATAATAGAGTTAATTACAGCAATCGTCCCTGTGGTTTGCCCCAAATTTCACCGTTCGTCCCTAGGTTCATTAATTACACTGGACGTCCTCACAGTTTACATTTTGTAACGTCTGTAGTCCCTGGTCTACTTAAAATGACTAATATACCCTCAACCAATTCTTTTAATCATTTTCTTTATTTTAAGTTAATTTTAAAAACCTTTAAAAAATAAAAGCAAATATATTTAATAATAACAAAAACAAAACAAACACCCCCACCCCCATTTGAAAGGGTTCCCCTCGTCGGCCCTTGCACCACCGCCTCCATGGCAGCACCACCGCAGTATCTCTCCGACCACCTCACGGGCGAACAGAAACAAGAAGAACAACCTCGCCACCTCATTATCTCTCTTTCTCTCTCCCTGTAACCATCCCCCTCTCCTCTCAATATGTCTCCGTCTCTCTCTGTACACCTCGCCACCGTAACTTCTAGCCGGAATCACCACCGCCGACCGCCAACCATTTGAAGAACAACCAGCTTATGACATTATCCAAAACCGTTCAACTATTTGTCAACATGGTCAACTTATGACATTTTCCATAATACTACATTTTTATCCACATTTAACACCAGTTAACACCATTTAACACCAATTAGCACCAATTCATGTTTAAAACACCAATTAACATTTAATACACCATTTAGCAACATTTATACTACAGTTAGCAACAAAACACCAATTAAAGTCAATGTACAACTGTTAAAGCTACATGTACTACAGTTTACAACTAGGCCCCATTTTGGGTGTTACAAATCTACCCCCCTTAAGAAGATTCCGTCCTCGGAATCTGATCGTCAACAAACAAGTGAGGGTATCGAGCTTTCATGTCATCTTCCGTTTCCCAAGTCATATTCGAACCCAGGTTATGCTTCCACTTAACTAACACCAGTTTAATCAACTTTCGACGCAACTTTTTGGTTTTAGAATCAAGTATCTCTACAGGCTCTTCAACTAGGCGCTTTGAAGCGTCAACCTTCAATTCTTGTAGAGGCAGAATCTGGTTCTCCTCCACCTTGCACTTACGCAGATAACACACATTAAACGTGTTGTGAATTCCAGAAAGCTCTGGAGGCAACTCAAGCGTAACTGTCTGATCGTTAACCACGCGAATGATCCGAAATGGACCAATGTAACGTGGACTCAACTTACCCTTTCTACCAAAACGAATCACGCCTTTCCAAGGAGAAACTTTCAAGAACACCCGATCGCCCTCCTGGAATACAACTGGTCTGCGCTTAGGATCAGCATATACTTTCTGTCTGTCACGGGCCGCTTTGAGCTTTTCCCGCGCAATCTTCACTTTATCTGTCGTAATCTGAACAATCTCAGGTCCGGCAAACTGCTTTTCACCGGGTTCTAACCAACATGTGGGAGTACGACAACGCCTCCCATACAACATTTCATAAGGTGGCATCCCAATACTGGAGTGGTACGAGTTATTATAAGCGAACTCGACCAACGGCAAGTGAGAATCCCACGCACCACCAAATTCGAGAATACATGCGCGAAGCATGTCCTCCAACGTCTGGATCGTTCTCTCTGACTGGCCATCTGTCTGCGGATGATACGCCGTGCTCAGATGAACACGTGTACCAAGTTCATGTTGCAAGCTCTGCCAAAAGTGTGAAGTAAATCTCGCATCACGATCCGACACAATCGAACATGGCAAACCATGTCGTGACACCACTTCATCTACATACAGCTTTGCTAACTTTTCTAGCGGAGTAGACTCGCTGATAGCTAGAAAATGAGCGCTCTTGGTCAATCTATCGACAATGACCCAAATAGCATCATGACCCCGGAGGGTCTTTGGCAACTTTGTCACAAAATCCATCGTAATGTGATCCCACTTCCACTCAGGGATCTCTAGTTGCTGCAAACTTCCATAAGGCTTCTGATGTTCTGCCTTAACTTGCGCGCAGATCTGACATTTTTCCACAAAAGAAGCAATATCTCGCTTCAAAGTAGGCCACCAGTACAATGCCTTTAAGTCATGATACATCTTTGTGCTGCCCGGATGAACCGACAGCCTAGACTTATGAGCTTCCTGCAGTATCAGCTCACGATTATCACCATGAAGAGGCACCCACACGCGAGACTGAAACGTCTTTAGTCCGCGAGTATCATCAAAAAGCTGATCTTTCAGCTTTTTCATCGTTTCTGCTTTTAGGTTTTCATCTTGCAACGCTACTTGCTGCGCTTCCTTCAATCGAGCAATGATATCGGGAATCACAGTAAGTTTCATGAATTTAGCATCTGCGGTAGAGCTCTTGCGACTCAATGCATCCGCCACCACATTGGCCTTACCAGGATGGTAGCGAATCTCACAATCGTAGTCTTTGATCAACTCGAGCCATCTGCGTTGTCTCATGTTGAGCTCTTTCTGCGTGAATACATATTGCAGGCTCTTGTGATCCGTACAGACCACACACTTGGTACCATAGAGATAGTGCCTCCACAATTTCAACGCGAACACCACCGCTGCCAACTCAAGATCATGAGTCGGATAGTTGCCTTCATGAGGTTTCAATTGCCTTGAGGCGTAGGCAATCACTTTATCTCGCTGCATCAACACACACCCCAATCCAGAATACGAGGCATCACAGTAAACAATGAAGTCTTCAGATCCCTCTGGCAAGGAAAGTATTGGAGCCTCGCACAATAGCCGTTTCAAATATTGAAACGCCTGTTCTTGAGCTTCCGCCCAAACAAATGCAACATCTTTGCGGGTTAATTTAGTCAGAGGACCCGCAAGCTTAGAAAAATCGCGTATAAACCGCCGATAGTAACCAGCTAGGCCGAGAAAACTTCTAACTTCAGAAGGAGTTCTAGGAACTCCCCAATTCATAACCGCTTCAACTTTCGCCGGATCAACTTTCACGCCATCGCTGCAGATCACGTGACCGAGAAAATGAACTTCTCGTAGCCAGAACTCACACTTTGAGAATTTAGCGTAAAGCTTCTCCCGTTTAAGAGTTTCAAGAACCTCTCGCAAATGCAACTCGTGTTCAGCTTCAGTCTTTGAGTAGATGAGAATATCATCAATAAACACAATCACCGATTTATCAAGAAATGGACGACAAACCCGATTCATCAGGTCCATGAAAACAGCAGGAGCATTGGTTAAACCGAAAGGCATCACCAAAAACTCGTAATGACCATAACGAGTACGGAAAGCCGTCTTTGGAACGTCTTCATTAGCAACTAACACTTGGTGATATCCAGACCGCAGATCAATCTTTGAGAAGCACGTTGCTCCCTGCAGTTGATCAAACAAATCATCTATCCGCGGCAGAGGATATTTGTTCTTTACCGTTCGCTTATTCAGCTCCCGATAATCAATGCACATTCTCATAGTCCCGTCTTTCTTTTTTCACAAACAGTACCGGAGCACCCCAAGGAGAAGAACTCGGACGAATAAAGCCTTTGTCAAGCAACTCCTGAATCTGCGTCATCATCTCGCGAACCTCGGAAGGAGCAAGACGATATGGAGCTTTAGCCACAGGGGTAGCCCCCGGAACAAGATCAATTCTATACTCAACATCTCTGACTGGCGGTAACCCAGGCAACTCATCAGGAAATACCTCTGGATAATCGGTCACCACCGGAATATCACGAACAACACTTTTCTCCAGTTTAGCATCAATCACATGTGCTAAATAGCAATCGCAGCCTTTCGAAACCGACTTTCTTGCTTTCAACAGAGAAATGATAGGAATATCTAGCTTTCGTCTCTCTCCACGAGCCACAGCATATGACCCGTCAGGTAAAGGAACTTTAATCAACTTCTTGGAACAGAAAATCTCAGCGTTCAACTTACTAAGCCAATCCATCCCAATCACAACATCGAATCCCGCAATCGGCATTAAAAGAAAAGAAACAGGAAAACTACTTCCGTCGATATCAATAACCGCTTGAGGGACACTATCTACAACAGAAACTACTTTACCACTAGCAGTCTCTACTCTTACAGGCTCAGACAACACAGATACAGGCATTTGCAGTTTATCACAGAAAGAGACAGACACAAATGAATATGTAGCTCCAGAATCAAACAGTACACATGCTGGGGTAGAGTTAATAAGAAAAGTACCCGTAATCACATCCCCAGCACCCTTGGCCTCTTCCTTTGTCATCTGAAACGCCCGTCCTTTAGCACGGGGAGCGTTGTCTTTCTTCTGCCCTGAGGCAGATCCTCCAGCTCCAGCATCGGACTTTGACCGACAATCTGTAATCCGGTGCCCTGGCTTGTGGCACTTGTAGCAGACGTTTTCTTTAAACTCGCACTCATTCACCGAGTGCCCTTTCTGACCACACCTAAAACAACGAGTAGTGGCCTTTGAACAATCACCAGCATGGTAGGTGCGACACAGAGAGCACCACGAACCCTCAAACTTAGCCTTCTTCGAAGAATCAGGCTTTCCCTCAGTCGACGACTGCCCCTTGGAAGTAACAGATTTTGAGAACTGCTGAAACTTCCTTTTCTGACCCTCAGCAGCATGATCCCCCTTTCCCTGGCGTCTATCCCCATCAATCTGTCGGGCTATCTCAAACGCCCGATCCAAAGTAGCCGCAGCTCTAACATGAGCGCGATAATCAAGTGGCAACATGTTCACAAACTTGCGCATCTTGGCTTTCTCGTCAGTTACCAAATGCGGTATGAATCTAACCTTATCCGTAAAAGCATGAATAAGGTCCTCAACAGGCTTGTCCCCCTTACGGAGACTACTGAACTCGTTCTCCAGTCGTTCCAGATCATAATCTGTACAATACTTTGCTTTCAATTTTTCAGAAAACTGCTCCCAAGTCAGAGCATCAATCACCTCCGGCCTCAACGTATCTTTAACTGTATCCCACCAATCCAGATCTGGCCCTTTCAACCTCTGAACAACATATCTGACGCGAAGCTCACGTTCACATTCACAAGCTTCGAACACCTGATCCGTCTCACGTAACCAACGAATAGTCTCAGAGGGATTATCACTATCCTCATAAACCTTCGGCCCGCAAGACAAGAACTTCTTGTAAGAGCACTTCTTTGGCTTCTTCACTGCCAAAGCATTTTGCAACAACTCCCTCGTCAATCGGAGCTCCTCCTCTAACAGTCTAACATATGCCGCCTGCTCTTGATCATGTCTTGGCGGTTCCACATTATGCTGAGAAACCTCGTCCTCAGCTTCCCGTCGTTCACTTGAGGCCTCGTCCTCCATTCGTTTGAGAGCCTCTTCTGTCGTAGCTCTACGTTCGGCCATTTCTACTCACCTAACTATTTACACGCAAACCACAGTTAGTACACCATTTATTCACCACGTACAAATACTACAGTTAATCTATCACATAGGACAGCCACATAACACTCAACTCAACTCCAATTACCCCGATAGGAACACTGAACGATGGTCGGGCCCGAGCTTGAGATTGAATACTTCTACGAGTACCCAATTCCTCAAACTTAGGCTCTGATACCTACTTGTAACGCCACCCCTAACGAGCTTAAAATTTGAGTTAAATTAAACTTTTTAAACATCGATTATCAAAAGTGTTGCAGCGGAATCAAACACCATTTACAAAAACTACAAAATTGACTCGGCTAATTAATTACAACAAAAAGGTTAGCCAAGTTCAAAGCTACAAGCGTTACCAACTAGTTCCGACCACCGGATCCATACATATAACAACGTGTTCCCCAAAAGGTATATACAACAAAAGCTACCATCGGTACCCGCCTCACCAGGCCTCTATCATCAACCTGCGAAAAAGGTAAATCTTGCACCGTTAGCTACAACTAGCTAGTGAGCACCAATTACACATAAGCAACAATAAGCAGGCTATCATATATCAGAACAGCACACAAGGCTATCCTATCATATTGTGACGTGACAAACGTGTCAGCAGTAGTCGTATGTTGCAGGGGAGCTAACCCCGCTCAACAACCCAAAAGCAGTCCACATAGTACGCCAATTATCTATCATGTTGGTTCCCATCTATCAAGGAACCTTACTCCTTAGAGGAACGGCGGCCTGCAGGACCATCACCCAAGCGTATACTACTTGAGTACCGTTAGTGCCCGGGTACTAACACCCGTCTACCCGAGGACCCAGCCAAGTATTGACACCCGTCTACCTGACTGACCTCCGTGTTCTCCAATTCAGTGTCCGGACAAAACTTCATAAACAACTAGTTGATCCAATAAGGATCCAGTTCATGCGCGCATATAATCACAACAATATCTTTCATATCAACAATAATAATACTAAGCATGCTTGTACAACTTTATCATAACATACCTCCATTTCCACGTATCAATACACCAATCATGTGTCAACATGTACTACAGATAACTTACCTACTGAGACTCATGGGAAACCGGTACTCACCTCGAAACTACAAGAGGCAGATATGCAATCGGGAATCCCAAGAGCACACAGAATCGTCTGAGTCACCTAACACCAATAAACATAGATAAACACCCCTTAGTATACACTACAACAGACTGCACTAACAACAGTCTCAACAAAAGGTCAACATGGCTTCTGACAGCCTCCTACGGCCGCAGGAACATGTTCCTACGCCCGCAGAACAACTTTCCAACAAGTACTACGGCCGCAGTACATATGCACTACGCCCGTAGGAGTTCTTACCAAAGAACCATGACCTACGGCCGTAGTAACCATATCCTACGCCCGTAGTAGGTACCATTTGGGCAACTACGGCCGTAGCAACCATATCCTACGCCCGTAGTCTTGTTTCCATCACCCGTAGGTGGTAATCCTCATAATTTCAATCCTACGGCCGTAGCAACCATTACCTACGACCGCAGTAACATAAACAACACCCTACGGCCGTAGTAACATCATACTACGCCCGTAGGAACCATAATCACAGTGTGTTCTTGCTCTGTTCGTAAACAGACGCTGTTTTACGAGTTTTTGACTCAAAATCCAACTTGAATCCATATTCAAGTGTTTATACAACATTTCTAACATATATACTAACTTACTAACATGATTTGGACACAAGAACAACATCAAAACACTTCTAAATCTTCACTTTGACACCACACACACAAGGACATGAAGAACTAGGTTTTTCAAGAAAACTTACAAGGAGAAGATGATCTCAAGTTCTATGAACAGATTTCCCACTTGAATCCAGCTTCTAAACCGAATCTAACTTGATTCTCTTCTTCAAATCAACAAGGGTTTGAGTGTGTGTGTAGATACGTACGTATGTATGTGTATAGAGTGTGTGTAAGTGTTTTTAGCTTATCCAGTAAAGAAGAAAGAGTCTATAGGCCGACTTAAGTGCCTAATACCCCCTCTCGGGTATTTCGTTCTCCTATTCAACTTAAAACACAACTTAGGGTTATCCGTTTCAACTAACGGAGATATTTTTGGAACCATTATCCAAAACCGTTCAACTATTTGTCAACATGGTCAACTTATGACATTTTCCATAATACTACATTTTTATCCACATTTAACACCAGTTAACACCATTTAACACCAATTAGCACCAATTCATGTTTAAAGCACCAATTAACATTTAATACACCATTTAGCAACATTTATACTACAGTTAGCAACAAAACACCAATTAAAGTCAATGTACAACTGTTAAAGCTACATGTACTACAGTTTACAACTAGGCCCCATTTTGGGTGTTACAGAGAAGACTCACCACCGTTGCCACCTTCCTTCTCGCCGGAATCCTTCCCCGTCTCTGTGTGTAGAAACCCTAATTAGGGTGCAAGAGATCGACGGTGGTGACCTACTGTGTGTGACAGATCTAAATGTTCTTGATTAGGGTTTCTTCTTGAATGTTCTTGATTAGGGTTTGTTCTTGGTGCAAGGTGGTGACGATGGTGGTGGTGACGACCTACGTTGATCTAAATGTTACAGATCTGGTGGTGGTGAGTTTGTTCTTGATTAGGGTTTCTTCTTGAATGTTACAGATCTGAATGTTCTTCATTACGGTGGTGGTGGTGGTGACGATCTACGGTGGTGGTGGTACGTACGTAGTAGAGAAACCAAATTAAAAAGTGTGGTGGTGACCTACGGTGGTGGTGGTGATTGTGATGATGTGCAGGAGCGAGAAGGGTAGGGAGAGAGACGCAAAGAGATGGGGTGTGTGTGGTGGTGACCTGCAAAAAAGAGAGAGACGCAGAGAGATGGTTGTTTGTGTTTGGCAAGGTGGTGACCCGCGGTGGGGGGTGGTTACGAATTACGGCGGCGGCGGTGGTGACCCATGGCTGAGTTGCAGGCGGTGGTGCAAGGGCCGACGAGGGGAACCCTTTCAAATGGGGTGGGGGTGTTTGTTTTGTTTTTATTATTATTAAATATATCTGTTTTTATTTTTTAAAGGTTTTTAAAATTAATTTAAAATAAAAAAATGATTAAAAGAATGGGTTGGGGGTATTTTAGTCATTTTAAGTGGACCAGGGACCACAGACGTTACAAAATGTAAACCTTGAGGACGTCCACTGTAATTAATGAACCCTAGAAACAAACGGTGAAATTTGAGGCAAACCACATGAACGATTGGTGTAATTTACTCTAAATAATAAATTACTATAGTTTTTTTTTATTAAATAAATACATGCATAAAACGTTGTATCACCGCAATTTTAATAACTAATATTCAAGACAGATATTTTAATTTTGAAACGTTACATGAAACAAAGGCGGAAGCTTGTGTTCATAATAGAAGTGATTTTATACAAAAGATGTATATACTAATACAAAGTTGTTTGTATAAAGTAAACAAAATATGTGTTTGATACAAAAAGGGGCCTATGTGGCATGATCGTTAAACTGGAGCTTTGCCCTTGCCCTTATCTTCACATGTAAAGAAATTTGAAAACACATCTGATAAGCTACAAACTGATATATAAACACATGTATTTATATATTTATATTAAATAATCATATACTTATAACATGCACCATTTTCATACATACATATAGATACATATTGCTATCATTGAGAATGAGACTTTTACACATACAATATCCATTCTTTATGATAGATATGTTATCCTAATGTAAGCTAGAAATTAGTATAATAACTAATACTCAATTAATACTCATGTGCCTCCCTCTAGTACTAGTCCCAGGGCTGCAAGTTGTGAGCCATAATACTATGCTAAAACTGAGCCATACCGCTTAAAGTAGTACATTGGATAACACATAACTTTACATGTGATCGTTTACCACATATTCACATGAATAACACATTATGCACGTATGAGCATAAGTCTAGTAAACTCACCTTATATTTCTAAATTATATAGCACATAGCTTATAACTTTCAACTGAACAATGTATCACCTCCTATACAAGTAAAACGATTATACATTACAAGTTGTAAATTCTGATTTGAAACATCGCCTACACAGGCTGTGTAGCCCAAACCTTACACGGGCACACATGGACAGTGTTAGCTTAGGTCCCTACACGTGTCGTGTAGCGTGTAACCCAAACCCTACACGGGCATACATGGCTAGAGGGCCAATGTTGGCCTTAGGGCCCTACACTGGCCGTATACCATTACATGTGTAATGCCACGTCTCACGAGCTTAAAGTTAGAGTTAATTTAAACTTTTTAATCAAAAGCATGTAGCGGAATTAAAACGTCATTTACAAAAAACATCACAGATTGACTCGGCGGTTTAGTTACAACAAAAGAATTACCCAACCGACCACCGGATCCATAATTACAACAAGTGTGTTCCCCAAAAGATATTTACAACAAAAACTACCATCAACACCCGCCTCACAAGGCCAACTAGCATCAACCTGCGAAAAAGGGAAATCATGCACCGTTAGCTACAACTAGCTAGTGAGCATAGATACACATAAGCATCAATAAGCAGGCTATCACATATAGGAAAAACATACAGGGCCATCCTATCATATTACGGCGCGCCAATCATGTCGCAAGAGTCATATCTCGCAGGGTAGCGAGCCCCGCTCAACAACCCTAGCCGGGGAATCATCCACAACCATTTGCACCAGTGGGGGAGCGAAGAGCAGTCCACCTAGTGCAACTCCAGTCATAACCGGTTTCGGCTAACCGCTAGGAACCCCATCTCATCAAGGAACTGTGGCCTGCAGAGCCACACCCAAGCGTATACACCTGAGTACCGTTAGTCCCCCATCTCGTGGCCCTAAGGTCCCCGGGAACCCAACCCACCCGGCTGACCTCAATTATTCTCCAATCAGTGTCCGGACAAACTCCAGTTAACAAATACGACCCAATCGGGGTCCAGTTGCATGCATGCATCATATACGACAATTAATACGACATATCAAATCATATAATAGCATACCTCATGTGCACACGTATCAAAATACCAATCGCATGTCAACAAGTACAACACATAACTTACCTACTGAGACTCATGGGAAACCGGTACTCACCTCGAGATCACAAGAGGCAGATATAATGTCGGGAATCCCCAGAGTCCTCCGAATCACCTAACACAATAGGTTCAGGCTTAAACACCAATTAACAACAACTAACGCAGCTTAAAAACACAAGGCTACAAAGCTGTTAGCAAAAGACCCTTGCTTGCGATCGCAAGGGTTATCCTTACGGTCGCAAGGGTCATGTCAACACCCCCCTTACGGTCGCAAGGGATATCCTTGCGATCGCAAGGGTCCTTCCCAAACCACCCCAGCTTATGACCACAAAGCATGTCCCTACGATCGCAAGGGTGGTATCTTGGGGGCTTACGATCGCAAGTTAAGTACCTACGACTGCAAGTATGTTTCTTTCGTCCTTGGACGGTAAACCATTTCGCAACCTCCTTACGACCGCAAGACCCAATGCATGCGATCGCAAGGGACCCAGCACCATGCTTGCGACCGCAAGGCTTTCCCCTTGCGATCACAAAGACCACTGTTACAATGTTTTCTTACTCTGTTAGAGCACAGCAGCTGTTTTACGTGTTTTTGACACAAAAATCAACTTGAATCCGTTTTCAAGCGTTTATACATCATCTCTAACATGCATATGAACTTAGTAAAACATACATGACACAAAACAAACCATTAAAACCCACTTGAATCCATCAAAATGGGTCATCTCTTCACTACACTATAAAACTAGGTTTGAACTCAAAAATACTTACAAAGAAGATGATTACAGGCTTCAAGAACATATTACTACTTGTTTTCAGCTTCTAAACTTGATCTATCTTGAGTTTCTTCTTCAAATCAACAAGGGTTTGTGTGTAAAAGTGTTTGAACGTGTTTTTGTATGTGTTGTGTGTGTTTCTAGTTCCTGCCGTACACAAGAAGAAGGGAAAATACCGATTTAATGGTCAAATACCCCATCGTGGGTATTTTGTTCCCCTATGCAACTTAAAACATAACTTAGGTTTATCCGTTTCAACTAACGGAGATATTTTTGGAACCATTATCTAAATCCGTTCAATAAAATACCGACTTTATCTACTTATGACAATTTCTACGAAACCACAATTTATCCACAATTAACACCAGTTCACGTTTAAAACACATCATTTAACAACAAGTATACTACATTTAACAACAAAACACCAATTAAAGTCAATGTACAAACCATAAAGCTACATATACAAACGTTTACAACTAGGCCCCATTTTGGGGTGTTACAACATGTGCCATGTAGACCTACACGATCAAGAAAAATGGGTTGCGTCTCCCTACACAGCCCGTGTACATGCAAGATTTCGAAAACTGTTGTTCGAACAATCGCTGTTCTGGTCTTAAATTCATCACCAATTCAATCCTAAACACTTAGGGATGTTTTCCTACATCCTACTGTTTTAAACTACTTGAATCATGAATTACATGTATGAAGGTATAACTCACCATGAATGGACCTCTAACTCAATCTAAACTTATGATTAGCAATAGGATTACATACCTAGTGAGAGGTTCAAATGAAAACCTTAAATTAAATGAGAATGAGAGACTCAATCCCAGCCCTCCAATTTCCCCTCTTTATATGTCATTGCCCACCCATGAATTTCTCACATGCACTCTGCCACGCTCGATTCCCCCACGCTTTCCATTCATGAATTCCACTTACAAAATAAACGGCTGAGATTGAGTCTCCCATTCTCATTGAATTTATCATTCTCATTTGAACATTCCCCTATATACCTAAATGCTTAGATGATCGAAAGAGTGTGTTTTTAAGCTTCAATTTGACTGGAATCTTTGAAATCTATTTACAACAAAATGTCCGGCCCCTAATCTCCGAATTATGCAATTTAAATTCTATTTTTAGATGAACATATATATGCATTTTGAACTATTGGCAAATCTGCCCTGAACTTCTATCTTTTATTCCTGACAGTTTTGATCCCTTAAGTTACATAAACACCTTATAATCTCAATTTATGTATTTATGATACATTTAAAGATATATTATAAATTTAAACATAATTAAGTAATCTCAAACCTTGGTTGTTACAAACGTACAATATTTTCAGACTACTTTAAAACGTACAATTTTTTTTAATATGATCATTGTTAGATTTTTAAATTGCTCTTATCTCGATGAATTAGCAGCTTGCTTGGATGTGCATGCCGATGGGAAAGGTTCCTTCTCTCACATGATATTCTTTTCCTTTTTTCATTATTAAAAAAGAACATAGTGAGATAGAAAGATGATTCACTATAGAGGTTTTATTGGAATAAATAGAAAAATGAAAGAGATAGAAAAAGAAAAGATGATACGACGTTAATGTAACGAGTGAGATGATGCGACGTTGAGATGATAAAACCCTCCACTCTATAATTAAACTCAAATCAAAGTTAAGGAATAACTTCTGCTAAAATCCACTACTTTGCAGACACCTGATGAAGAGAAGCTGGTTGAAAGTTGTTTGTGAAGGACGTATTAACAAAAGTCTATTAATTCAATTGAAAATTACCTCTGATTATGTATCCAAAAACATTAGAACTCCATAATATTGTTTGCATCCTAAAATTGAACAAAAATGGTTGTAGCCAGGAGAGTTTAGGGTTTTGTTTGAAAAGAAAGACGAGGAGAAGAAAACGAAAAACACGTACATAATACACAAAGAGGATCCGCTTGTTTTTTTTCTTGAAAAATCGTAAATGAAGATAACGGAGAAGTCAAAATTGTAGCTTGATTTTGCATCAAATGTCAAAATTCGAAGAAATTAAAGGTTTCTATTAATTGAATTAATATTTAACAAAAGAGAAATTTGAAATTTTTATGCTTTAATTAAAAGTAAGATTTACATTACTTTTGTAGCATACTAGACTTTTTTTTAACCGATGAGTCGATGACTATAGATCATAAGACACACCTTCCAAAATTTTAATACCGTTAGATTACACGTGCTTTAATACACGGGACTACCCTGCTAGTTTTATAATAAGATTACATACATAAAAATAAGTCATAACTGCAGACAAAAATCTGGTGGGAGGAAAAGATGAAAAGTGCATTTTCATGATAAAACAAACCTAAGGGTTAAATATGACAACACTTGATTACTTGAAACAAATTTGAGGGTGCAAATGCCGGTAGTAGCACTGCACAGTTGTTCGTTCATTTCAATTTCTAAGGGTTAACAAAATTCTTTAGATTTCATTCGACGTAAATCGTAAATGCTACTTGAATCTCGATTTTACAAGGTAAATCATCAATAACATTAGCTTTCACAATGAAAACGTTAATCAATTGGCGATTATTAGTTCACATAATTTTGATTATGATTATGATTATGATGTTAATCTTGAATGAAATTGGTGTTGCAGTACGAATTATTAATGAAGTGTTCAGGCAATGGGGGATACCAGAAAGTTCCGCAACTCAGGTGGGATGGAACATAAGCGGAGAACCATGCAGCGGCACCGCCTTGGCACTTGTCGACTTTGAATCTACGGCTTTCAATCCCGGCCTCAAATGCGATTGCAATTTCCCCAATTCAACCTGCCACATCACCCAAATGTGAGTGCTTCTTTTGCCTCCCAAAAGTTTCCCTAATTCTACCTTAACACTTCCCAAAATCAAAATAATAAAAATAAAATTGTAGATTACTTCATTGGGCTCGTAACCATAGCTTACCTTTAATGATTTACGAGCCTATTATTACATGAAGTAGAAAAAATGAGCCGAATAAGGGGTGTCCGGACTTAGTTTTCATACGAAACCGGCTTATTTTCTTCTTGTAACTCATAATAATTTCAAAAGCCAGAAAAACTAGCTTAAGCTGAAACAAACACTACTACAATAGGGCTTACAAAAATAAGTGGAGCTTATAAGCGCGTAATAAGTTAAAAGAAACACCTCAAAAGATATATTTTTAACTATTGTCATTCTTCTACCATTATGTTGTGGTCGCCATCTCGCACACCTTAAAGGGTGGGAGTGGTCTAGGGGAGGGTGACTTGGTCGGGGAGGGGTTGCGGAAACACCACTTCTTATAGTGTGAGGTCGCGGATTAAGAGAGCGAGGTTGTGAAGTCGAAGAGAGAGAAAGGGAAAGCGGGCCCGGGGTTGAGAATGGAGTGTTTATATTTATTTGATATATTATTTTGTTTAAGAGAACGAGAAGGATTGAGGGTGGAAAGATGATCTTTAGATGGAGAGGACTACTGATGTGACGCTCATATAAGATGAGGAGTGGAGGGAGAGACCACTCTCTTCACTATTACCATGATAGTATTGTTCAATAACAAAATATTTTGGCTACTTCAATTTTTACATATATGTATTCTATTTGTCTATTAACAATCATTGGTTCACCACAAAATCAACAGAAAAGTTGTTGCACTGGACGCCAATGGCCCGATCCCAGAAGAACTCTGGAATTTGACTTACCTGATAAATCTGTATGTATGCGATAATTTCTTAACTTAACTGATGTTTTATGCTTTTACTATCTTGAGTTATGCTTTTTTATGTTCTTTTTTCTTTATTTGCATCTTGTTTCATACATTTTAACTACTATTCTCGTAATTAGTCATTTATATAATGTCTTGACATCGCTTAGAGGGCTTTCTAGGTGAATCAACAAGAACTTCATCTGAAAGATGCAACTTTATTTACCAATTTAATATGTAACTAAATCAGTAAATCTAGAAAGTCATTGATGAAACTAGCACTTTAAATATTGGAATGCTTGCTATATGGATGGATGAAATTTGCTTGCTAATTAACAAATATAAGATCGAGTTAGTTGTTTTACTTTTTGCATTTTAGCAAACCAAAGATTGTAACAAATATAGATAACATGGTTGGAAAAAACACACTTAAAAGTTGCAGAACTTGTCTTGGGTGGGATTATTGATTATATTCAGCAACTATTAAACAATAAACGTGTAAGCGGAGAGGTTTTCCCTATTCAGGTTACCCGGGGAGGGCGAGTCTTTGACTCAGATGTACGCTGCCTAACTGGGGTATCCGTGTGACCGTTTCCTTACCCTTCCCTTGCCACCCTCAAGATGTTTACCTAGTGTGGTTTGAACCCGTGACCTCTTTGAGAACGGGACGCCTTACCTCTAGGCACCTTGGTATTGAAAGTTAAAAACCTACAACCTGCATCTGTGTGTCTAATACATGTGTTTGTGTGTTTTTCTTGTCTACAAACACATATTTGGAATATCTATGCCTGTATTCTGCTTAATAATCAAGTATTTGCTACAGTAATTTGAACCGGAACTACTTGACTGGCTCCTTGTCACCTTCCATTGGCAAGTTAACAAGGATGCAATGGCTGTAAGATGTCTCTTTTTGTAATGTAAATTCAGTGATCATTTTCAGCCTCTACAATTTTTTAAAACTAATCTGTTATTTATGATGATGAAATTGAATTTTCTCTAGGACTTTCGGCGGCAATGCATTATCAGGGGAGGTTCCACGGGAGCTAGGGCTTCTTACCGACCTTAGATCACTGTATATCCTTTTATATTTGTTCTTCCTGTTTATGAAGTAGTAATTTCCTCTGTTTAATTCTTTGTTCATTGAGTTATATAATTATCTATGTTGCAGGGCATTTGACACAAACAATTTCAATGGTTCTCTGCCACCTGAACTTGGAAATTTGCGAAGACTGCAACAACTGTAGGAAGATTCATGATTTGGATCCTTTATATATTTCTGATTTCTTTAAATAAATTGCTTAGTTCTAAGATAAACTTTTCTTGCTATTGGGAAAGTCGATTTGAGCTAACTTTTCGATTAAAGCTCTTCTACGTTCAAGCTAACTTCTGAGGCTTTCAAGTATTGTTGTTTAGTAATCTCCATGATTTTTGCCGTCTTGAATCTTCCTTTTTCCTGGATTTACCTTTATTGTGTGGATTTGTACACCATACCACTAACGAAATCTAACGATCTTCATATATATTCATTTTGTCAGTTACATTGATAGTTCTGGAGTTGTCGGTGAAATACCTTCTACATATGCTAACTTACAGAACCTGGTTACAGTGTAAGAGCCTTTCTATTTAATGATTAAAGTAGTATTTCATCCCACCAAAACTGCAACGCTTTTCTTGTTTAATACGTTGCCGTGTGGGAATTTGAGGAAATATTCATGTTACAAGGTGTGTAAGGTGCTCAAGTCTCATTTGAGACAAAGGTTTTCCATCGCTATTGTTGATGGGCATTTTAAGATAATCACAACTGGTGAAACTATCATTTACACTAGGCACCAAGTCAAAATTAAAAACTTTCAATGTCCATTAGACGGAAGGCTGATACGAACCTATCTCATACTAGGCTCGTATCATGCCATAAACCCAAGTGTAGAACTCACCCCCAAAAGCTAGCTTGTAGGGGGAGAGGACACCTAGACTTATAAGCCACCATCTTTATTTACTTTTGGCCGATGTGGGATCATAGCAAAGGGGCACTATATGTTCATTGTTCTACGTTAGTTTATCGATATATGCATCATTTATTACATATGCTAACTCTTGTGTTCTCAGAAGGGCTTCTGATAATGAATTAACCGGGAGAGTACCTGACTTCATAGGGAATTGGACAAAATTGATTTCGTTGTAAGTTAACTTCTACGGTATATTCATGGTCATGAGATGAAACCTTATAATGTTCATGTGATATCCCTATATAGGAGGTTAGAGGGGAACTCTTTTGAAGGTTCAATACCACCTTCCTTTTCTAGACTGACCTCTTTGACGGAGTTGTAAGTCCTTTTTTTTAGTTTTTTAGAATTGTTTATTATATTTCTTAAGTTGTTCGATTTTGATCTTGAATTTTAAATCCATGAAAACATAGTTGCTCTTGTTCTATAATGTTACAGGAGGATAACTGGTTTGTCTAATGGAACCCTGGATTTTATCAAGGACTTGAAGTCCCTAACTTATCTGTGAGAAAATATTTTGATCTTCCTCAAGTCCTCCTTCTTAGTTCCTTTATAACCCTGAATATAGATTTTAACGAGATGCATCTATTGCAGAAGTTTGAGGAATAACAGCATTCGTGGCTCTATTCCAGCTGACATTGGTGAATATCAAAATTTGACAATACTGTGAGTAATTTGTTTGAGACCGTAGTATCTGAATATATAGATTTGAGAGTTGTGTTCAATAAAGTCTGTAAAAAACATAGTCCTAAAATTTTTAATATGGAATCACAGGTGGTTCAGTATACAATCACATGTGATATGTAAAAGCATCACATGTAAATTACGAAAATGCTCCTCCGCCCAAAATTTTAAAATGCAATATGGACCATTGATGCCATTCATCCAAAGGCTATAACTAGTCTCTTAGGACTATGCATTATGGACTATATTGAACATTCTTCATAGATTTGATCCCATAACATGAATTTAAATTTATTCAAGAAAAGCTTTCTGATGTTATTTTCTACTCCTATTTGGCCTCATCTCCAGGGATTTGAGTTTCAACAATTTAAGTGGGCAGATTCCAAGAGAATCGTTCACCTTGAGTCGAATCTCTTTCTTGTAATACACATTCTCCTATGATAATACTATATATCATGCAATTACGACAATAAGTCTTAATGATGGAACGAAATAATTCTTAATTTTGACATCAATATTATGTCATTTAACTATATATAATAATATACATGTAATCTTTCTCAGATTTCTTGGAAATAATAGTTTGACTGGTACCCTTCCTGATGTAAAAAGCACAACTCTCCTCAATATGTAAGTGACATGCATGTCCACATTTAGAGGGTTTCATATTTATAAAATTGATTATAGGTTGGTTAATAAGTGTGTGTGTGTGTGTGTATATATATATATATATATTATTTGTGCAGTGATTTGTCATATAATGAACTATCTGGAACCTTTCCTTCTTGGGTCAATGAGCCAAAACTACAACTGTAAGTGCATGATGTTAAATATTACCTTTTAGTATATATTTTTGAGTTAATATCATATTCTAATGTATACAATGTGCAGTAATTTAGTTGCGAACAACTTCACTTTAGGAGGTTCAGGAAACAGGTAATTCTTGTGTTTTTTTAAAAATTATAATGCTTAATATTTCCAGAAATCAGTGGTAACTAATTGAAATGCAACGCATTGTGTCCCCAGTGGTTTGCCTTCAGGATTGGATTGTCTCCAAAGGAATTTCCCCTGTAATCGTGGGTCACCAAGATGTATGCCAAAACATGAAAATGTTATAATTCCTAATGATTATTGTCATGAATTTGATTCCATGTTGGTTTGTATAGATAGTAACTTTGGAATCAATTGTGGTGGTACTCGAAGAAGCTCATCCTCAAGTGAAGTAGTTTATGAGCAGGATAATGAAGGTCTTGGACCAGCAACATATTACGTGACTTCTGAAAGGAGGTGGGGTGTCAGCAATGCTGGACAGAGGGAGAACCCGCAATATACCGCCTCCAGTTCAAGTCTCTTTCCAAACACTTTAGATCCACAGCTGTTCCAGACAGCAAGAATCTCTGCTGGATCATTAAGATATTATGGTTTAGGGCTGGAAAACGGTAACTACACGGTGACACTCCAGTTTGCAGAACTCGTGCTTGAAGATGGTCCCACCTGGAAGAGTCATGGACGGCGTGTTTTTGACATTTATTTGCAGGTCTCTGTTGATTGAAATAGTATATATTTGCTTACTTTATACACACACACACACACTAGTTTCTAAACTTTTTGCTTCTTCCAGGGAAAGCTGGTGTTTCCTGATTTTGATATAAAAAGGGCAGCAGGGGGGCGTTCCTATACTCCTGTTTCAAGGCAAGCAACAGTTGAGGTTTCAGACAACTTCCTTGAGATTCATCTACTTTGGTCTGGAAAAGGGTCTTGTTGTGTACCTGATCTTGGGACTCATGGACCTCTAATCTCAGCACTCAGTGCCACCCCAAGTTAATTTCTTTCTTGAAATTGGTTGCTTAACTTTGAGATATTGACACTTGACAGCTCATACTCTTTTACATATTTTTGTGCAGACTTCATCCCAACTGTGAGCAACAGTCCACCTTCTACAAAGAAGAATAGGACTGGTTTGATTGTTGGGATTTCGGTTCCTATTGCGGTTGTGAGCTTTCTGTCACTTTTAGCCATGTATATTTTTCATCAACGAAGGAAAAGACAGGATACCGATGACAGTTTTGAAGGTAGTTTTTATGATATCTCTTAATGATATAGATAAAGAATGCTTTTCATTGCTCCATTGTTCGGGTTTAAACATGACATTTCTAGATTTTGACCCCTAAACACTTCTTGCTCTTTTCTAAAACAAAATCATTAATCATTATTACATTCATACGATAACAAAAGTGAACTTATTAAAATAATAATCTAAATATTTAAATAAAGGGTTTAGTTCTCCAAAATGTATTAAACTATACCCAAAAATCTATTGTGTGTATCCACCATTCAAGATTTCTATTGTGTGTATTGAACTTTAAATTTGGTGTTATTGTATGTAATTTGATTACATAAAAAATCAAAAAAAGTATAAGTTTAGTACATACAATAGGAAGTTTAATACATACAATAACACCAAATTTAAAAGTTCAATACACGCAATAGAAATTTTGAAAGGTGGATACACGCAATAGATTTTTGGGTATAGTTTAATACATTTTGGAGAACTGGACCCTTAAATAAAAACATTATAGGAGGTTGTATGCAACTATTAAATAAAGGACTATCTGGCGACTTTTTAACCATGAGACCGTTCCTCTTTAGCTATCTTTAATTTTTAATATATATTAAAAGAAAAGAGTTACGATTTCATTATTCCATTTTTAGAATTTTTTTTCTCAATAATCATCCTCATTTATTTCCTCAAAAGCCCGAACCGGTGTATTTTGGTGCGGAACTTAAGTAGAGGCGGGTTACCCGTCTTTTGAATTGGATCTCATGTCACTCAAGTATTCTTCAATGAAACTCTAATTCCTAACTCAACTATCATCGGTTGGGTAATTTTCAATGTTGCAAAAATCGCTAGCCGACCGGGGAGTAGCTAGTACTCTGCTTAGGCGGGGAGTACTCGGATTGGGATTTTTTATGTATAATTTATAAATTTGAAAATTATACATGTAGTATGTTTGTAAATACTCAAATATAAATATAGTTGTTCATGGGACCCACGAAATATGTTAGAAACACAATAATTGTTAAAAACTTCAAATTACGTCTTACAGCCGATAGTTATGAGAAAAAGTGGAAGAGAGACTATTGATTTCGTAGTCGTGATAAATAAATAGCGGTAGAGAGAAAATGGATAAGGTTAAACAAATACAGTTGTGTGTGTGCCATATGCCTTTGAAAAATTAAAAAAAAAAATTGACTTCGTTTGACTGAGTAGGCCAAGTAGGTGTCCGAGTAATGTGGCCGAGTAGCCCCGACTCGCCTCGGCAGGTGGCTGATTTACGAGTACTCGGCCACCTAGGCCGAGTTTTACAACACTGGTAATTTTCACCAACAATTATCGGATCCCATGTAAATTCCTAATTTTTAATTCCACTAACAAACATCGGCTCAAATATGTGAGTATATCAATTTTCTTTCTTCATCTTCCGATTTTCATTAATGTTTCTTGATCTGTTATCAATATTTGAATTTATTATATGTTTAAGGTTACACACCATAAATGTTAAATTTTACATCAACAATCCCCCGTGTAAAAACACGGGGTATTAAAATTTAAACTAGTTTTTTTATTTGACTGTTTTGAGATAAATACAGTCCAAATCAAATCAAATATGAGTAAAAATTTTGAATGTGCCACCTCTAGGGGCAGCAAAACAGGTCATCTGTATATGAGACTCCATAGCCATTGGCAACAAGCATAAAACTTGGCATCCATCCGTTAAAGTCCTCACAAGCTGTTTTCTGATTTGCAGAGTTCCTGGGAATTGAAGCCAGACCAAATACCTTTTCTTATGGAGACCTGAGAGATGCAACAGACGATTTTAGTCCTGCAATCGGTGAGGGAGGTTTCGGACCTGTTTACAAGGTAGCTTATACTTTTAATCAAGAATCCTGTTATGGTTCTTAAAGTTAGATTGAACCACGGTTAGTTAATACTCGGAAAATTTCTCCCCTTAAGATTTCTTTGATGGTAAACAGGGAGCACTTAGTGATGGGAGAGTAGTAGCTGTTAAACAACTCTCTGTAGCTTCCCACCATGGCAAAAGTCAGTTTATGGCTGAAATTGCAACAATATCCGCTGTCCAACACCGCAACCTTGTGAAATTGCATGGATGCTGCATTGAAGGAGAGAAACGACTTATTGTTTACGAGTATCTTGAGAACAAGAGTCTTGATCAAGCATTATTTGGTATGATATCCCATTCGTTAATACAGGTTTAGTCATGAAATATAAAGTTTAATACTATAATGTATTAATGTCACATCTGTGATGCAGGAAACAGCAGCTTGTCTCTTAGTTGGTCCACTCGTTTTGAGATATGCCTCGGGATAGCACGTGGTCTTGCATATCTGCATGAGGAATCTCGCATACGCATTGTACACCGAGATGTTAAAGCTAGCAATGTGCTACTTGATTCTTTTCTGAACCCCAAGATCTCGGATTTCGGTCTGGCAAAACTTTATAATGACCAGAAAACACACATGAGTACTCGTGTTGCTGGCACAATGTAAGATTGATGACAAGTTATTGTGGATTTGTGGTATTTGATTAATAATAAGTTGACAATGTCTATTTACTGATTCACTATGTAGTGGGTATCTTGCACCAGAGTATGCAATGCGTGGACACCTTACAGAAAAAGCTGATGTGTTTGGGTTTGGAGTTGTTGCACTTGAGATTATCAGTGGAAGGCCTAATTCTGATCCAAGTTTGGAAGATGAGAAGATATATCTTCTTGAATGGGTATGCTTCTTTTTCTTTTTTTGTTTTTTGTGTTTTGTGTTTTGTTTTTTTTGTTTTTTTTTTTTTTTTTTTTTTTTTGTGAATCCTTTTCAAACATGAATACATTGAATGGTAGTTTTAAAATTTGAATATATATAATAGCAAAAGGTGACAACTTTGGTACACTTCCAGAAACTAAACCCCTTTATAAACTAAGAGGGTTAAGATCCTCTCATGTTTGGTCAAACATGATCTGTCAAGTTCTCTCACAAACATGAGAGTGGACCCTACAAAGGGAACCCATTATTGACTAAAATAAGGGACTCGTTATCATGTTTGTGAGAGAACATATTAAATCATGTTTGATCCAAACATGAGAGGATCTTAACCCAAACTAAGAACACTAAGCAAAAACGGATTGGCATAATAAACTAGGAACTAAATAAAAAAGAGTTAATTGTCAAAATGGTCTTTTAACTATCCCATTTTTTTTCGATTTGGTCCTTTAACTACAAAAGTGACCAAGATGGGCCTTAAGGCTTAAACATCCACTTTTTTGTCTAAATGGTCCTTTGGTTAGTTGACTATTAAGTGAAGCACTTTGGTCCTTTTATCATTTTTTCTATTTTTTATTAAATAAAAACAATTTTTTAATTATTTTTAAATATATAAAATTATTATAATTAAAAATGTATTCATCTATCTCTCCCCATATACAAACACAAGCCCTCTCTTTACCCTCTCTCAGTCTCTCAACTCTCTCATTCTCTCATTTGTTCATCTTAGTACCACCGCCTCCACCACCCTTGAGCACAAACTCCATCGCCAACCGCCACCGCCATCGTCTGGCTCGTAACATTCTGCTTCACGTCGACCACCACGAAGAAGATGAAGATGTTCAGATCTAGGGTTTTTTGGGGTGGCGGCGGTGGTGGTGGTTGTCGAGATGTTCAAATCTAACGTTCTACTTCACTTCACTTCACGTCTGCTTCACTTCAAATCTAGGGTTTTAGCGCCACCACCCACCGTTGAGATCTAGGGTTTTTGAAGGTTGTGGTGTGGTGGTTACAGTGGTGGTGATTACACCGTGAGAAAGGAGAGAGAGGGATGAGGTGAAGCGGTGGTGGTGGACATGTGGTGTAAGTTTGTGAGGTTCCAACTCAATACCAATTGGTTATGAGAGGAGTAGCCCATGACCCTTATAAACTCATTACCAAGTCACACTTCGTCCAATGTGGGACATTACTCAACATGGTGGTTACAGTGGTGGTGGTTGTGGCCGGCGATTGGGCAGTGGCGGTGGTTGTCCAATATACATTCCTTGATTTCTTCTTTTTGGGCTTCAAAACCCTAGCTTCTGTTCTTCGAACATCCAAATCCGTTTGTGGTGTCCGGTGGTGGTGGTGGTTGTGGTTGGGACTAGAGAGAGATAAGAGAAGCGGAGAAAGAGAGATGAGAGAGTGAGATATAATAAATATTAATAATTTAATATTAATAAATATAGTTTAAATATTAATAGTTCTGATTTTAATAAATAAATAGGGGTAATGGTTATTTCAATAAAAAAATAAGGGTAAAATTGTATTTTACCCCCACTTAACGGAGTTGACTAACAGTCAACTAACCAAAGAACCATGTAGACCGAAAAGTGGATGTTTAAGGCCCATCGTAGTCACTTTTGTAGTTAAAGGACCAAATTGGAAGAAATGAGATAGTTAAAGGACCATTTTGACAATTAACTCAAATAAGAAATGATGTTAATATAAACATGTGAATACCGACGAGGTTTTGGAATCTGTCTTAATAACACCTAGTCTGGCTTCCTCTTACTAGTATTGCAACTCTTTAGCCAACCACTTGAATCTTTAACTGTTGTTGGTCAATCCTAAAGCCAACCTGCTCAACCCTTGAGCCCTTTATATGCATCATTCATATGTCCCTCAAACTGTCGACCAGAATTTTATGTCGGAACTAGGTTATGAAACGAGTCTAGATGTCTGGATACTGTTTTTCGACCAGATTCGGTAATTCCAACAAATTTATAAGAAAATGGATGTAAACGAGTTATGTTATTGGGTCGGAAATTGCTTAAATGTATTCAAATGCTCACAACTCCTTTAATAAACCGTATATCTTTTGGCAATAACAGGCATGGAACCTGCATGAAGCTAACAATAAACTTGAATTAGTTGATGAAAAGTTATCCGAATTTGATGAGGATGAAGCAGAACTTATGACAAGAGTCGCCCTTTTATGCACACAAACCTCACCAATGCAACGACCATCAATGTCGCGAGTGGTGGCTATGCTTTCAGGAGAAAACGAAGCTGCATCTGGAGTTATTACACGGCCCGGGTACTTAACTGCTTTTAATTTTAAAGATTCTACAACCTTTGAAAGAAGTCTTTCGACTTCAGGTAGCGATTATGTGCCAAGTGCAAGTCACTCCATTGTTTCACCACCGACACCTGATGTTGCATCATCCAGACCAATGCTTAGTGAGCTCTTTGGAGAAGGTAGATGATGGTGATGCCAAGTGCAAGTCACTCCTAGTTGTCATTTTTTCTTTGAGAATAATAATCTCCATATATGTCTTGTACTACTTTCATTTAAGCAAATACTCACACATACCGATTTAGATGCTTTTTTTTTTGTTTTGAAAAGTCGTAAGTAAGTATTTACGATTAAAAATAATAAGATTAAGTATTTATTGGTTATAACTAAAATTACACCATTGATTCTTATGGTATATCTTTTGTTTCATTATTGGTCCTTGAAGGACAAAATGCCCCCATCTCTATTTTTTATTCTTTTATTTTAATCTTTATTTATTTGGAAATGTTATTTGTTATATAAATATTGTTTACTGAATAATTAAATAATTGAGAAAATACTAATTATTACCCTAGTATAATTAAGTCAGCCCTTAATCCACCACCTCCACCCAAAGTCGTCAACCACTACCCACCACCACTTGCACCATCATCTCCCACAGAACTCCTTTTACACCACCACCTAAATGAACATCAAAACCTTTTAAATAGACTTTTTCAAATTTTAACCCTACCACCACAAAAGAACTTGACAACCTAAAAGAGCTTTCTCTAGTGCTAGGTTGTGAAGAAATCGAGGGTTTTCAATTTGGAACAACAAATCCGGCTATAGGGGTTAGTTAGATGGCATATCATGAACTTGGATTCATGTTCCCCTTGTTTAGTCGAGTGTGTTGAGACTGAATCTATATAGACCATTGGGGTTGGCGGTGGGCGGAGATCGAATCTGCAACGACGGTTGCAAATCAAAATGCTTTTTTCGAACCAAATCAATACTTGAGCTGTTATCAATCAACATGCTTGCACCCATAAACTTGTTCCTTGCATCAAGGGGAGTCAAATGGTGCTAAGTAAGGGAGAGCGTGGGTACTATTATATACTGAACCGGAGCGGTACAGTAGGACTACCGAGTTAGACTTTTCGCTTCGGTACTTGGTACTTGGAATATTGCTAAATCGGTTCTCGGTATTCTGGACTAGTACTGAACCGACTAGGTCAAACAGGTACCCTCTACCGTATATGAATACTCAGTACGGTACCCTCTTTCAACCAAATTTGGTACTCAGTAAAACCAGTTGGTCCGGCACCACGCTCACCCCTAGTGCCAACAACCCCTAATGTTGTCGAAATACGTCGAATTTAGCACCTGCGGTAGAGGATTTGGCACCAGGTGGTGTCGAGTTTAGCATTTCCAGCTCGCAACGACAGTGGTGGTTGTCTTCTCCAGGTACAGGAGCAGCGATGGACTATGGTGGTGGTCTTATGTAGAGGGGAAGTGATAATGGTGGTGAGAGAGAGAGAGAGAGAGAGAGGAGGGGGGTAGAGAGAGATATGAAGTGAGGTATACGGTACTCCAGAAAAGAGAGAGTAGATTTTATTTAATCTAATAATTAATATTTTATTCATATTTATTTATTAACAATACTAAATAATATGTAATTTGAAACAAAAACTATACCAGATAGACCAATGCTGTAATTTTTAAAGCAAAATGATCAAGTCAGTGATTTTAAGTAAACCACACGAAGTCAGAGACCAAATATGTAATTTAACTCTTTTAAGTAAAGCTTTTTGTTAGTGTATGTTAAAGGAAAAGGTTTGAAGATGTTTATCTTATATGAACATTTCTCATCATCTTACTTTTAAATTGTTTATGTAATAATATGACAAGATTTGTAGGAGTAATAGACTAGTGGTAGAAATTTTAGTTACCTTTTGATTTGAAATATTAATTCTAAACTTTATTTAATAATAGTAACTTGGAAAACCATCATGTAACTCCTAATTTTACAATCATCAAAATCAAGATCAAACTGCAAAAACCAACATCTGAAATCAATATATTTCATTATTAGTATGTCTGAAATTAATCCTTAGTATACATATTTTGCATTTCAGCGAAGACTTAACAGAAACCAACAGTTTCTGTCAACACCACTATCCAAAATCAAACAAGTTTAAACCAAATTATCACTAAAACATCAAATCGAACACGAATCCCCCCCCTAAAATCAAAAACAATTTAACACCCATATCACAATTTTCAGATCAATTGCAGAGAATAACCCTAGTAAGAGCAAGAACAAAACAAGAAACAGTAAAGAAGAACAGAGTCACGAAATCTCTTGCTGACCATTTCTTCACAGCTTTTGCTTCAACCCTCAAACTTTTCGCCCTTCGAAGCGCATCGACTTCCTTCAACAAATCAAATTCCAATCCTTTCTTCTTCAATTCCTCTACACACTTCCCCAACAACTTCCCATCTTCTTTCTCCCTTTCCAGCAGTTTGTCAAGATGCGATTCTGTATCTGTCTTGTAGCGAACAGCCCAGATCAGCCCAAGAGAACAGAGGAGCGAACAGAGTGACGGGATCCATGCTCTGTTACAGGATCCACCAAACGATGAAGATGATGATGTGCTGCTGAAGAGCAAGATAAGGGAAATTGAATGGAACAGGAAGAAGAAACAGTAGAGATGAGTTAATTCCTTTCGAACAGAATCGATTTGGGTTTCTTTGAGAGCGATTCGATTGAGAATTAGTTCTTCTTCTTTTAGCCATTGCTTTAACAGAAGCTTGTGGGTGGGTGTCATGGCGATTTCGTGAAGTGGGTGTAGAGATTTTGATGAGGATTCCATGATTGCAGAGACGTTGTTCTCATCTGCCATTAAATCTGTTGAGAGAGAAAGAGAGATTTGGGAAGTGATTAATGGTGGAATTGAACAGGAGCGTTGCTTTGGGTATTTGAATATTTCTCCCAACGGTCAAATCTTGAAAAGTTCTACATTTTACCCTTCAACAATGAGAACATTGTTGATATGGTCCTTATAAATATGATAAGTACACAACTTAAGCCCCTGTACTTTTGTTTATTATAATCTTCGTGTTTTGTAAATTATATCAGGTGAATCGTTAAGTCAACATGGGCCACCATGTAGATCACAGATTCACAGGACCACCAGGTGGTTCTGACTTCTGATTACTTCCAAAAATAATTAAAACTAAGGGTAACTAAAGTATGTGTTTAGAATATCTATTTTAGGTCTTTTTTTTATAAATATACACCTAAATGATTAAAAAATAAAAATAATTAAAATATCTTTTATTTAAAGTGTTTGTAGATGTGAAAATGCTTAAGATAGATACTCCAAGAAGCATATATCTTTTTCCTTCAAACTAATTAATTTCAAACACCTTTAATAAAAAAATTCTACTATAAATTGTAAAACTATTTTTATAAATTCATTAAAATATATATTTCTATAAGAATTACAAAATATAAGTTATCCTTTTCTTTGTGTTACTTTTCGTATTCATCCCCTCTTCAACTTATGCTTTGGTCACATCTTGTCATAATAATTTTATCAATTTAATTACAAGGCTCTTTTCATATATAAAACTAGTTTACATATCAAATATATTTTGATAAAAATGTTGGATGAAAATTAAAAAGAGTGTAAATTTTGTAATTATTTTTATAATTATAAATAAACTGTGTAATTTATTTTTGAAAATAACAATGAGGTAATAAGAAGTAACCAATCTACTATGCTTTAATCATGCTTTTAATTGGTGGACTTACAAAAAAGATATAAAAAATGACAGAAGTATGGTATATGTAAGCAGAGATGTTAAAGTGGTATTAAGAGAATCCTTGCATAAAGATTTAAAAGATTATATAATCAAAGTTAAGTGACTGTAAAGGATTCATGAATATATACAAATTAACATTAGTCATCATAGAAATCAAGTTTGGCATGCATGACAATAATAACATTATGAACCATATACAAACTAGGAAATGAGGAATTTTCATGTCTTGTATGGTAAGTTGGGTGTGGAAGACAAGAAAAGCAAGGAGTCAAAACTAGGTTTTCCAACTTATGAAGAATTAGTTTTGGGTTTGGTTTCAACAAGAAAGTCATTCGGAATGTTGAGATGACCTAAATATTAAGAGGAAGCTACGGCGGAGGGTGCGGCGGAGGAAGGCTACGGCGGAGGGTCTGGAGGCGGCGACGAAAGAAGGCTGTTGTGGAGGGTCTAGAAGCGAATGAAGAATTCGTCGGTGTTTGGAGGGTAGAGTCGGCTCACGTGTTATATCGATGGAATGAGATAGATATATTAGGGTTATAGAGATCTTTAATGAAACAAGGTAATATTCCACATTTCCTCATTTAAAGGATTTTAAAATCCCTTCACCTAGTGATGAAATTTATTTTCCCTCATTTGATGCATTCCAATTTCTTCAAATTTCATCATTAAAGTGAACCAAACACATTAATCCTCAGGAATTGGATTCCAATTCCTTCAAAATTTCAAGAATTCCTGCCAAACAAACGCAACCTAATAAAACCCATTCATGATGAACAAAAACCCGTATATGAACAAAATCCATACTAAGATGGACAAAATCAAACAAGCCACATATACTAAATTGAAGTCTACAGGAACAAAAAATCATAAGACCAAGCGTTATGGGTTACCCGATTGCATCGGGTACTCTTGGGTAAGCTTGGGAACACCATTATGCCTACATCGGGTACGAAATTTCTTCACTTCGAAATCGAAACTTTGAAGGTCAAATTCTCCATGTATACCTAACGAAAAATAATGATTCTTGACTCTATGGAAAGGTAATCGAGCTGTCTATGAAGTAGTACAAAAAAAAACAAATTAAAACGAGTTTAAAATGTATCAATTTATCAAAATATCGTAAGGGTGTCGAATAGGGTCATTATCGACTTTAAATAGCAATAACTTGGCCTACACTTGATGGTTTTTAATGAATTTGATGTCCATTGAAAGTTAAAAAGATTATCTACGATAATCTATAAAAAGAATTATGTAAAATGATAAAGAATAGAGCAAAAAATGACTCTTTTTTCTGCCTTATTTTCGAACAAGAAGCCACAAAATTCGAAACTTTGAGCATGAAATTCTCCCTCGATACTAGACAAAAATTCATGAGTTTTGTGTCATTTAAAAGGTATAATGATAATTTACAAGATTCTACAAAAAAAATCACGCAAAACGATAAAGAAGCGACCAAAAAAAATGCAAAAAACGGGCTGAAACCGGAAAAACAAGTTGCAGGTCTCAAAATGGGCATATCGACACGTTTTTTATAAGTTAAATGGCAGATATGTAAAAAAAAAATTAATATGTCATATCGGAATATGAGAAAAACACGTTTATTTTTAATGACTTTGACCTTTTTAAATACTTAGAATGTTAAGAGTTTAAGTAACATACTAAATATTTTATAATATATTATAAAAAATTAACAAAAAAATATATATAATAATAACGTGTCAATGATTCATTTTGTTGGGTAGTATGAAAGATGAGAAAACAAGAGCAAATATAATTTTGAAAACTATATTTTGAACCTGTATGAAGTTATGAACCAAGAAGAAGCAAATCTAGGGTTGCTGACGCTTTGATAGTTCAGAAATTTCCCAATTATAAGGTTAGCAGATCAACAAGCTTGCCGCTATTAATCTCATCTCTCAGCCAAATCTCATTCATACCCACGTTACCTCCCAATTCTAATTTATTGCTTCTATCTTCATCTATCCTGTAATCCTTTCCACGTCTCCAATTCCCCCATCAATTTAATTCAGTTGGGATTTTATGTTCTTTGATTTTGATTGGTGCCCGCTTTTGGCAATCCTGATGTTGTTATTAAGGTCTCCTTGTGTTGATTAGATGATATTTTGCAATCGATACATCTACCAGGGGATTGAATAACTGGTTTGAGAGAACCAAGAAGCAATGAACAAGATAGAAAGAGCGCATCAGATGTATAGAGATGGTAAGTATGAAGAAGCCCTTGAATTTTATACAGAAGCCCTTTCTATCGCGAAAACCAATCCCCAGAAGATCGCCCTCCATAGCAATCGAGCTGCTTGTTTTCTTAAACTCCACCACTTTAAGAAGGTAATTATCTATTTTTAAGTCTGAATTTTTTTTTACTTTCAGAAGCTAGTTTTATCATTTCCCTGTGTTAATTTGAATACCAATATTAGTATTTTCAAAATTGATTGAACTTTAGGATCAGCATTGATTTGAATGTTTATGCACTTGTCAATCATATGTGGGAGTTGTGGGAGCTGGATAAGTTTATCAAATTCCTTGTAAAAGTACCTTCTTTAATATCCCTCTAAAGGTGGAAGCATTTCTCCCTTTTAGAATTTATAAGGTAAAGTTCATGAAGGTCTTGATTTGGGTGCCAATGATTCCTTCATCCAATGTTAATTAGGTATTTGAGAAGTAGTCAAACTCTTTAAGCATTATGCAGTTTATGGTTTAAATGGAGAGTTACAGTTTTAAGCAATAAGATTCTTTGAGCAATGGTATCATAGCTTTCATAGAAGACGTGTAATTGTATAATGATCTGCTTTATACAACTTTCTTACTCCAATTGATCAATGTGAATCATTTATATCCACATGCCCGTGTTCAACTTCAGTTGAAGAATCAGTAGCCAACATTACTGGATCCCTCAAAGTCTCAAACTGGGATAAAAGGAGGAATGCCAACATTACTGGATCGAATCTTGAACATAAGTTGTATCAAGTTAGACTCGCACATTTGCACAATGTAGATGGCATTAGGCAATAAATGATCATGCATATAGTTTAAGGTGTAAATAGATTACATGTGTTGGCATATAAGCATGGGTAACCTACAAGCATGTCTTCGGAGATGCTTCATGCAACACAATTTGTATGAACAAGCTCATATGAACACGTTGTTTGGATCCTACAAGCATGGGTAACCTATGTTTGAGTAGTTCTGAGTTACATATAGGTGTTTTTTTGTGTTAATTTGAATAGTGTGCCATAGATGTGGCAATGTGGATCCATTTACTTTCAAATGGGTCGATTTGGGCTGTGTTTATATCTCAAATGGGGCAAAGGGTTCAGACTAGAAATTTCAGCTAAAAGGGTAATGGGTTGAATTTCGTCCAATGTCTATTTTTAATGCATACAACCTTCTAAATTGTTTTTATTCAAAGATTTTAAGTATTGTTGTGGGAATATTGTGTTTCGTGATCATGGTTAACGCATAAACTACATATTAAAAATATAAAAGTAGAAGAGAGTGTTTGCTGGTCAACCCGAGCAGACCTTTTTGACCCTTCAGCCGCCCATAAGCATCTCACCTCCTCTAGTTTACCGAGTTAAGTTTAGGTTGTTTATCAATAGAACTATTGTCATCCTTGTGATTTCTTTAATTAGTAAATAAACAGAGGTCATTTCGATAAAGGTTCCTATGATACAGAATCATGAGCAGATAGAATTTGTGGTGTTTGTCATAAATTGATAAACAATTATATGTTCCTATGTAATTAGGTAAATGGAGGATTAAGTGAACAACCATGCATATTAAGTTGTCTAGAATACTCATCAATAATCGATGAATAATTGTACACTTTTAATTGCGTTATTGATGATCAATCATACAATCTTATTGGCATCAATAATTCTTGAACATTATATATTTTTTAATTAAAGCATCCAGTAATACATTTCACTTTTGCCAGATTATCTTCTTTGCATTGAATGGCATTTAGGTCCTCAAGTTATTGATTAAACTATAACTTGCAATAATTAGCCAGTTAAAGATTTGTACAAATAGACAAGTATGTAAAAAGATATGAAATTGTCAGTTTTTGCCAACATGGCTGCCACCTTGTCAGAAAATAAGCTTCTGCAATAGTGTGATGTGGCATTCAGCTACTTAAAATTATCAATTGTTACATATAATAATATGTTTTTGTGACATTTTGGTTATCATGTTAGGCAGCAGATGAATGTACTGCAGTTCTCGAGCTTGACTACGAGCATACAGGAGCGTTGATGTTACGGGCTCAAACTCTGGTCACCCTTAAAGAGTACCACTCGGCACTATTTGATGTTAATCGTCTCATTGAATTGAATCCCTCATCAGAAGTGTATCAAAATCTTGAAGCCCGTCTAAAGACACAACTGGTAATCCCTCCATACAATTTAATGCTTCTTTTGGTCATTTTATATATTACTTGCTTAAATAATTAAGAGTTTTCAAAGTCAGAGACATGAATTATTAGCTCAATACAACTTCAAACTGTAGAAACACATCCAAACACTCTCTCATGTAGCTTGTTTTATAAAACTTGATTATCTAATCTTGATTATTAAATGTCATATAATTAGTTTCAAAACGCATAACAGACACGTGCTTATAGATTCTTTGCATATATTTATGTCTTTTTTCTTAGTTACGATTTAAAAAAGTTTTATAACTTTTTGTCAAGGAAAGTCTCTCGCTCCAATACCCGAGGCTGAAATTGAGCTAGAAGAAGAAGATGATGATGATGATGATGATGATGATGATGATGAGCAAGATGATGAAGAAAATATTAAAAATGAGCAAGATGATGATGATGATGTCCATGACTTGAGTGGACCTGCTTCCACGAATGATGTCAGCAAACCCGAAAGTGTTAAAATTACCATCACTACCCCTCAAACCCAAAGCCGGAGGGAAGAGATTCCCAAGCCGAAAGGGCATTCGCGTCTTGATTATTCTAGATGGGACAAAGTTGAAGATGATAGCAGTGATGATGATGAAGACGACGATGAAGATTCTCAACCTCAGTATCGTTTTCGTGTAAAAAATATTGGTGTAAGGTCAGTAAAGTAGATAAACGCATGAAATGAGCATAGTATATTCCTATTACACCCTCAGCCTCGGCCCTCCATGCAGAAATGAGAACAAAACGATATTCCAGGCAATACCTTGTACAGTTTTTAGTAGACGTGGCAATTCCAACTAATTTACTTTGGTTAGTTTTGGTTAGATCTATGTTTTTACCGGGTTGATCAGGTTAAGCTTGAAAACTCGGTTGAAACGACATGGAGGGAAAGTCGTCCGAGGTGTAATTCATATATGTTCTATATATATATATATATGTTATGTTGATTTATTGAAAGAAATTTGATATCAGTGTGGTGTACTGGTTTTGTGATTGTAATTAGTACTTTAAATTTATTTGTAGAAGTGAAGAAACAGATGGTGGGTTGACTGGACCTTTTAACCTATTATTGTCTACTTTAGGACTTTAATGAAGGAATAAACTTGAGTTTAGACTAAGAAGAAAGCAGCTTAATTTACTATGCTTAAGATGCGATATTGGCCTAGCGGTATATAAGTTTGAAAAAGGTGCATCACAACCTTAAGGTTGCGGGTTTAAGTTCTGGTAGTGAACATTTGGTGTAGAATTAGATGTGTGTTGTTAAAAAAAAAAGATGCGATATTGGCATTGCGATGTAATTTACAAGTTCAAGTTATTGGATGTTCTTATTTTTAGTTGTTAAGGATCTAACATTTTTCTTTTTGCATCTAATTTTCTTTTAATAAATAAAAAAAATTGTATTTTCTATAAATCAAGAATAAGGATTTGAGTTAGAGTGATGATAAAGAACAGTGTGGATGAAGCATGCCCGTCTATCTTACTTTTTTTAATAACAAACACATATATTCACTAAACCTACTTTTAAATATACTTCACTGTTCATCACAAGAATTGAACCTACAACTCTTAGAAGAAGGCACCACCTCATAACACGAGATACAGATAAGTTACAAGTCCTTTGGTCTCTAGAGTTATATAACACTTTAGTTTGATAAAAATGTGTTTTACATTAGTGAGAGGATTCACAACTTATAAAATATCATGTTATGTATGTATGTAAATCAGCTTCAGGCATGCACTATTGAAAATTAATATAAAGGCTTGTATGAAGGTGCTTTGTACCCATGGTGAAACTGCATACGGTATACCGATAGGCAATAGCACAATGAATACTTAGAGCATGGGGAATACCTAAAGCATGGATGCGGCATGCTGATGTGGCGGCGAAGCACCGCAGCAAACACCACCCCGCCATGGGCGGTACCGAGCCCAAGCATGGATTCTCGGCATCCCATCGCCGAGAGTGAGAGGAGAGAGAGAAGTGAGAGAAAGAGAGTAAAGAGGAGAGAGGAGAGAGAAAAGAAGGGAGAGGGTATTTTTTTAAAATAAAATTTTTTTGAAGCGTGAAGCATGGGTAGTACAGGTATTTAAGTATGGTTGAAGCATAGGTGATGTGGCACTGATGTGGAGGTGAAGCATGCCGTGCTTCAAGCGTGTACTCCGGATGCTCTTATGGTTTAACTTTTACGGACTATTTACATTTTTAGTCCATCTGAGTTTGATTTAAATTACATATATGGT
Source organism: Pulicaria dysenterica (assembly GCA_947179395.2). Lineage (NCBI taxonomy): Eukaryota > Viridiplantae > Streptophyta > Magnoliopsida > Asterales > Asteraceae > Pulicaria > Pulicaria dysenterica. The sequence continues at coordinate 16,490,910 of OX359291.1, forward strand.
CCTTATTTTTTAATTTTAATGGATCTGGTTTCTTCCAATCCAAATTTATTGCACTTTTGGATACAACTACCCCTTGTATATACATTTGTAATTTTCTTTTAATATCATTTTCTCTAAATAGTATTTATTAATTAAAAATCAAGTTAACATTTATTTACATAGGATTAATTAACTTTATTCGTTAAATAAATGATTAAATATTTATTAACTAGATGTTCTTGTCCATCCTCATCAGTCATCACCTCCAGCCACCACCCTGCTTCATCTCCCGACACCTGCTTTTACCAGCAAATTTGACCTAAATGCTTAAAATATAACAAATAAGTACAATGGAAGTGAAGAACAATAAACCGATACATAAACAAGAGTATGCCACAACAAGTAGAATAGAAACCCTCACTTATTCATATCACCGCCTCCGACCATCACCTTCCTCTGCCTATCGGCACCGATTCTAAATTACAAATGTTTTTCACACTATCTCCGACCACCATTATCACCCACCATCTCCGCTCATCACCTCTGCGTACCAAATCCGTATAACAAACGATTTTAAAAACTTAGGAACAAATTATAATTATAATTATAATTATATACAATTGGCAGCCCCTTAACATACACAGAAGTTACTGTTCATTGTTGGGGTTTGCTAAAATGCACCACTCAAATTATAATATATTGACTGTTTTCCATTAATAATAACAAAAGCTTTGGTTGGCGGGTTGGCAAAGGTGCTTCTTACATACATGATGCTCTGGGTTCAAACCTTGCAAGCAGTTTTTAAAAAACCCTGACAACTAAACTTAGTTTATTTGTAAACGTATATTTTTTTCTCTTTACTCTTTTTTTTTTTAATTATAATTTATTTCTCAAGCGTATATTGTGCTTACAGCTATATATTTTCCTTTTATATTATCTTTTCTAACTTCATCTACATAATCATTTAACATGTATTTGTTACTTTTTTTCTATTTTACTTTTAATTCTATCAAATCCTCTAATATCAATAGTTTAAAAAAGCAAGGTATTTGGGTTTTAGAAAATGTGTTATTGTATTTTTCAACTCCTTTTTCATATTATTTTACTTATTTTAATATACGGGTCTTAAATTTTGTGGCAACGTGCGGGAAAAAAAATTCTAGTTATATACAAATCAAACTCAAATCGTGCAACCCTTAACAAAATTAAATCCAAATTGCGTCCTAACACTTCAAATATCCAACGACCACCAAACCATCATCAACATTGCACAACCCCACATAATAAAATCGCAAAAGAAAACCATACATTGAAATGGCCAAAAGAAACCACACACAAAAACCAATTCTAAACCTAGGGCTTAACTCCAAATCGAAAGAACCCTGCAAGATCAAACCCAGAGCTGGGTATAAGAAAACTACCATATTAACCTTACACATAAAACAAATACTTTCTCAAGTAATTAAAATAAAATCAAAAGTATAACTATATACGTATATATCATTATTATGTATATATTTTTGAACAGGCAAAAGTATGTATATAAAATCAAAAGTATATATATAAAATAATAATTATTAGTAATAAAGGACACAAGCAAGTTGTCATGTACAGATGTAAATCTGTCAAAGAAATCACTTTCCCCATGAATTTTGACTGAAAAGTTCACTTCCCCCATATATTTTGATCTCGATTTTTTTTGGGAGCAAAGTCTTGTTCTACACCACGACATCCTTGCTCCTCAGTACGTCCATCTTCATATCTCCTACAGATAAAAAAAACGCAACCATCATCGTCTTCTTCTCTCCGACGCAAGCACCATTCATCTTTCGGGTATTCTTCGTAATATTTGGCTCTATTTTCTTCTCCGCCCATTTTCGTAATTTTTGGCCACACCACATCATATTTCTCCTTGATTGATGATAATTTTCTGTCATAACCTTTACTCGAATGGTGTTTGCTATGATTTTAAGGTTCTGATTTGTTCAAGATTGGTTATGATGTGTTAACTTTGCAAGATATTTGAGTTTCTGAAGTCATTGGTCGAGTTCGATATGGTTAACCATTTATCTGCAATTTTTTTTAAAAAAAAATCATCGTTTGAGGTGGTGTTGGGGGTAAACTCGGGAATGCTAGCTTGCTGAATGATTCAACGTGGTTAATGGTGCTGAGCGATTCTAATGATACCATTCAGTTTAGAGATCACGTTTTTGCAAATTAAACAAGCAAGGCTCTGATTTGGTCAGTACATGTCCTCTGAATGATCCATTAAGAGCCAAACAAACAGCCCCTAAGGATTGAAGAAAATCATATCCAACGTTTGACTTATGTTGTGTTCCCGAGTTTTAGATACGAAGTATAAGAAAACTAAGGAGAGAAAACACAAGAAGATAAATGATAATAGTGTTAGTTTTTGTGTTCCTAAGTTTGAAAGAAACGAAAAGAAGAGAAAGATTATTGTTTTTATTTTGTGTTCCCGAGTTGGAGAGAAAGTGAAAGACGAGTTATATTACAATAATACCTTATTTTCCAAATTTATTAGTTGTCATTAGGGGTAACTTAGTTGCTAATAAAAATCGTAAAAACTTTCTTCTCATTTACATCTAGATCTTTTCACTTTTGGTAGCGAAGTTTAGAAGAGAAAGATAATGGAATTTTCCTTCCAAGTCCTTTCTCTTATTTCCTTAAAAAAGCTCAGAAACACCAAATTTTTTTTTAATTCATTCCTCCTTATTTCTTCCAAATCTCTTCTTTTCTATCCAAAATAAAACTCTAGAACACATTTTTTTGTTTAGGTGACGCCTGACAATGTTTGATACATGGAGAGAGAAAGAGAGAGAAAGTGATTGTTGTTCGTTGAGGAGCCCTTGTGAAGAGGGTTTTTAGTCCCCAACATCCGGCGAGGGTCTTTACGTCTGGTGAGGGCATCTGCTCTCCAGTCCGTCCATTACTAGGTTAATAGAAAGGGTGAGGAAAGAATGAATATGTGAGGGAGAGTGAGAGAGGGAGAGTAAGTGTGTGTAGTTAGTGTTTGGTATATGTAAATTATAAATAAGAATTTTTAAATGTATTAGAAATGAAGAATTGGGGATAAGGGTAATTTTGTCCATTAAAAAATGTTAGGGACCAAATGTGCAATTGATGCATATCGGGAAAGACCAAACTTGTAAAATATAACCATGGGAACCTATATCCGTAATTTGGAGCAAACCACATGGACATAAAATGTAATTTACTCTGAAATTATATCTCACAAATTTACACCACATACTGTAACGCCCCGTTTTCAAAATAAAACTTTGCGAAAAATATTCGTAAATAAATGAACTTCGTTGCAATCAAAACTTGGTTTAGAAATCGTAGCGGAAGCATGTGTTGAAAATCTTTACAAACACTTAATATTTAATTCAAAACTCGGGGAACACGAGCCCATCCATTGATATCATATCCAATAATATTCAAGTACCTGAAAAATGTTAGGAGTATCTGATGAGCTAATGAGCCCAGCGAGAGACTGAAAATAAGTACTTATAAAGAATGTTTCACGATGTAAGCTTTATCCTTTTAATACATTCTGTAATTTGTTACCTCATTTGTATAATAAATATTTATGTATTTATATACGTTTAATAACAATATCTATAATCATATCTATTATGTAACTAACTCTGTATAATAATTGTATCCATATCTATATGATTTGTATTTATATTATAGCTGTGTCCATATTCCAAACGTTGTAACGATAATTGTTTTCACACAATTGTCATTGTAACTGTATCTCAACTACTATAAATGTAGTTGTATTCACAAGGTATGATTGTATCTGTATCTCAACTACTGTAACTGTAGTTGTATTAGCAAATCATAAATATATATGTATCACATTTGTATTTGTATAACCATCGTATCTGTGTAACATATGAGTTAGTATAACATACAGCTGTGGCTGCTACATTTGAAATACTATATTGTATAATTTAATGTATATATAGAGACTTACACACATATATGTATGTGTTTGAACGTATAGCTATATGATTGTAATAATTTCCGTACATGTATAACAATAATTGTATATGTATGGGTGCTCCATGTATTCTCATCTTATCTATAGTACATTATAAAGCATTTAACTTTCTCTCTCTTAAATATTTTTAAGAATATTTAATTTTAAGTAGTACAAATTTTTATGCTCAATATACAAACACTTAAAGCAAAATAGCCTAACCAATCATTCCCTTAATTATCTCAACTAATTTAAGTCAACTATTACTTTAATAAATCATTAAACATCACAACAACTATTTAATTTATCTAATTTTAGCTAAATTACTTACATCAATACAAGTTTAACACTATAATATATTTTTCTCTAATTATTTAATAATCATATTTTTTAATTGTTTTTCAAAAACTATTTTAACAACTAATAAAATGGTTGATTGTAAAAAAGTAAAGAAATTAGAAAAAGAGAAAAAATATGGATATGTTGACTAATTCGCATTTCACACATACCATACACTACTTTTTAAATCAAACATGTTGTCAAGCACAAACTATTGTCATCGCCACCATATTGCGCCGGTGCAATGCTAGTTCCTTTATAAAGCTTTTACAATTTTCAAAACTCTTAATTTTAAGTAAATTGAAAGTACTAAACAATTCTCAAATCAAAGTAAATGAAAATTGTTAAATAAAGTAACTATTAGATGGATTTAATGAGATTCATGTATACCATTTTAGTGAATAAACCTTTCATAATAAGAAAACATTTAAAACATCAAGTAAATTTCAATTAACTTAACTATTGCAAAAACTTTTAACAACTAAACATTTTATTATGAATATTCTACCACATAATAAATAGTTAAACTTAATTACTAAAAAATGTGTATAAACAGACATATGAATTTGAATAACTTATAACTTAAATTCATAGACATTTATGGAATTTAAATAACTCAATATTTAAAAAGGACAAGTTACACGCCGTCGGAATGTCGCATTGGCGCGAGTACTATGCTAGTACCCATAAATGTATATTTGTAATTGTATTAAAATAAATTTTATATTTGTATATCACATCGGTGTACCGTGGTTGTAATCATAACTCTTGTATCTGGATGACTATTTTGGTATACATAAAAGTACTTTATCCATATAGTACTATATCATTATATCCACATAAGTATTATATTTGTACATGTAATACTATATATATTTCGATATCTATATGACCATAAACATATCCGTACGAGTATCATATAATTCTTAACGATGATATATTTGGAATCATTATTTTAATATAATTTATACCCGTTTAACTCAACTTTATTCAACATCTTATTTTGATAACTTTTATAAATTTAGGGTGTTACACATACGGTTTTTATCTTCACTCTTGATGCTCTAATTACGCAGGATACCCATATCCTAAAATGTGAATCTACTACTGTTTATGAAACTCTTTTTCTTAAAGAGATGTTTTACATTCTTTTATAATTTTTTTCTATTTATCATATTTCTCAGTTGATTAAGACAAATTTGAAAATCAATGCAGGGTGTAAGAAAAAGGATTTAGTAGTATACATTTTATCTTTTAGCCAATACGAGGATATAGTAGAAAGAATTATAAGTTTCTTTGAAAGATGACATACTTTAAAAATTAATAAAAATAAGAAAGTGACCTTGACAAGAACGCTACAACTCATAAAAACCTTATTTTAGTAGCCCATATGCATCAATAAATTTAAATCACACCCACAAAATTTGGAGGGAAAAATAAAATTTAAAAAGCATAAGTCCAATAATATATTCCAGATTCAATATCATAATGGTATTTTGCAAGAATAGCCCCTGTATTATTTCAACATGTACTATTTTGTAATGGTATATATCTTCCAAGAAATGTTAAAAAATGAGGTATAAGCGTGGAACATGTGCTAATAATGGAATCAATTAGTGATACATGTATATTCATCTTCTTGACTTAAAATAAACTCCATTACTAAGACTAAATATTTTCTAATTGAAATGAAGTTTGTAGTTTTAACTGAAAAAACCCATTTTACGAGTAATAACTTAAAATATTATTGTCCTTTATACGTTTTCTTTACTTATTACTAAGCTAAAAATCTATTTTACAAGTAATAACATATAGCGACTTAAATCATTTTGAATTTTTGGGTTTGATCAATTTTTTTTCTTGTACTTCTTCCTTTTGAATATAAATATCTTACTTTCTCTTCTCTTTTTAACAATGGTCATATACACACATGATATGTGATATTAAAAGAAAGGAAAGATTAACTCACTTTACATATGATTATCGATTTTAGGTTTTTGGCAACAATTGACTAGGTTGCATAACCCTCATTTTTACATTGTTACTAAGGAAATTGGAAAATAAATAATAAAAGAACGTAATATTTTAAACTAGATCGAAAAATTTAAAAAAAGAAAAAGAAAACAAAACAAAATTGGACTTTGTGCGGTTCACCAAAAGAGAAAAGTCATTGGACTAAAAGTGTACGATGAGAAGTAGAAGGACTACTTTTGTAAAATTTTATATTATATTCTCCATAGTTTTGTCTGAAAGCAGTAGTTGGGTGCCGGTCATCTTCATACCTAATTAATCGAGCAACAGTATTCCCAGGCTGCTGCCAGAATTGCACAAAGATCAAGCTGGTTTCAGTTCATTCATAGAGAAGATCGGTGAAAACAGCTAGGGTTTTTTGATCGGAGAGACTGATGTCGGAGCACAGCACCGCAAGTACGGCAAGCGGGCCGGATTTTAACCTACCTGATGAGATTCTATCGGTGATTCCCATGGATCCGTACGACCAGCTAGATCTTGCTCGAAAGATCACTTCAATGGCGCTTGCTTCACGCGTTTCGAAACTGGAGTCGGAGGCAGGGAAGTTGAGGCATAAATTGAACGAGAAAGATCGTGTTATTTTGGAACTCGAAGATAAAGTCTCCGAACTTCAGCAAACATGTCATAACGCTCAGTTGCGGTTGCAGATTACGCTCGAAGATAATGTACTTCGTTTTTTAAACTAATGTTTCTGTTGATTGTTCTTGCTTTTTGTGTAATTTTAGCTTGGAGGTTGTGCTTAACCTTTATTTATTTGATTAATTGAAGATGAAACTTACGGAGGAGAGAGATTCCTTGGCTATGACTACTAAGAAATTAGGGCGCGATTTAGCTAAGGTTTGAATTTTGCTTTCTCTCCTTTTTTGTATTTTCACGTAATTTTTTTTTCTGTTGTTCGTCTTTTCTTTAATCTGCTTAGTTTTCTGACTATTAGGTATTGAAAAACTGTTTCAGTGTCGAATGTATGTTTTTAGCCCTATAATTTGTTACAATCAAATTTTCTGCATCAGAAGCTTTGAAGACACACACATGTATCTGTTGCTGCTAAGGCTATTTTCTCCTGTTTGCTGATTTGACAATTGACATTATTGCTCACCATATAGATGCATGATGAAATATTGCATTATTTTATATGGGCGATTTCAGTTTTTTTGTAGACTTTTGAATTAGACTTTTGTAGGCAGTTGACATTATTGCTCACCATATTGATGCATGATGAAACATTGCATTATTTTATATGGATGGTTTCTAATTAACATCATTCATCTGTTAGTAAAAGGCCTTGTATATGTACTTTAAATAGGTAAGTTGATTCACCCTTGATTGTCAATGTTGCAATATGTGAAATGGCAGCATTTCCCCTTTTTTAAAATCTCAGAGGCTTGTATATATAGTGATCCCTAATAGGTTTAAACTGGATAAACACAAATGTTACAAATTGTCATCTACCAGTTACCGACCAAGTAATTTGGGTTTGTTATTTTGGCAGTGGCCAGTATCTCCTTAGTTATGGAAAGAACAACAGTTAGTTGCCTATGGAGCATCTGTCAGATGCCACTATCAATTCTAATTCATTGTTGTCCTCTATCAGTCGAGTTTGATTTATTTATATGAATGAAACATACTGAATGCCTAATCAGAAGTTGGAACTAATGGTTTAGAAGTCTACTTTGTTCCATCTCTCTCTCATTCAAGTTCAGTTTCCAACATTACTAAGCTGTTGCAACTTTCCATATCCTGTGTATGTGCACCTGTGCTGTTTTCTTGCGTGCATGGCTTCTTCTATATCGTGCTAAAAGCTGTCAGCATATGTACATTCCTTAGATGGTTAACCAATGCAGTAATTGATGATGAAGAAATTTACGATGATTTGACACATTCTTTAAAACCTTCTTTTCGTTTTTATTTCTGAAGGCTACTAATCTCATGTTTGCGTTTCATTCAAATTTGGGAAGGAGATCATTATATTCTCAATTTTTATACACGGTGTATTAATTTTTCTATGTTTGACAGCTGGAGACGTTCAAGCGGCAATTAATGCAGTCATTGAATGACAATAATTCATCTGTAAGATTGTTGTACCATTACCTGTCTTGGGTGTTTCATGGGGTTTGCTAATGCTGACACTAAACTCTGATTTCTAACGAACAATTATAACCTTTTAATAATTTGTATCGTTAGCAGGCAGCACCTGTAGATATAGGCACTTATGACCAATCTGCTCTCAGAGCTTATCCAGTTAAAGGTAAATCCTGGGTTTGATTCCTTGTGCATCTTCTTGGATAAGTGATATTTCTTCTTGTTGGCACCCCTTTGGTTTTCTAATTTATTGTTCCAAGTGTCTTCTTTAGAGGTCGTAAGTTGCAAATTGGGCAGATCAGGTGGGTTGGGTAATGGGTTAAATTGGGTTTGGGTTGAAACATGTTTTAGTACAAACTGAAAGCCTTAAAGGGGTCACGTATTCATGTCTGGTTGACCCATATGGCCATATGTTCTTTGTCTATTTTTATAAGTTAATATGTTCAAAATGGATACAAAACCTATGTTATTAGAATAAATAGTATAATCTCTAATAATGAAACAAATCAGGAGGCTGTAAACATTGAAAATGCACTTCTGGTGACATTCATGGCTTCATCCCTTTTGACCACTTTCCCTTTTGTCTATTAATCATAACATAAATTGACCCTATTCCAAGTAAACAGGTCGAAACTTCAACCTCTAGTCTTCTGCCTTTCATGTGGTTGTAATTTGCTCTATTGATTTTACTCATACCCTGCAGAAGAAGAGACAAATGGCTATAGAAGGCACCATTCTTATAGTGGTTCTATAGAAGGTGGAAACATACGTGATGACGGTACTAAAAAAGAATTAATTTTTTCTTGACTGAGTATCGGGTTATGTTGTGTTGCATCCTCTAAATCTCTTGTACAACAATTATGATATATATGTGTGTAATTACAGCTTCGAAGCTTGCTGGTCAGAGGTTTTCACTGACACCGTACATCAGCACACGTGTAACTCCTACTGGAACTCCAAAAACAGTCTCTGCAAGTGTGTCTCCTAGAAGGTATTCTGCTTCTGGTACTACATCCCCAACGAAAATCCAATATGAAGGGCGTTCTACAATGTCATCATGGTACTCTTCAAGCCAGCAATCTTCAGCTGGAAACTCTCCTCCTCGTGGTCCCCCAATACCAGGTCTGAAGGCTTTTCACCTTAACCAAATTTAATAACTCCCATAAGTGCGAAATGCATGTTTTGTTTGTTCTTTATTTATCTTTTTAATAAAATTTACTATTGGGTTTATCTATCTCACACCACTCCCTTTTTAAGGCCGTGCTGTTAAGATTGATGGAAAAGAGGTCTTTCGTCAAGCAAGGTGAATATTTTGTACAATAAGATCTGAATTCTCTTTCTGCATTTGAATAATCTAATTTAGTGTTGCTTATGGAACTTCCACATTGTTTGAGATTTTTGCTAAGAGGCAACTAACAAGTGCTATATGTCTATCCCTCAGGAGTCGGCTATCTTATGAGCAATTCAGTGCTTTTTTAGCCAATATAAAAGAGTTGAATGCTCAAAAGCAATCTCGTGAGGTGAGCAGCAGTTGCCATATCAGTTGACCTCCTTTCTAGAATGTTCTCTTTATCTTGCTTCTTCGTCTTTTCAGGAGACATTGAGGAAGGCAGAAGAAATATTCGGCATTGATAACAAGGATCTTTATCTATCATTTCAAGCTTTGCTAAATCGCAACAAACAGTGATGGATACCGTTGGTGGAGATGAATTTTGTTAATAATCGTAAGTGTCCTGCTTTTGCGTGCTATCATAGCCTAAATATTGGAGGCAGCAAATTGGGTCAGTCTGGGGTTTGGTAATGGTCAAACCGCGTCCCGGAAACATTTTGTATCCAATTCTTAAAGATTTTACAATTTGTGTGTTGAATAGGATAACAATAGTAATCTAAGTCTTCAAATAAAACGATCTAATAGTTTAACACTAAAAAATACACTTTGGGTGACTTTCAGCCCATTTGACCCGTTTTCCCTTTACCTAAATGTTTGGTTATCCTTTGGACCTGGTAGAGGTAGAAGATAACCTGAATCAAACCATTCATAAGCAACACTAAATTAGATTATTCAAATGTGGAAGTTAGTTGCCTCTTAGCAAAAATCGAAGATGTGGAAGTTCCTCTAGATTTTTGCTAAGAGGCAACTAATTTAGTGTTGCTTAGGCAACTAACAAGTGCTATATGGAAGTTAGTTGCCTCTTAGCAAAAATCGAAGATGTGGAATATTGGTTTACATTCAGTTGAATCGAAGATGTAAGGACTAAGGATTAGATAATGCACTGGGAAGCTAAAGGTCTGTGTAGGACTCTAGGTTTAGTTTCTTCCGATTTCATGTCTGCATGAAATGTAAATTACTGAATATCTTTATCTGCAATGTGACCAATATTCCAATAATAATTTTTAGATGATTTTATATCACTTTGCATCAACTAAACATCTAACAAATGGCTTCTGTCAGTTGGTTATTGCAATGCATAAGGTTAAAGAAAGCATTTTGTAATATTGGTTTACATTCAGTTGAATCGAAGATGTAAGGACTAAGGATTAGATAATGCACTGGGAAGCTAAAGGTCTGTGTAGGACTCTAGGTTTAGTTTCTTCCGATTTCATGTCTGCATGAAATGTAAATTACTGAATATCTTTATCTGCAATGTGACCAATATTCCAATAATAATTTTTAGATGATTTTATATCACTTTGCATCAACTAAACATCTAACAAATGGCTTCTGTCAGTTGGTTATTGCAATGCATAAGGTTAAAGAAAGCATTTTGTATAAAGTTACTGTATAATTTTATCCTTCTGTTCTATTTGGATAAGTTTCATGTAGTCATATGCATGTGTTCACTTTTGAAGTTTTACCACAAAAAGTGAAGGCCGAAAAAGAGATGCTCATTTATCCCTCATCACTCGTATATTGTGTTCCCCATATGTTTGTGAAGAATTTTCTCTTAAGATCTGGTTAGATATTCTCTGAGTTTCAATCTTTGAATTGATCGTGTTGTTTGAAACTTTGAATTGGAATATTTTAATTGCATAAACGACAAATGTAATGTTTTCCAAAACGAGTTAGTTTTTAGAGACTAACTTTTTTGCATGGTAATTTTCTTTTTGTCTATTTAATCTTCTGCTTTCTCCTCTCTTTGAATCTTCCTTCACTCATTATTACTATTAGTATGATAAGAATATCCCCAGAATTAACTCAAGGGGATTGGGAATTAATGGAGTCATTAGGGAGTTTTTTAGGATCTAAGTCTGAACAAAGGTTTTATATTCTCAAATATGATTAGTTTATTCTCAGATTGTTAGTGTCTTGTTAATATTACATAAACCTTGCTGTTCAAGTGGTTGGACCTAGGTGTGACAAAGTAGAGGGTCAGACGGTTGAGTAACAGGTCAAACAGGTTTCAATTACATATGTTGTCCATACTTCTGCTCTATATTCTCTTGATCAGTTAATATGTTTAAAATGATTACAAAGACTAAGATAAGGATTTAGTAACAATATAAATTTAGTAGATAAAACAATTTGTAAGCTATACTGCATTTACGCCTTAAAGATACCACCCATAGTCCCACACAACCCATTTGACTTGTTTCTCTTTTAGCTGTTAGGAACAAGTCAAAATCTGAATCAAGTCATTGACCAAATGTAAGTATAACAAGTCATCAGAGGGCCTCTGGCCTAATAGTAACAAGGTGTGACTAAGGTGTCCCTCCCTCTTAAAGGTCGAGGGTTCAAGTCTTGTCAATGACATAATGTGTAAATCAGGTGAATGTGTGTATTACCCGTTAGAAAAAAGTAAATGAGTCAAAATTGCTACGTCTATTTACAAGGCTGTGATTAAATTATAAAATATATAAACGCAGATGAAGAAGCATTTAGAAGCCGACCTGATTGAACAGATATATATGTAAATTAGATGTGCTGCATAAAGAAAGGCGAATCATAATAAAGAAAGGGATAGTGTTGTACTATGTTGTTGAATGCAGGAATATTGACATGTCTGTTAATCCCTAAATTTATTACTATTTTCTTATAGATAAATATGTTATTTTCTGTTTGTCCTTTTGTGTGTGTTTTAATTTGTTACCTTTAGCTGCATATGTATGAACAATATCTGGCAGGGGTGGATTTGATGCTAATTCCTTCACTTTCTCAAGGCAAGATGCATCTTAAATGCTACTTGTTGGAACCCTTCACCAAGTAAGCTGCAGCCAAACACTCAAAATTCATCTCATTTTTTCTTACTTTGATTTGATTTGGATTATGGCATCTCTCTCTGCAGCCCACTAAACTATTGTTTTGCTAGACATGACTGTTTGGTTCCATGAGATCTTGAATCAAATGACTTGTTTTTTTGACCATCTTTAGAGACTCTGCCCAACCCTCATTTGTGTTTGAGGCTGTGGGGTCATCATTTTATTGTTTTTAGCAATTTAATGTAGTAATAACAGTCATGTCAGCATCAATAACCTATCAGTAACATATAAATACAGTTTTAGCGGGCATTCGTCTTTTATTTCACATGATTGACCTGTTGAAGATCATACCCACCTTAAATTACTCGTTCACAAGTAAATTGATTGAAATTGTCGTTTCTAAAATTAAGGATTAAACTTGAAATGTAAAGATTATCTTGAGCCAAGAGAAGAAACCATATAGTTTTATTTACATGGACTTCTAAGTTTTGATGTCATAATCCGTCTTTCTCGATCTTATTATTATGAACTCGAGATGAATGCATGTGCAAATGATGAAGTGATTCTAGCCCGATGGTGATGGGATAGCGAAAAACTCAGGCACCCGATACCCCCCATATATGCATCTCTTTCTTTCTTTCTTTCCACTCTGATGACCATGTTCTTTTGCATGCTTTGTAAAGTAGTGAGGCATCACTTATGTAACAAGAGTTGTTCATTTTCACTTCATGTTTTGGTCCCTCTTGGATAAAGTTTAAAAAAGACTTATAACTGAAATCTGGAAAAGAATGTTGCAAAGTTTTCCAAAATTTATTTGTATGGTAGAGATGTGATTATTATTTAAAAGTTGAGATATAACCTTTTTTTTTCTAGATAGGTTATAAACATTAATCATCTAAAAATGTTGAGAAATTCTTGATTTGGATTGATATTTAGCAAGGATTTATAAATAAAGAAAGAAGTAATAAGGTAAGGTAAAATGGGGTGGGGTAGGGTGGGGTGGATAGGGCACGTGCTAGATTCTAGGTCTAGTAGTAGGTCAGATATACTTTCAAACATAAGGTGATGTGAGTGTGAGTGGGGAAAGTGCGTGTGGCTCACTGCGTTTCCAAATTAGTCTTATTTCTTCTTGGAATCCTATTCATTATTAATTTCTTCAATATATGTTGCAAATCCAAATCGGATCTTCTATCTTCACATAAAACTTTTTATTTCAAATTTATTTATATATCACATTAGATTAAATTAAAACCTATTTAACTATACATAATTTACTTTTATATTTAAAATAAAATATGGGTTTAAATTAATTCTAATTTTTTTAGTGAACATTTAAAGTTTCATATTTATGGATATTTTAACCCTGAAATACATTTAATGAATTTTTTAATTCATTTTAAAGTTTGATTAATCAACACTTGTTCACTATTGAGAGTTGCTTTGTGAGATTTTTGATAGTTAGTGTTTGACTTAACCAATCACACAACGAGAACTCATTATCAGAGGTTTCAGTTCACAAATGCATGCATATATAGACAACCAGATCATTGGTTTGTAGGTGTTTTAATTATTGGAGGTTTCATCTAATTGAACAATTGAACATACACACACACAAACAACTGAGTATCGGCTGAAGACAACATCTGAGATCAGCTAAGGAAAAGACAAGTGTAGAAGACCATCAGGCATCAGCTGAGCAACCAATTTGATTAGCTGAGCAATCATTTTTATCAGCTGAGCAAGCAAGTGATCAGTTTTGTCTCAATTTCTATCAGCTAAGTAACCCTTTTAACACTTAGTCTTATTTCTATAAACTTATCACTCTGAATGACCAGTTGAACAATTCTGAGCAACTGATCATATAGGTTGATTAGCTTATACATTCTTTTAGTCTAACAATTGATCACCTGAGCATTCTATGATTAGCTAAGCCTTTAGTGATCTATTGATCATTTTATGATCAACTAAGCCCTTAGTGATCTGCTGAACTATCAACACTTAGGCTGAGCCAACTTACTTTGGTAGTTTAGTACATTTTTCATTAGCTGAGTCACAAATGCATTTATAGTATATTGTTTACTTTATTATCTTTTATATTTATTCTTAAATTAAAGACTGAACATGTGTTGTTTTATTATGAATTAGACATTTCTTTTGTAAAAGTATTAGCGGGTTTTGAATCACAATGAGACAAAAATTATAGATCTTATCCTCTAGAAAAGGAGAAAAATACTTCCAAATAGAAGGTCTCGAAGATCTGTTTAACAACTATAGCATGACTGGAAACTTCATCTTTGGTACACTCAGATCTAAAGAAGCATGATTGTTGTTTAAACTAGAAGCATGGAAAAAGAAGTTTAAAATTTCAAGACAAAATGTATGGTAAAAATTATTATTATGATTGTGAGTGAGTTGCACATTTTCAGAAAAGTACATTTACTTTATTTACATTTGATTAAAGTAAATTTACTTTTTCCCCCACTAACTTTGTAAGTAAAATATTATTTCCTTTGTAACTTATTATGTCCTTCCTTCTTTTAACCGTCCGCCTTAAGCTTCTATATATGCACTTGCATTATCAACATGCAAAATATACGAAGAACTACCCCACTAAAAATGCTTGAAGAACAAGTTTAAAGATTTTAAACAAGAGCAAGTTTTGGAGTTAGCTTAGTGTATAAAACTTGTCCATGTGTTGGACCTCCCATTCATTTGTTGTCTTAGAGTAGCTTGTCTATGTGTTAGACAATTTAGTTGTCACCTTTTATTGTGCTTAGAAATTCCGCCTCTATGTACATGTAATTCTTGATTCAAAATCAATAAGAGTTATATTAAAAGTATAAGTGTGTGCATTTAAATTTTAAAAACTTAAGTTTGTATTCAACATTTCCTTCAACAAACATTCGTTGTTGCGTAGTCAATATGGGACTAACAATTGAAACATAGGATATGGCTGGCTAACTAAAATAATAAATACACGTTTAGCAAAAAAAATATTAACAAGCACATTCATTAGGAGCTTCAGCAAACCTGCACTAATAAGATATATATCCCTGAAAAGGGCTAGATAACGGGAATAAACTATAAAGTTTATTGAGTAACTCCATCTGAAACTTGTTAAGTATTTCTATAAAAGGCAAGGACAATGCATTTCATTCACTGATAAATAAAACCCAATCTCTAAGATAGAAACTTGTCAAGTATTAGATAGCATAACTATATCATATACTTTTATTCTCACAAATGCATTCATTCTAATGATATACTATATTCTGCATTATCAGATCATACTTGTTGGGTCATATCTTCATATAATCGGCAAGTGAACTGATAGTAGGTTAATCTAATCTAAGTCTGTCTCCGGTGTGCACACTGAAGACATCTAAATCTGAGCTCTGGTACCGGCTTAATACTCATACGACTCTTGCTAAAAGCAAGTTGAATCTTAGTAACGATTTAACATATGCACTTTTTTTGAACAACCAAGCAAAGGTTTTTCATTCAATCAGAATTACAATGTTGATACACACTAATGTTCATCATAACACACAATTACAATGACCAAAGGTTAATATATCACCACACTATCACCACTTATTCCTGCACATCGTACTTCACTCGGTGCCCTTTTATAAACTTTGAAGCAGTATCACACGGAACCATTCTGTCACCTAATGAAACAGACAGCAACTCAATCTACAGAAACAACAATCTGAACAACAACGAATACAGTGAGCTAGCTACGGACAGCAGCGAGATAGCAGCATAGCAACATCGAATAACTCAGAATAAACAAAATAATTGCCCAAAGGCATTCATAATGCAAACACGTCAAAACTGCAGCAGGCATCGAAGTAAAGCAGGCAGCAACTAAATAGCAACTCAATATCAGTAAAACAATTTCAGCTAGAAGCAAAAGTGATAGGTAGAAATTCATAGATTTGTTGGGAAAATTAGTAAAATATATGTATTTTTACTAACTTTGGACACAATTAAATACATGAATAAGTGTTATATATAGATAACTCTTAGTGGGTTTGTGTTCTCCTTTATGAGAGCTTCAAAACGATATATCATGTGTCCAAAACGGAGAAATATGTGAATGAGATATCGATACTCAAAGTTGAGTACTTGGAATGAAATATGGCAAAAACCAAGTGGGTGTGGGAATTGTCCCACATCAAAAACTGGAGTAAATTTTCAAAGGTTTATAACATTAGAAGTGTAAGAGGCTTACAAGCTTTTTCTTGGTTTTACTCCAAATCCTACCCGCGCGCAGGGGGAGGGGGGTGCTGATGATGGATTTCGTAGGCTAAATCCACTGAACTTGTGTGTAGGCGCGACCTGCGGACACGAATGCAGCTCCGAAATCTCAAGCATGCGCGGTTGGGTTTTTGCTATTTTTCGTTTTAACTGATACACTTTAATGCTTAACCGATTCATGTATTAATTATGTATTATCATTTACATACTGCTTTTAGCAGTATATAAACAACATGGTGATCTGATTCACAGTACAGAAAAATACACACGCTCTCCTCTCTGCTGCACACTATTTCCGGAGTTTAAACTTTGTTCTTTGTGAACAAGATTCTGTTTTTTTTTTAAAACAGATTTGAAACAACCTTCTAATCATTTAATTGTAATGCTTTTTCAGTATGGCGGAAACTGTTGTTAACCCAAGTAATACAACACCGGTGCCAAACACGATGGCAAATCATGCTGAAAGACCGGAGAAGTTTTCCGGTTTGAACTTCAAGAGGTGGCAACAAAAGATGTTCTTCTATTTGACCACTTTGAACTTGTCTCGGTTCCTTACCTAAGTTACTCCTCAAATTGCCGAAGGAGAGGCAGACACTCAATCTGTTAGTGCGGTGGATGCTTGGAAGCATTCGGAATTTCTATGCCGCAACTATGTGTTGAATGGGCTTGCCGATCCACTTTACAATGTTTATTGCAAAGTGACCATGGCTAAGGAACTATGGGAGTCTTTGGATCGGAAGTATAAAACCGAAGATGCAGAAACCAAAAAACATGTTGTTGCTCGTTTTTTGGATTTCAAAATGGTTGACTCGAAAACCGTAATGAATCAAGTTCAAGATTTTCAAGTCATTTTGCATGATATACTTTCCGAAGGAATGATTCTTAGTGAAACTTTTAAAGTGGCAGCAATGATTGAAAAGCTTCCTCCCGGATGGATAGATTTTAAGAACTATCTTAAACATAAGCGAAAGGAAATATCCGTGGAGGAGCTTGTGGTACGTCTTCGTATTGAGGAAGACAACCGTTCGGCTTTGAAGAAGGAAGGTTATGGTGCCGAATCTTCAAAGGTTAATGTGGTGGAAGTTAGTCAATCTTCCAAAACCAAAGGCAAAAAGATTGACAAAGGCAAAGGGAAAACAAAGTTTCTTGGTCCTAAAGATGGAACTTTCAAGAAGAAGTTCAAGTGTTACAATTGTGACCAACTGGGTCACAAAGCTGCAGATTGTAAATTGCCCAAGAAAGACAATCTACGTCAAGCTAACATGGTGAACGAGAATGTGGACTTGGTGGCTATATTACGGATCTCTAGGCCATGAATCTTACCGCCATGGTCTCGGAGGTGAATGTAATCGGTTCGGATTATAAGGAATGATGGATTGATACTGGAGCTACCCGTCATGTTTGTCATGACAAAAGTAATTTCAACACTTTCAAAGTTGTTGATGATGGGCAAAAGCTCTTCATGGGGAATGCCGCCACCGCCGATGTCAAGGGTGTTGGAGATGTGATTTTGAAAATGACCTCGGGAAAAGAGCTTAAGCTCAAGGATGTTTTGTATGTCCCGGAGCTTTGCCAAAATCTAGTCTCCGGGTGGTTGTTGAATAAGTTTGGTTTTAAACTTGTGTTTGAGTCGGATAAGTTTGTTTTATCCAAAAGTGGTATGTATGTGGGTAAGGGATATGACTTGAATGACATGTTCAAAGTGAATGTACTTGATGAAAAAGTTATGAATAAAATTGGTTCTACTTCTGCTTATATGCTCGAGCTTTCAAATGTTTGGCATGGACGTTTAGGACATGTTAATTTTAATTCTTTACGACGTTTAATTAAATTAAAATGCATATCAAAATTTGATATCGACTCAAATCACAAGTGCCCCACATGTGTTGAAGCCAAACTTACTAGATCATCTTTCCAATCAGTTGATAGGAAAACCGAACCCTTTGATTTAATTCACACGGATGTGTGTGATTTAAAATCGGTTCCTACTATAGGTGAGAATAAATATTTTATCACGTTTATCGATGATAACACGAAGTATTGCTACATATATTTACTTAAAAGTAAAGATGAAACAATAGACAAGTTTGTCTTGTATAAAAGTGAAGTTGAAAATCACCTTAACAAGAAAATCAAGGTAGTTAGAAGTGATAGGGGAGGTGAGTATGTTTCACCATTTGTTGATTTTTGTTCACAAAATGGAATTCGGCATGAATTCAAAGCACCCTATTCACCACAGCAAAATGGAATTGCTGAGAGAAAGAATCGTACCTTGAAAGAAATGGTGAATGCCATGTTGATTAGTTCTGGTTTAAATCAGAACATGTGGGGGGAAGCTATTATATCAACTAATTATCTTTTGAATAACCCACAAGAAAAAGGATGAAACACTGTATGAACTTTGGATGTGTAGGAAGCCATATTATAAGTACTTACGAGTGTGGGGGTGCTTAGCTAAAGTAGTTGTACCACCACCTAAGGTACAAAAGCTAGGACCTAAAATAGTGGATTGTGTATTCATTGGATATGCACAAAATAGTAGTGCCTATCGGTTTCTTGTGCACGATTCTAAAAATCCAGAGATACACAAGAACACTATTATGGAATCAAGGAATGCTTCATTCTTTGAAGATATATTTCCTTGTTTGAACAAGGAAAATCTAATCTCATCTTCTAAAGATAAAGAAATTGTTCAAGAGGATGAACAAGTTCAATCTGAGGAAGAAGAGATAGAACCTAGAAGAAGTAAACGGGCTAGGATTGAAAAATCGTTTGGTCCTGATTTTCTCACTTACATGGTGGAAAGTGAACCTAAGACGTATCATGAGGCAGTTACTTCTTCTGAAGGACCTCAATGGAGAAAAGCCATCAAGAGCGAGATAGACTCTATCTTACAAAACCATACATGGGAACTAGTGGATCTACCTCCGGGTTGCAAGCCACTAGGTTACCGTTGGATCTTTAAGAGGAAGATGAAAGCTGATGGTAGTATTGATAAATACAAGGCAAGGTTAGTGATTAAAGGATATAGACAAAAGGAAGGTCTAGATTACTTTGATACATATTCGCCGGAAACGCGGACATCCATTAGATTGGTACTTGCCATTGCAGCTATTAGAAATCTACAAATTCATCAAATGGATGTGAAAACTGCTTTTCTAAATGGAGATTTAGAAGAGGAAATATACATGGAGCAGCCTGAGGGATTTGTTTCCCTAGGACAATAGAACAAGGTGTGTAAACTTGTTAAGTCCTTGTATGGTTTGAAACAAGCTCCCAAGCAATGGCATCAAAATTTTGATCAAGCCATGCTAGAAAGCGGTTTTATAATAAGTGAATGTGATAAATGTGTTTACATGAAGAACACTAATAATGGTTATGTTATTTTGTGTCTATATGTTGATGATATGCTTATCATTGGCAGTGATGACAAAATAATAAGGTCCACAAAGGATATGTTGAATTCTAAATTTGACATGAAAGACATGGGTTTAGCTGATGTGATTCTTGGTGTCAAGATCACAAGAACCTAAAATGGGTTAGTGTTAAATCAAACACACTACGTGGACAAGATTCTTGAGAAATTTAATAAAGGAGATACTAGTATAGCTAGAACTCCGATCGATACTAGTCAACATTTATCTAAAAATAGAGGATATAGTGCTGCACAAGTAGAATACTCAAGAATCATTAGCAGTCTAATGTATCTTATGAGTTGTACTAGACCAGACTTAGCATATGCTGTGAGCAGACTAAGTATATACACTAGTAATCCCAGTTCTGAACACTGGAAGAGTATTACTAGGTTGTTAAGGTATTTGAGATACACTCGTGAGTATGGACTGCATTATGGCAGATTTCCAGCTGTGATCGAAGGATACAGTGATTCAAACTGGATATCGGACATAAAATATTCCAGATCTACAAGTGGATATGTGTTTACACTTGGAGGTCTAGCTATATCATGGAAATCATCCAAGCAAACGATTATAGCTAGATCTACGATGGAATCTGAATTTATCGCCTTAGATAAATCTGGTGAAGAGGCGGAATGGCTACGTTAATTTGTGGAGGACATTCCCGGGTGGCCTAAGCCGGTAACGGCCATTTGTATACATTGTGATAGCCAATCGGCGATTGGAAGAGCTCAAAGTACTATGTATAATGGGAAGTCAAGGCACATTAGACGTAGACATAATACAATACGACAACTACTCTCTACTGGGGTTATCACGATTGACTATGTGAAATCAAATTATAACATTGCGGATCCGCTTACAAAAGGCTTGAGTAGAGATTTAGTTTACAAGTCGTCAAGAGGAATGTGATTAAAGCCCTTAATTGAATAATTCATACAAAGGAAACCTTACCCAAAAGACTGGAGATCCCAAGATTTGGGTTCAAAAGGATAATCTAGTTGTATGAATGAAGAAGGTCACTGTGTGGGGTTAATAAACTTCCTAGCCCATTCCTAAAATCAGTGACAATGAGGTTAAGCTTATGGCTTTTAATGGTTATTGAGAATCACCTATGTGAGAGAGAAGTGGGGTCGCTTCTAAGGGAATTGTTAAGGTGTAATTCCTTATAGCTCTCGCAGAACCAGGCTAGTGTTCATGACCATAACGAACACGACTATGAGGATATGACCTTGTTAGGAAGAATTCTGTGTGAAATATATTGTAATCTACATAAATGACGGTTCAGTTCAAAGACATCAAGTCTACTGACTGTTAGGAGACCAAGTATGTTTCACAAGGAAAGGTTCAAAGGGTAACACCTACCTATCCTATGCAGAATCCGACTATTGGAAATTTCGTATGGATTTCATGTGCAGACATTGATCTCCATTCATGTGGGAGATTGTTGGGAAAATTAGTAAAATATATGTATTTTTACTAACTTTGGACATAATTAAATACATGAATACATGTTATATATAGATAACTCTTAGTAGGTTTGTGTTCTCCTTTATGAGAGTTTCGAAACGATATATCATGTGTCCAAAACGGAGAATATGTGAATGAGATATCGACACTTAAAGTTGAGTACTTGGAATGAAATCTGGCAAAAACCAAGTGGGTGTGGGAAGTGTCCCACATCGAAAATTGGAGTAAATTTTCAAAGGTTTATAACATTAGAAGTGTAAGAGGCTTACAAGCTTCTGCTTGGTTTTACTCCAAGTCCTATCCGCGCGCAGGGGGGGGGGGGGTGCTGATGATGGATTTCGTAGGCTAAATCCACCGAACTCGTGTGTAAGCGCGACCTGCGGAAACGAATGCAGCTCCGAAATCTCAAGCATGCGCGGTTGGGTTTATGCTGTAACTGATGCATGTATTAATTATGTATTATCAGTTACATACTGCTAAAACTAAACAACATGGTGATCTGATTCACAGTACAGAAAAATACACACGCTCTCCTCTCTGCTGCACACTATTTCCGGTGACTTTTTCAGGCAAGTGTCATATCCGGCAGCACGGCTGTTTACATTGTCGTACCCTGGGAACAGACGAGAAATCTGTTTAAGGGAATCGTATTCAATACGAGCTTCAACATCTGTTTCTCTTTCTCTTCTTTATTTTATTTTCTACAGATTGTATATTTTATATATACTGGACTAACAAGATTAACTACACAATGTTTAGTGCCCTCGTATCAGACACTTGACTTCCATCATCTGCTGTCACATTTGCTGACATAGGCTTGATGGCCTTCATCTAACAGTAGACCATTGTCCGTAATCCTTAGCGGTTTAACATATGCACTTGGGTACATAAAATTGCTATCATTTTGACCAATATTTCCATATCTAATACATCTGATTGGTAAATAGCAGAACAAACCTTTAATTAAGCAAAAAAACAAAACTTTGGCGATTACATACTTCGATAGGTTACTAAACCAGTGATTATGAGCCTTAAACCAAAAATCAAAAACTTGTGTGCGTAAAGATCAAAGCCGACCCTCTATTTAACTTGAAAGCACCACTGAGCCCTTTGTTCGTAAAATTACCACATAATAGACAGGTTTAAAAGTTGGTCCTAGAATTTAGTGTAAATTTTAAGTGTATGGGTGTGTAGCAGGAGTCATAGGCGGACCTAAGGGTAATGGAGAGGGGTTACGGACACCGGTCTTTTGACGGTTCGTAGTGTTAATTTTTGATTTTTTGAGACGGTGCTACCGGTAAATTTTCGGGGTGCTACCGGTGATGCCACCAAAATCAAAGGAAAAATGAAATTTTTTTAAAAAAATGATAGGGGATAGTTAATCTTTTAATTTATATATTTAAAATACTTTAGTTTACCTTTAAAATAGCATTTTAGTTAACATGGGCTTCATATAAATTGTGCTTTGTTTAAAATTTTGGCCCTAAAATACCAGAACAACATACGAAACCTCGTTAATCCGACCCGATTAACCGGAAACCCGAGAAAAAACCCGAACCAGGCCCTCGATTTTATTTAATTATATTTTCGCATTATATGGTGCTACCGGTAAAAAAAATCCTGGATTCGCCTCTAACAGAATTGTAAAACAAACGTGATATTGTGGTGGATGTGTAGATCGTGAGGACACCAAACTCAATCAGTGAAAAACCCAAAAAGAAATAATTAACTAATTTAATATATTATAAGATTGCAATAGGAAAGGTGATTGGTAGAGTTTTGACTAACATACCCTAATCATCATGGCGATCAGGATACATACAATATATTCTCTAAAAAATTAAGAATAGTTGTACAAAAATGCTTGGCTGGGTCCACTACTACATCTTTGATCTTCCTTCAAAGCCGCGGGGTGTCTTTCCATTGATGCCTTCTCTATATATAAATGCCTCCCCTCATGCATAACTCTCAATTAATTAATTATTAGTGTGTGCCACCGGCCGGAAAACCACACCTACACCCTTTAATTAATTAATTAATGGCCTTTATCTCTAAGCAGGTTCACAGCTTCTCCTCCTCCGTCGGCGACATTCAAACTCCGGCGACCTCCCCACCAATTCCATTGTGGTATGATGATGACTTGACTTCTACTTCATCCGGTAAATTTTTCTTCGACAGTTACAATAATTATGGTATGATCACTACACTAATGCCACCGGAGTATGACATCACTATACCATCATGGAATAAGAGTAGTAGTACATTAGTTATCCCGGCGGAGAGATTTGGGGTTCTTCAAGAAATGGCGGTTCCCACATCACCCACCGGCCTATTCACTACCGATGTTAATATTCTCGCCGGAGGAGCTCATGAATATCAGAAAGTTGAACATGATAATGAGTATTTTTGTAACTCCGATGGCTATGCCACCAACTCATCATGGTCATCTAATTATAATACTGCAACTGCAGCGACTGCAACTAATAGTTGGGTATGTATGCTATGCATGCAAATTAATAATTTCTTTAATTAATAGCTCCTTCATTAATTAGGTTTTGCTAATTTTCATCTTGCATGTAACAATTTACAATATGCAACAAATACTATTGATTAGCTTCACATCTTGCAAAGGTAACTAATAGAGATTTTTAGCACAATTAAAATAATATTTCAAGAAACTTTGCTAATTTTACACACAGAGCTATTCTTAAATCTACATCTTTTATTTAAAATGGGACAAAATGAAGCAAAGGAATCGAAGAACCAACATTAAACTTTACTAATGTATAATTTTTGTTTTAAATGTTAATTATGAAGGAATCTGAGAGCCAAAAATCAAGCAAAGAGATTGAAGAACCAACGACGACATTGAAGATCGGGAGGTATTCCACAGAAGAAAGGAAGGACAAGATCATGAAGTATCTCAAGAAGAGAAACCAAAGAAACTTTAATAAGACCATTAAGGTAATGATAATGCATATCATGAATTGATGACATGATGTGTTAGATATATCCTGCCTCTAATTAATAGTACTACCCCATTAACTTAAGACTAATTGCGGACAAGTATTTATTAAATTTGCGATGAATGTTCTTGTAGTATGAATGCCGAAAGACATTAGCAGACAAGCGAATACGAGTCCGAGGAAGGTTTGCAAAGAACAACAATGATCATCATCATGATCATCATCAACCTTGTGAAGATCAAGTGCTTCCCAGCATCAACACTAATAATAATTCTTCTGAAGAAGACATTCAAAACCTATATACCAACAAGTTTCTGGTATATTATAATATAATTTCTTAACTATTATTGCATGCTAAACTGTTATAGTAAAGAACCAATTGTATATTGATTTGACTGTTAATGCATGCAGATAAAGCAAGATTATGATGAAGAGGAAGAATGGCTGCATGAAGCAATGGCTAGTTTACTGTACTCACCAAAGATTAATTAATTAGTCAATCAATCTTATATTTTTCATCCATATGATCATACGTATCCTCCATGTATATTCATTATGGCTTCTGGAAATCAATTAATCAGTCCATAAATTTTCGATCACTCTCTATACGTAGTTCTTGTGGATTAATAATATATCCATAAATATATATACTTTCTAGCTTTACGTACAATTTACGGTATAATTATATGATATAATGTTGGTAAGTATATATGTTTGTCTAATTGATATGTATATATGTATATGTGTGTGTGTATATATATATAGGGGAGATTTATTGTAAGATGTAAAAAGGTGTAAGATGTAATCCTAGCAATCCATTTTTGATGCATAGTCAACAGATTTGGTCAAAAATTAATTACGTAGAACTGAAAATTAAATAACTCCAAGGGCAAATTAGGAACAAAAAACTGTGATGAATTTAAAGATTACAAAAATAGAGAATATTTAGATAACTAAATTTGATATTTTCGAGCATCTAATTTTATAAAAAAAAATCATCTTCAAACACAGATTATCTTCTGATGAATACAGAGAACCATGCTCAGTAAGTGTTCTTCGAAAAATATGTTCTTGAGAACATATGTTTCGTCAATAATTTTCATCAAAATAACAGAAGTACCAGAAACAAAAAATGGATGAATTAAGAAGCTAACAAGACAAAAATTCCTATACACAGTACCTGAATTAGTGATGCAAAATAAGTGATCATTGGAAAATTAATTCATCAATAATTTCATCAGTAAGTGTATATCATCTTTATAGATTACAAATATTCATCAATAAGATTCAAACAAGATTACAACATTCATCAATAAATTTCAAACAAAAAAAACTAAGAATATTCCATAACTTGTGTCAAAGTAATGACATAACAAACTTATACAAAATTGATGAATTGATGAATATAACTAATTGTCAAAGTGTTTGCTTTCTTCAAAAAACAAAAGAAAAAAATTGATGAAATAGATTGTTTTAAAGGCTCTGTATACATACACCTGAAAAGAACCAACCTTGCTCATACCCCAAAATTGATGCATCCTGAAAAGAACCAACCGAATACTCGAATTAAGCTGGAGTGAGGCCCGTAACGATGGTGGTGGATTATGGCGGTTTTCAGATCTGATGCAATCGAACGGTGTCGCATGTGTCGCCAAAATTCATGGCGGTTTTCAGATCTGATGCAATCGCTGCTAGAGTGAGGCGGCCTGTGTAGCCGGTCGGAATACCAAGGGGTTCTCAACATCGAAGCTGATGTGTGGCCGTTGTCGCCGGTCGGAGTACGACGCAGTGGCGGCGACTGGGTGAAGGCGGCGATGATGAAGGTAGCGAGTTTGATGAACGTGGCAGCACTGTTGATGAACGTGGCAGCACAATTGATGAGGTCACGGCGTAGGGCGGTGGTGGTGAGCGACTCAGGAACTGCTCCGACGACAAATAGCGAGTTTGAGGGCGGCGATGATGAAGGTCAGACAATGCAAGAGTGTAGTGGTAGCGCTCGGCGACATAAGTAATGGAGGAGGAGGAGCGGTGGTAGGTTTGCTCGGCGGTGGTGGTTTAGAAGGCGGCGGCTGTTTTTAGGGTTACGCAGAGGCTGTCTCCGTATATTAAAGGCTGATGATGATGTACGCAGGGGAGGGTTGGGGTATGCGTAATTAAAGGCTGATCTATTTAAGGAAAATAGAAAATATATATAAATTACCTATAATACCCTTATCCCATATATGCCACATGTCATTCTTTCCTTACATCTTACACATCTTATTTTATGTTACATCTTATTTGATCTCAACTCTCTCTCTCTCTCTCTCTATATATATATATATACTAGTATTTTACTGTAACACCCTCCTTACCGGCCTAGTGGGATTAAGGTAAGTAAGTAGGATTACCCTAATTAATTGGTTTATTATAATGTTAGCTAATTGTTATGTGTTTTGTGTGATTACTTGATTTTAAACAATTAAATGTAATTAAATATTAAATCAATTAAAATGTAAGTGGGGTGTGAGGTGTCTCGGTTTTGGACACCTAAACCCACCAAGTGCCACTTTAATCACCATTACATGCAAAGTGATTAAAGTGTAGTGTGTGTTTTGTGTGCTTGCGGCCGAGAGGAAGAATCAAAGAAAAGAATTGGATAATTGTTGAATTTAATTGTGCAATCTGATTATCTGAAGTAGATAACATCATCAAAGAGGTTAGATTACAGAATCATATGTTAAATGTTGATTAATTTCGGTTTTATATAAGTTTATATATAGAAATCTGATTGAATGCTTTGTTTGAAGAATCCTTGATTTAGGTTGCATGTATGCTAGATTGTGATGTTAGAATGAACAATATATGTTAGAATTCAATTTTGGAAAACATATATGTGGTTGCATGTTTAAAATCAGATTTAAATTTGAAGTTAGGATAAATTTTAAATCTGTCGGATTTGTGAAGTATGAAACGATCGGATTTTGGGTATGAATCGATCGGATTGTTGAAACCCAATTGAATTGATCGAATTTGGTAGGAATCCGAGAAGAATTAAACTGTTGGCCTTAGCTTTTATCGGATTGCTTCTTTACTCGGATTCCGATTGTTTTATCGGATTTGGAATGATCGGAATGTGTGATATTAAGTATGAAATAAGATTGGTAAAATGCCTAACACTTTTATCGGATTGTTGCTCTATCGGATTGTATGTTAATCGGATTTGGAGTTTATCGGATTTGGAGTTTATCGGATTTCATGATTTGATCGGATTGGATGACTTGATCGGAATTGCCTTTGCTCGGATTTGGTTGATCGGTTTTCATGTTTTATCGGATTTGCCATTTCTCGGATTTGATTTCATCGGATTTGGATTAATCGGATTTGATCTTGTCGGATTTGAACACAATCGGATTTCCAGTTTTACCTATGCTCGGAATTGATGAACATTGTGTATGAAAGATCAAGTTTAAACATGAACTTGTAGCCTTGGCTTGTGAAAGGAATGAATATTTTGCCTAAGCTAAGGAGTTGAATGAATTCACATGATTACAGTAAGTAAAGGGTAATCGTGAATTGTGGTATATTGTTGTATATACATAAATTGATATGTACTTGTGGTAAATTGTGCATATATGTTTGATATTTAGTATTTTTCTTATTGTTTGTTGATTAAGCAAATACTGATTGTTGGTTGTTTGTTCAGGTGGTAGCAAGACTCAGTAGTAAGCAAAACTGAGTTCCCTGAGCATTTGAAGATATCGGTGAGTGGATATATATATCTTGGATGTATAAGATATATCACCTGATTGTTGCTCTTTTCTGTATATATACATGACGTAATTGTGAGATCAGCTTGGCGGTTGTTATTCAGCTGGGCCTATGTTTAGAGATATACAGTATTAGTATTTGTCTTGATAAACATTTGTTGTAATCAAGAAGTACTATTATTGTTGTCTGTTGTAACTGGGCTATCGGTAAACCTATGCTTTGGCCGGCATTTGGTTGTAGGTGTTGCAACACCGCCGGTTCTCTTGTTTGTTTGAGCATTGTTGGTTTAGGCTTGATGCCTTGTATGTTTGTGGTATCTATTCTCTCACTTAGCTTTGTGCTAATTCCCCACTGTTGATTTCTTTTCAGGAGAATCCAGGTAGATGGATTAAAGAGCTAAACTGGAATTTTGGGACTGATCTAACTCTGATATCTGATGTTTTTGTAAAGAGTCTGTTTTGTACTAACACTGTAAATGATTTGTAAAGCAAACCTGTTAAGTTGTGTTTGATCAAATATATATTATATTATATTTTGTTAATTAAGCTTCCGCTCGTGTTTATAATAGTGTTAGTAAGAACAGTGTTACAAATTTGGTATCAGAGCCCTGGTTTGAGGATTTGCATTGTAGTTGTGCAATACTTGAACCGAGGCTCTGAACAGTCCAATATTCCAGGGTGGGTAATTAGTTGAGTAGCTATAGAGAATATGATGTGGTACTAACAGATTATAATCTGACAACTGGTGAGATGTTGTGTAGAACAGATTATGGCTGGTAACAACGAGATCCCAGTATTTACCCCACAGTCCCCTAGAAGACAACACAACAATGTTTCATCTACTGCTGCGAATGAACAGCACGGAGCAGGTACTTCTCATCATGGGGAGTCAGACAACCCAGATTATGTGTTACAGTTGGAAGACACTTTACAGACTCAGAGGGATCGGATTCTTGAACTGGAGCAACAGTTAAACCAAACCCAGTCTTCCCAACCAACCACCACTGTACAGATGCCATCAATAACAGCCCCTGTTACTCAACCGATACCACCCCCTGTATATACTACTGCACCTGTGAGCACGATGTCGACCCCATATGGATCTTTTCCATTTTTCCAGATACCTCAGGGAGTATCAAGCCAACCCCAACCGCAAAATGTTTTTATTCCGTGGTTTCCTCAACAAGAGAATAGGAACAAATCTCAGTATAAGGATTTCGTGGCGTGCGGAGCACCTGAATATTCGGGAAGTTCGAACCCGAATGTTACATTAAACTGGTTGAAAGAGACAGTGAAGACTTCTGAGCCGTTGATCTCATCACCGTTAGTGCTGCCAGTTAATGCTGCTCTCCCCAGTTAATGCTGTCAGTTTTATTTCCGCTTTAATGAATAATAACTGTGTTATATCTGTACAATTCTGAGTTGGTTTAAACCAGTTTGGTTGTGAATCAGGACAATTTAAGTATGAATTGTGACTTGTAAAACCCAACAGTGGTATCAGAGCATCGGCTCAGTTTATCACAGTGTCATATATATATATATATATATATATATATATATATATATATATATATATATATATATATATATATAGTGTTTTAACCGCGCGATGCGGCGGGGTAAAATATGTTTTTTGGGATAATATGTAACTTTTGAAGTAAAATTAAAAGAAGAAGAGTGTGATTATCGATAATATGTGTTGTCTATATTAAAACCATTTTAAAACGACTAAATTTAAGATAAGTAATCAAGATATACTTTAAAAAATCTTTTTTTTAACAAAATTTATGTTGAGTATAATATTATTTAAATCACAACAAAAATTTAATACCTTAAAGAAATATTTATTAATTTTTGAAAACTATTTTAATTAAGTAGTACAATACTAAAAGATTACTTACAATACCTTAAAGCAATAAATTATTGAACTAAACTTGAGTTCAATTTAATATGCAATAAATCATAATAATTGGTTACAATAATTTGAAATTAATGTAATTAATTAGTTTGTTTTGTAACTTACAATTAATTAATTTTCATAACTTCAATGTTTGAAAATGTTGCTTTAATGTATTGTAATATATGCAAAATGTGTTATACTACTTAACTTAAAAAATTCTTAAAAAAAAAGGCTAAATGCTTCATAAAGTAGTAAAGATATATATATATATATATATATATATATATGGGAGGGTTAATGCGAGAACCGCGAGAACCAATCTCAGCCGTTCCTTGGATAAGGAAATTTTCATGGATGGAGAGTGTAGAGGGATATAGTGTGGCAGGGTGCATGTGAGAAATTCATGGGTGGGCAATGACATTGAAGTAGGCGGAATTGAACGGCTCAGATTGGTTCTCGCGGTTCTCGCATTAACAATGGTTCTCGCATGAACTTTTGTCTATATATATATATATATATATATATATATATATATATATATATATATATTTATATATATATAGGGGATGATTCAAACGAGAACTGTTTTTCGAACGAGAACTGCGAGAACCAATCTCAGCCGTTCCTTGGATATGGGAAGTTCATGGATGGAGAGCGTGGAGGGGATCAAGTTTGGCAGGGTGCATGTGAGGAATTCATGGGTGTGCAATGACATTAAAGGAGGGGGAATTGGACGGCTCAGATTGGTTCTCGCAGTTCTCGTACGAAAAATAGTTCTCGTTTAAACTTTTACCTATATATATATATATATATATATATATATATATATATATATATATATATATATATATATATATATATATTGATTTATATTCCTGGAGATCGATTGGAACAGTTTGTGGATGTTGATCAAGAAGTACTGGGAAGTACATATATCTGAGAATGTAATGGTTAACGGAATAAGATACGATTAGTCATGTCTTAGAAATAGAATTAAAATTACATGAATTAACTGTTATTCATTGTTGGGTGATAGATATATAAAGAAAGAAAGAAAGCATATCGAGTCTTTGGTATTCTTTGAAAAAGATTGGTCTAATAACCCTTTTACAATAAATATCGATCATGTCTCCCCTTTTGGGATTGGATTCCTTCTATCTTAATATGCTAGCTACCTAGCTACTACATTACATGCATGTATGATAGATTTTTTAACTAACTCCTAATTTTATCTTATTTTATTTACTATTAGACTTAAACACATAATGCCATGCTAGAACCAATTGGTACATGTGGGGTAGATAGATAAATGTTTCAACATATTATGAAACATTTTAATTAATTAAATTTTGTTGCTAATATTAAGTGTCATCAACTATACTTTAAGTTAATTGTGGTTTACTAGAGACCAAAAGGAGTTTTCAAGATAAACTAATATGAGTTTAGGAGGTGGCGATTGCACATTCGTTTTAGTTGATTGAATATCGAGAGAAGGTCAAAGGGGGCGACAACCCCCTTGTTAGGGTCCTGCTCCTAAATGAGCGGGCAGGGGTCGACGGGTGGCTGACACATATTTATTATACTCTGTGCATCCAAAAGACGCAACCCAAATTTTTTCTCGCAAAATAACATGCCCATTGGTTGGTAATTATTCTTGATTTTGGGTCTTTCTTAAAGAACAATTTATATATAGATTCTCTTTAGTTCTTACACTATACAAATAATGAAAAAAATTAGGTTATCCCAAAGTAATGTCCTTTAAAACCTAAAACTATATATATAATACGTATATATCGAACCACGTAGAAACAAAATATGTATATATAATAGACTATGAGAATTCCATTATTTAATAATAGTAGTAGTAATAATAATTATTATAATAATAATATTTATAATAATAATAATAATAAAATTAACCCTAATATTAATTAAAGTCATAATTTAATTCGTAAAGTAAGGGTCTACTAGCTAAATTCGGATCATATCTAACAGAATCAATAGGGATGAATAATTTCTTTTTGAAAATGTTTATACACTATTCAAATGATTATCTAAATTAATTCTATCAGTTTATCATAATGCTCTATAGATTTCATACTAGTTAACAAGATTTATAATAATTAGCCTCTTGGATTGTATAATATTTTGAGGTTAGAAGACACACCGACCCTTGTTTATAATCTTTATGTTATTTTTATAAAAAAATATATGATCGATCATTTTCTATACACATCAAGTTAATTAATTTGGTGGCTAGAAAAAGCAGTCTTTATCGTCGGTCGTTGTTATCCTTGATCAGTGTCATAATATAATTTTATATGAGATACATAGTACAACATGCAATATACATGAGAAAATCAACTTTACCTTTTTTCAATACAATAATAGATCAAACAAATTAAAAAAAATCATTATAATCACCAGTCGGGATCGATCATGACCTCTAGCTATGCTTAAATTATGATGATTTCTTTTATGTCAACAACAGCGCGTAACAATATCTAATTCTCCAAGAACAAGATATAAAAATGTAAGATTTAGGGTTAAATTATGACCTCTAGCTATGCTTAAATTATGATGATTTCTTTTATGTCAACAACAACGCTCAACAATATCTAATTCTCCAAGAACAAGATATAAAAATGTAAGATTTAGGGGTTAAATTATGACCTCTAGCTATGCTTAAATTATGATGATTTCTTTTATGTCAACAACAGCGCGCAACAATATCTAAGTCTCCAAGAACAAGATATAAAAATGTAAGATTTAGAGAGTCATACCTCTACCAGCAGATAGAGACATGCTTGGCCTATAGCCTCTTGTATAATTCACCAACCATATTCGAATGAGTAACAAATAGTTTGTTCGATCGCCCACAAAATTAAGACGAAGTAATTATGAATGGATGCGATGTAATGATTGTGTTTCGATCAATGGGGCCAGCCATAACAATGGAACCAGTAGCAGTTGACAAGATATATGTAATGGAAGTGGATCCGAGAATCTTGGCTATCAAAATCTAACCAACTTGTCCTTTGAAACCCATTAGAGCTATCTATCTAGTTTCTTTCTTTCTTTCTCGTCTGTACAAACCCTGTGTAACCAACCTTCACCATCATATGCTTAATTCACTGTTGCCCATTTCCACCACATATATTATCATCAACATTCTACATGTTTGGTGGCATATTATATTGTAGTTGATAGCTACGTTGGTGCAATTTTACATGTGTATTGGGGCAGGTTGACCACATATATATATATATATATATATATATGTATATATATATATCTGTGTGTATTTATATATGTTGAAGAAAATGGGGACACCCCACCAGGGAAAAGGATGTATAAGAGAAACAATGAATACAAGGCTGAAATGAAACCTTCAGTTCTTGTGATATGATAATTGGACAGAGTCATCATTTTGATCATACTTCAGTTGATTCATAACCAATTATTTCTTTTGGTTTTTTGGATTGTGATTTGAGAGACATGACAGTTGCTAACTTATAATATAATTTACAATCAACATTTCGTTGCTATTTTTAGAATAAATATTATAAATTTCTTGGGATTTTTTTTACTTGTTAGGAGTAATTTGTACGTATATCAGTATATATATGGTATGTGAATTCAATAGAAAAATAGTTAATTAGTTATTAATGTGCTAAAAACCCTCGAAGTTGGTCACGTTAGTTACAAACAGTTAAGGAAATGGATTGTAAGTTAAGCACAAGAACATCGTGAGCCGTGTGATTAGCTCAAAACGCACCTTCGTATGTTGATCAGCTTTGGAAGCATTATCTGGGGCGCTACCTCTTGGATCTCTAATAAAATTTGATTAATTTAATGAGTTGTTAATCACTCATTGATGACGCATAGTGGCTCATTAATGATATATATTAATGAAAGTTATTTTGGAAAATCAAGCATCGATCTTTGATGACGGCTCATCCGGACATTCATGATCGGAAAAATATGTAATTTAAGTTTATATCCCTTATTTATCTAATTAAATTATTAACCTACAAGTCATGTTCTCACATTCTCTACTTCAAATATATATTGATCACCGGATCCGTCATCTCCATATATATAATTTACGTACTATTAAGTGTTGAGGAGTTGGAATCTAACTACTATATAGCTGTTACTCTCATGCATTTATGCATCCTTTGAGAAATCCAATACGTATATATCATGATGGTATAGTGGTCGGTCCGACCAGCCTCCAATTCATGCAAATCGAAAAGACCCCACTAATATATATATATATATATATATATATATATATATATATATATATATATATATATATATAGAGAGAGAGAGAGAGAGAGAGGAGAGATCATGTGAGAACACCCCTTAATTGAAGAACGGTAAGAACACTTATCAACCAATCATAAAAAAAGGATAAAATAAGAATTTTGAATCTCCTTCCACTCTCTCTCTCACTCCTAAGAACTTTCCTTATTTAACATTTTCTTTACTTCATTGGTTTTAAAAACACTATATATTTCACATTTATAATTATATTATAAAAATAATTATACCATTAAATTCGTATTTAAATTCTCTTTAATTTGATACTAATTTTGATATGTTTCGGTATGCAAATCATATGCAACCACAATAGATGCACTTGGAGATTTTAGATGCAATTTTTTTCCAAACCATAAAACAATTGCTTCTTGCATCTAAATACAAATAAGATTCACGTTACTACCAAATAAAACGCAATAAAATGAAAATAAAATAGATGCAACCGGCCACTTTCAAACCATAGAACACATGCATGAAAATAGTTCTTGAATCCTTTTATAGATGCGGACGTGGATAGTAACTCTTAATAGGTAAATCAAATACGAAATCAACATCCAAGATGCATACAAATATATATATAAATAAATGAAGATGAAGAACCGCAAAACATTTGCATCCCCAAAAATTTAATAAAAATATTTAATTTCTATTATCCATCCATACACCCATTAATAGTCATTCACTAGTTTTCTTCTAAAAATTTTTACGCTTTAGAATTTAATTCCCTATGTATAAATTATTTAGTGAAAGACAATAAAAAAAGATATATATGAAAAACCTATACTGCACCACCAAAGTATAAATTATTTTATAGATTCAACATTGCAAACTCTTGCTTTAATATTGAAAACGTGGAGGGCTATTATTTAAAGAAAATGGCTAATGATTTGGTATAATTTTGGTAAGGATTGTACAAATCATAAATAGGAGAGAGAGTTTTTTTTCTTTGTGTCTAAAATACCCTTTTAAGAGTAATTTGTAATTTAAGAAAATAAAAGAGCAAATAAAAATTATTATTCAATGATTTGTTTGATCTAAATGTTAATAATTGTTATCATCATTCTCAAGATAAGAAATGTTCTCACTTGATCCTACCTCTCTCTCTCTCTCTCTCTCTATATATATATATATAGGGAGAAGATACACTAAAAAGAATCTTAATCTACAAAAATTAAGGAGAAATCCCAGCCCTTAGATCAACCAAAAGTCAAGATTAAGAAGTCAAAAAAGTAAAAAAAATGAAAATTAAAATAATTAAAAAGAGCAATTTTGGAAAAAAGAAAAAG
The DNA here is from genome assembly GCA_947179395.2 of Pulicaria dysenterica. Classification (NCBI taxonomy): domain Eukaryota; kingdom Viridiplantae; phylum Streptophyta; class Magnoliopsida; order Asterales; family Asteraceae; genus Pulicaria; species Pulicaria dysenterica. Next base: position 16,526,923 of record OX359291.1, read on the forward strand.
ATCGTTTCCTTCATTTACGGTAAACAACCCATTGAGAGCGACGTTAAAAAAACAGTTTTCTACTTTCTTTGCCCATCGACTACAAGTTGCCGCGGGCGAAAATCAAAGTCACCGTCGTGCGCAGTAAACAACCTTTGATTCACATATCGGATTTTCTGCACAAATCACAACCATTCTTGATGCACAACAACGAAGGCAGAGGAAGACGAGACTTGAAGGATCAATAAATATTTGATGAATAAACAATCTTCATGCACAAAAACGAAGGCAGGGGACAACGCGACTTGAAAGGGAAAAAAACAAAGCAATCTCGATGGTGGCTTTCGATGAAGATAGAGATGCACAGATGATGGTTTTCGTAAAAAAAAATAAAAGAAATCCCCTTTATACCTTCGAGTGTAGATGGAGATGCACAGATCGCCGGCGATGCCTTCGCACAAGAAACCGACGGCCACTGCTTTCAAATCAGTTCTCGTATGGGGTGTGGTGATCGGCGATTTAAAACCATCGGCGCAGGGGATTAAGGCGGAAGGAAGGGGTGTTGTAGTCGGCGATTTAAAACCATCGGTGCAGGGGATTAAGGCGAAAGGAAGGGGTGTGGGTGGTTGGCGAAGTTGAGGGAGGCGGCGGCGGTAGACTCAAGGCGACGATTGCAGTCGCACGGAGATGTGTTAAAATAATCAAACTTGTCTTGATATATTTTTTTCAAATTTACTTTTGTGTGTTTACAGGTTTTTTTCCAGCACAACTCGACATGTATACAAGTGCAAATTTTTCACTTGTGCATATGCACAGATTCACCTAGTTTTTTAGCACAGATGTAGATATGCACATGTGCAAAATTTGCACTAGTGCACATGTTGAGTTGTAGTGGAAAAAAAAATCCAACAAACGCGACTTTTTTTCTGAAAATATATAGCAAGATCTGTCTCAAATTAAAAAGTATAATTTTGTCATTAATTTGGTATATTTTTTGTAACTTAACATATTTTTCGGATGAATTACAACCGTTAGATCTAATAGATTAACATCTATTTGATGACTAATATTTGTTCTATCATTTCTACCTTACTATCCATTCTCACAATAACCATCCTATATATATGTTAGTGTATGACTTCTAGTTTTAATGATGATAAAAATATGAATATGTTATATTATTGCTGATCAAAATTATTTATATACTTGTGTCTACATTCTTAAGATATTAACAAACATAGTCAAGGCATCAAATCAACATAAAATATGAAAACAAACTTTAAGAAAATTAAATCAACATTCACAGTTGATCGACAATCGACTATGAACAGACACATGTTCACGGTCGGCTATGACATCTTCTGTGGAAATCCAAACATATTAGTTTTTGCTCTTTTACAACTATATAAAGAAGCTTAATCCTTAACCTTTTCAAGTTCTTTCACACATGTTTCCAGATGAAAATTATAACATTTTCAAGATGAAGATGATAACAATATACAATAATTAAAATGATAACATTATTCAGATGAAAATGATAAAAATGGACTATTTCTATCCGCAAATGTTATAAATATCGAAAATGATATAAATACATTCGTTCCAGCCGAAATAATATATACACATGTTTTCGGCCGAAAATGATATAAATTCACACGATTCAAAATAATAACATATATTGGAATCATTTTCATATGGTTTGCATTTTCAAAATAGAGTTTTCAGAAATATAGATAGAGTGATCTTGATTGAAAGAGAATTAAATAAGTAGATTGGTATAATCATTTTGCTCAAATTCATAAAATTGAAAGACTTATGGTAATTTTAAGATTTAAGGGGTAAAAAAAGAAACTTGAAAAATTCTTGAGAGAGGCGTGTAAGTTCCAATTTTTAATTACCAATTCCAATTTTCCCCTTTTTAGTGTGAGACTATGTAAAACTTTCACACGCGCACACACACATGTATATATACGTAGGGATGTAAACGAACTGAACGTTCATGAACTGTTCGTGAAATTGTTCGGCGGGAAGTTCGTTTATGTTCGTTTGTTTAATAAACGAACGAACATGAACAAGATTTTCCGTTCATTTAGTTAAACGAACGAACACGAACAGAGCTCTCGTTCGTTCATTTATGTTCGTGAATGTTCGTTTACGTTCGTTTATATTTTATATAAATATATATTTATATTATATGTGTGTGTTTAGATATAGTGTTTATTTGTATTTAATAATGTTGGATTGTATTATAGTGTGTGTTCATTCGTTTGCTTTTGTTTATTTTTTAAATAAACGAACAAAAATGTATACAAACTAACCAATCTTTTAAACAATCGAACAATGTGTTCGTTCGTTTATCGTCCGTGTTCGTTTATTTGTTCAGCTAAAGTTAAACGAACGAACACGAACATAGAAATCCGTTCGTTTATCCGTTCGTGTTCATTTATTTGTTCGGCTAAAGTTAAACGAACGAACACGAACAAGCCCCGTTCGTATTTGATCGGTTCGTTTACAGCACTATATATACGTATATACACGGTTGATTCTAATCGTTGACCTTGATCTACACAAAATCTAATCATGCATAAAATACCCCACTTTATTTTCTTTCTTTATGGATCGATTTCTTCTTTTGCATCACTGTACACTGTACGTTAGTGTTTGATTCTGAATTATGTTTACATATATTTTAGTTGATTAATATTAGTTTTTATTTTAGTTTAGAATACAAGTGTTTATTGTGTATTAATTAAGTTTACAATAAAATATGTAATATGATAAAGAAAATAAGCCAGCTTTGGCAAAGAAAACTTCCGTTTCTCCTCGATGCAAATTTTGTATTTACAGGGAAAGACATGAACAGAAGAGAGAAGAAGTGAGAAGTAAATGGCTTCCGAAATATCGCGAGAGAATATCCTTTAATCATATTGCCCTTCAATATATCGCGAGAAAATGCCATTTTTCTATACGAATTAATATCAAGGGAATTCTGTCACCAGTAAAAAAATACATTTAATTAATTAGTAATATAACCCCTAAAAACAAATCACTAAAATTTAAATATTTGTCTTGCAAACTGATATCAACAATGAAGAATCCCCAAAAACTTGGCTAGTAACATCTAGACATAAAATTTTAACCCAAAACCTAATGGTAACAGGTGAGGATTCTCTCATGTTGGAGTCAAACATGACCTATCATGTTCTCTCACAGACATGAGAGTGAACCCTACAAAGGAGACTCATTCTTGACTAATATAAGGGACCCACTTTCATGTTTATGAGTGAACATGATGGGTCATGTTTGACTCCAACATGAGATGATCCTAACCCAATGGTAACGTACTAAAATTTAAGGTTGGTAGATGTTGGCCATGGTTGAGGTCAGTAGACGGAAGCGATGATGCATTATTTAGGCTGGCGATCGATCATGATCTCTCATGTTTCGATAAGCTACGATGATCTACGATGATTGGGGCTGAGATAGATGTGGAGTGAAGATGCAGCCTATGGATTCGACCATAGTGATGGAAAATTGGCAGTGTGGTCCTCATTATTGTTAGTGTGATAAGGGTATCAGACATTGTTGCCATCAAGATGCAACACAACAATGTGTGATCATATATATCATGTATACTCTCATTTTTATTGTCACATAAGCGTCACATCCTTCTTTTTAACATTTCTTTCATCGATCTTTCTACTTTGAAATGGGTTTAAATTGTTTCACACCACACCATGTGATGTGTGTGAGGGTTGACCATTTCATGTGACTTTTATATGGGACAGAAGATAGAGTACAATGAAAAACACCCATTAAAAGTTACCTCTCCTTATACTTCTTTACCTCTATCCTATTTTTCAATAACAAATATATTGTCTGTGAAAGAGATAAATGGGTAAGAGATAATTAAAAATTTAGAAGAGGAGTGTATAACGTGGTAATTGAATAGAAAGACTAGTGCTCTTGGGAGTCACTAATTATAAATAAACAAAAATAATTCAACATTTAATTCTGAATATTTCTATTCACACTTCAGTGAAGAACTCTTTACTCAATATTTCTATGCATAGAAATCAAGTAATTATAGTTTCTATTTTCAACATTTTGTTAATGGTTTGAATCATTACACTCTTACCATAAAATGTGTGTGAGTGTATAGACGTTTGATATGACATGTGTATAAGAGAAAATGTGTGTAATCAACAACACTCTCTATTAATCGAACTACTATTTTTTACAAGGGAGATGATATTTTTACTTATAAAATTAATTCAGTCAAGAAAAAATACATATTTTATTAACTTGTAATATAGCTTCAAGGGTTTTGTATCATTATATGGATGAATCAATTTTGTAAGTAAAAGTATCATCTTCCTTTTTACAACCTATATACTTGTTTGTGACGCATCATTTTTGTCCAACCTTTCTAAAAATATAAATAAAAAATAGAGCCTAAATGACCATTTTGATAATCTCTTTTAGAAGTACGAAAATTGGGCCATCAAGCCCAAATTTACACTTTTATGAATCTTAATTATTGGGCCAGGTATACGAGGTTACTTTAGTCTTTAAAGGGTGTTTTAATTGATAAATTAGTTGGCTGTAAGCCTGCAATGGATTAAAACAGCACGCTAAGTTGGTTCACCTAAACTCTATAATTCTCTAAGGTAAGAATATAAAGAAAGTAATTAAAAGAGTATAGTTTATTACAATATATATAATTTACTTAGTTTCTTCTTGTATATATTCCATTTTAAAATCTAGCTTTTCATATATAAAAACTTTGAAATTACTAATTAGTATATTCATAATCCTTTTGAATAGGTAACCAGTCATCTTCATCATTTGTGATCGCCGCTAAAGACACCATTATGGCAATCCTTTCACCGGATACACATTTGTCAGTCATTTTCCCCAAGGACGGTATGTCTATAGGATAAGAGATGAGTCGTATGTTGACGTATTAATAAGCAAGGGATTTAGAGCAGACAGTGGAGTTACAACAGTAGAAGATCCGTAGAAAGAGACGTCAAATTACGACGATAAAGTCGGCTGGAGAAGTCGTTGCAGATGATTAAGGCAAGGCCAGCTCACAAGTGCCAGATTGATTAGATATATAAATGTGGTTTACATTTGTGGGAAGAGAATATTGGTCGATATTAATACAAAATTAGTGCGCAATCAATCGTTAATTGACATTGTGTTACGTTTCTACAAAATTTATTCGCGTTTTATTATTATTTAAAACGTGTCAAAACAATATCCAAACCAACTACGTATGTCTTAAGTTTAACTATTGCATTAAATTTTAAAAAATAGTTTGAAAATTCCATATTTATAAAATATCAAACATGACTTCATAGCCGTTTAGAAGTTTGATTTTTTTATAAAGATGATTTTATAAAGTTTAATAAAATCTATATTTTATGTAAACTTATAATTTAGTATTTAGATTTTATTTCAACAAAATCATTTTGTACACATGCAACTAACTATTAATAGTAGAGTTAAAGTCACTATAGACAAACATAGATTACCTCAGTGTTTTAATACGACACATTAACTTTTTTTTGTACACACCTGCCAATATAAGTCGTAAAAAACATTATATTATACCCATTTTTTTATTTTGACCTGCAATAGCAGGTCATCTTTCTTCCCAATTATCTTCACCTCGAAATCGGAACTTTAAAGCCAAAACTCTTCTGTATACTTAACGAAAAACAATGATTCTTGACTCTATGGAAAAGTAATCGAGTTGTCTATGAACTAATACAAAAATAATGAATAAAAACAAATTTAAATGTGTCAACTCATCAAAATACCATTAGGGTGTTGAATAAGGTCATTATCGACTTCAATTAGCATTTTCATGTCCTACACTTGATGGTTATTCATGAATTTGGTGTCCTTTGAAAGGTAAAAATATTTTCTACGATAATCTGTAAAAAGAATTATATAAATGATCAAGAATCGAGTAAAAACGACTCTTTTTTTTTGCCCTATTTTCGAACCAAAAAAGTTGACACTTTGAGCTTGAAATTCTCCATGAATACTTGATGAAAATTCATGAATTTGATGTTATTTAAAAGGTATAATGATAATTTACAAGATTATACAAAAGAATCACTCAAAACGATCAAGAATTGATAAAAAAATGTCAAAAACGAAATGAAACCGGGTAAACAAGTTGCAGGTTGCGAAATGAGCATATTTTCACGTTTTTTGTAAGTTATATGAGCAGATGTGTAAAAGAAAGTTAATATATTATAATAAAACATGAACAAAAACATCTTTGTTTACTGTGATTTTAACCCTTAATAGTATGCAACAAGAATTAAACACATGGTTGACATATACCCAATGGATCAATCTAAGGACATTATGGAACCACTTCTAAATTCATGTGTTTGGTTGATATCTTCATTGATTGTATAGTTTTGATATGTATGGTCTTACCTCCTGTTCGAAAATATATTATTACAATTACGATAAATAAAATATATACAACATATGAAACAATAAAAAATAACACGCTAGGTGTGATTCAACCTTTCAAAATAAAAAATTAAACCATGCATTTGAAATTTCAAAAAGCTATCGGATTAACTATGAACGAAAATTTCTAATATATATAAAGGACTAATTATCATTAATTTAATTACAGAATTTTAGCCATTCATTTAATTAAAATAAAATCCTAAAATTCCAAATTTATTAAAAACTGAAACTCAATTTTGACTATAAGCACAACTCAATTTATTAGTTATAAATTAAATATTATATGCATTTGTTTTAGAATGTACATTCAACCATTTAATAATCTTTTAATATTAATAACTAGATTAAAAACCTGTGTATTATTTACTGAAATTAATATAAATCTTTTTAATTGTTAAGAAAATATGAGATTGTGCTATTATTTTATTTATACAAAAATAATCACAAATTTAGCTAATCAAATATAAAATGATATTTTTACATAAATAATCATATTATATAAATTACCCAAGTCTAAGATTGGGCTTTATTTCATTATATAAAAAATCATATATTTAGATAAACAAATATAACATGATACTTTTACATAAACAATTATTGTCACCCGTATATTTACACGGATGTTTAAACTAGTTTATTAATATCTGATTGACGTGTTTTACTACTACTAAGGAGATGTTTGAGATTACATTTTAAATATAGATTATTTGTTTTTAATTATCAGACAGTCAATTATAACAAAATGTGATATGGATTAATAGTGTTTGAGTTTGATAAAAGTTTTCCATATTGCAGTAATCAAATAATCAAAAAAATTTAGTGTTTACACTAATAGATTAATTGATTTCCAAAGAGAAAATTAATCAGATAATCAGTTTGAAAAGGCAACCTCAAAGTAATTTCTCAAAACTACATTATGTAGTCACCAAAAGTCGAAATGTGAATAATTTATTTCTAAAAATACAACCCCAAACACTCTAAAGTAATTATTTACGATTTTGAATCACAATAAAAAAGTAATTAATCAGATATTCAGTTTTCAAACGCAATCTCAAATACGTCCTCTCCTCTGGTCATTTAAAAAAGTTAATAGTCTTGGGTTATGTAATAAAGAGTTAATTATTAAAATGGTTTTCTACCACTGTAACCACCACACCACTCCACTATTGCTTTTACAAAAACCCTAGATCTCTTTCTTATGGTGTAATCACCACCACAACCTCACCACTATCGCTTTAGAAAAACCTTAGATCTGAACTGTGCAGCGATAAAAACCCTAGATCTCGATGGAGGAGACGTCAGCCACAACCACCACCACCACCACTGTAACCACTACACCTTCATTTTCTTTGTCTGGATCTGAACATCTTCAATCTTCTTCAAGACGTTATGAACCAGACCAATGGTGAGGTATTCGGTGGCGGAGTGTGAGTGAGAGAAAGAGCAAGAGGATGGCGGTGGCTGTTGCCGCCGGCAGTGGCGGTGTGCGTTGGTGGTTGTTTGCGATAGTGGTTATCGGGGGGATTGTCTACCGGCAGCGATGTGGTATCTTGGTGGTGGTTCTTATATGGTATGGAGGTGAGAGAGTAGAGAAAGTGAGAGAGGTATGTGTTTGTATATGGGAAGAGAGATGAATAAATATTTAAATATAAATAAATTAATATATTTAAAAATAATTAAATACTGTTTTATTTAATAGAAAATAAAAAATGTAAAAGGACCAAAGTGCTCCTTAGTTAACGGAGTGGACTAACAGTCAACTAACCAAATGACTATTGAGACCGAAAATTGATGTTTAAGGACCATTTTGGTCACTTTTATAGTTAAAAGACTAAATCGGAAAAAAATGGGATAGCTAAAGGACCATTTTGATAATTAACTCTAAAATAAATTTGTTTTATTAATTTGTCCTTTGATCTTTTTTTTTCTCTTCTTTGCGTAGAAACACCGAAAGGAAGCCTGACACCATAAAAGCTCTAATTTACTATCTGAGTACGTTTCAAACTCTAAACCACCACAAAATCTGGCAACCTAAGGATTTAAATAGTGGTTCTGATATTACTGATAAAAATTGTTCGAATCCGAAAATTCGATACTGAGTATAGTAGGTTAGCCAACCTACTATATATGAGAGTTAGAACTATGCCTTTCGCCTTTAGAGTAATATGTAGGAGAGAAAAGTGACAGAGTCAACTCGTCTCTAAAGAACATGTACACACAACTTCACATATATGTAGTTGGTGGTAGCTAGTACGACTACCTCTTAAAGAAGAGCCTGGAAAATCAAAACCTAATCATAATAGATAAAATGTGATTAGGGTTAGTATATGATGGCGGCTTAATTGTATATATGGGTCATGGCCTATTAGAGTTTCTCAATTATCCTTTATACTATATAATACAACGTATCTATTGATTTATTTTTCTACAAATACTAGAGCATTAAGGTTTTGGTCATTTATTCTCTTTCTCTCTCTTCTTGCAACCAAAACGTTCTTTTATACATATTGTTTTCGTTTTGTTGTATTTGATCTCTCTAAAGTATGTTTTGCTCATGCGTACATGAGTGTCGAACCCTTTACCGCTCTTACTACGTGGATATATTGGAGATAACATTTGATCAGGGTTCGACGGTCGGGCACAATTGTATGGATCGGCTATGGTCCATTAGGACTTCTCATTAAGGTTTCTACTATAAATAAAACTCTGGTTTAATATAGTCTTACTCGATTCTACGTTTACCTCAAGCGAGAGATATTGATCATAATCTTACACAAATGTTAAGATTATGCAACTACAAATCTTATGTTATGATTATCTGAACATAATAATTTCACACTGTTTCTACTATTTATAGTTTATTTATATACTTTGCTATCTTATGGTGCTTATAGTAATTAATGCTGGTTGAACTTAAAAACATTCCAAAACGACCTGTTTTTTCTATAGTTCTGCTCATTTATCTATGTCTATGAAACATGTTGAAGCATGAGCAAAACAAGTAAAAAAAGAGGTTAAAATTTAATGTGGTCAATAGTTAATTAGTTACATGTCATTTTAATTTAATAAAGGGAAATCTGCATGAAAGATACAATCAATTTAGCTAAACTACCATTAGAGCATGTGGTGTTCTTAAACCGAAGCATCTCATGTTTCAAGCTACATTAGCGCTACATCAACATAACATCATGTTTCAGGCATGCTTAAACCTCGTACTACCCACGCTTCGCATTCTTCAAAGATTTTATATTTAAAAAAAATACCCTTTCTCCATTTTTCTCATATCTCTCTCTTTCCTCTGTTAATTTTCAGCATTCAGATGCCGATTCCATATGCTTTTTTGAGGTACCGCCCCATGGGGGTGGTGTTTGCTTTAGTACCAACATGCCACATCAATGCTTCACCGTGACTACACTATTTGCTCTTATATACAATTAACTATAAAAACAATACAAGAAACTTTCATAATTGTTAGATCGTATGCAAGTGAACTTGTAACGCCCCAATTTACAAAACAACTGAAAATCACTTCTAAAACACCTTCTAGAGATAAGCACATATAATTTACATCAAAGCGGAATCGTACATAGTTTTAAAAGTTGTTTCTATCAAAAGATACACATATGTGCACCCCTAGTTTGGTACCAAAAGCTAAACATTTACAAATAGATGTCAAAGTGTTATCAAAAGACTTTTACTGTAACATCCCAAATCTGGGTCTGGTAGTACTCAGAGTTTCGTATGTGGTACGTAGTATTTATTTGGATCTTTATTAATTTCATTTTGAGTTATTTAAATTTCTAGGAGTTTAATATTATTATAATTATTAGTAATTTAAAAAAAAGAAAAGAAAAGGAGAATGTTGAATAAGGCTTGCTTTATTAGTAAGATAATAAAAAAAAAAGAATCACCTAAATGATATTTTTTTGTGTGCTGCATACGTCAGGGGTTTTACCCCCTTACTTCACTTTTTAGAAACCCTCTTAATGTTTACCCTAAACTCTCAAGAACACCATCTGTTGTTACTTGTTTTTTTTCTCTGTTGTTGACTTGCTATCACTTGAAGATTAAATAGGTATGTATCTTGATTCCTTCTTGTAATTTTCATGAATTCTTGCAAGAACAAGAAGAGGGTTATTTTTTAGGGTTTATGAGTAGTTGATTTAAATTGTAAATTGATTGATTACTGGAGTTTATACATGGGTTTTAGTAAGTTTGACAATGAATGAATACATTATTTGATAGAAATTTAGTGATTTATTATATGAGCATGAAACCTCCATTAATGGAGGTAGAAGATGAAGCTTTTGTTTGAACCATGAAATTATCTCTTGCTACTGTTTTTGTACACTGTATGTATATAAATAAGTATGATAAATTAAACAAGGGTGTTTGTTGTTTTGCTGCTAGCCATCGAAGCAGAAATGAAAAAAAAAAAACACAAGGGCTGCAGTTTGTTTTGTTGTTTGATGTTCTGCGCAGAAAACAAAGAAAAAAAAAAGAGAAAGAAAGAAAGTGGAAAATGGCAATTCTAAAGTGCTTATTGCTACTGCCATGCGATAGGAAATATATATATATATTTGTATGTATGTATGGTATATGTATATAGATGTCATGTTGTATGTATGTATGTAAAAAGTAAAAAAAGGAATGGAGATTGCTTTTGGTTCTTTGGTGGAACCTCCTGTAGTGCATATAGATAAATATATATAATGTGTTTGGTGTGTGTAGGTCATTTGTATTTTCTTTTATTGCTTTGGACATAGCATCAGGTCATCAACACAGGAAATATATATACTCCTTATTGTTTTGGCATATAGTGACTATTATTAATAAAGCAATAAGTTACATATAGATGATAACTTATAAGGTATATTATGCTCTTGTAAATTGGTATTTTAATTATATTTAGCCGGTCTTGACTATTAAAGTTAAAGAAAGTATTTATGTGTTATATATTGATTATGGTTATGTTATAAATTGTTTAGCATCTATGAGTGTAATGTGAAAGTGTACTAACTTGTTAGTTTTGTTGTGGATGTTAGGTCCTCAACAACGTGAAGGAGCTTTTGGAAAGTAATATTTCCAATTTCGAAGAAAGGTGAGTGATACGTTATAATTGAATAATTATAAACCAGGTAACGGTTTAATATTTAATTGGGTTACAAGCATTAGTTCCGGACTTAAAGTCTGAGGCAGTTTTTATATTGCTTCCAATTAAAGTATGATTATTGAAATTTGAGATTATGAGTTATATGTTTTTAATAACTTGTAATATGGAAAAATGTTCATATTTCGGAGGTTGTCTGATTGACAGGCCTACTCGGGTCAAGTACCGAGTGAATGGGCTAACGGTAACTCCTATAGGCCAATGGGGGTGCGGTCTGATCCACCGCCGTTCCTCCTGGTGAAGCGGGTCAAAATAGAGACCCAATTGTTTGAAACTGTGCAGTGATAACTGCAACTATGTGTTATTTCGATTTGATTCTTGAGTTATAGTTATTCATTGTGATGTATTGTTCACTTAGCTTTACAGCTAACGGGTTTTACTTGCCCGCAGGTTTGTACAGTTTTGGTAGCGGTTAACTTATTGGCTGCTTGGTGGGATACTTTACAAGAGGTTGTTGAGCCCTGTTTTGGTAAACTTGTAACACCAAGTTTGTTTTGGAAATAGGTAGTAGAATTGTAATCTCTTTCAATCAGTCTTATGTAGCAATATATGCATACTTTGTTAAACTCTTTTGATAGGTTCGGATATGAACCTAGCACTAGATATGTATATATTTTAGTAAACTCTGTTAATTACTATTTTGTTGATATAGTATATATTAAGTCTTCCGTTGTGTTTTTTAAAAAAAAAAAATTTGGGCTTGAAATTGTGGTGTTACAATTTGGTATCAGAGCTCTGGTTTGAGGGAATTGAACATTTTGAGTAGTGTTCAGTCTCAAACCCGTGTTGAAATACGTGAAGTAACCCAGCAGCAAGGTTTGGTTTGTTTGATGTAACTTTTTATATTATGTTTATGTGTTAATGCATATAACACTAACTCCTATATCAATTGTGTTATTGTGTATTTTAGATGCCTAGATTACAGGATATTGACCTGAACCAAGAGCCTGTCAATCCGCCAATTTCTCCTCAGCAAAATCTAGATGACAATGCAATTCAGAGGGAGGCTTATATACAACAGATTGAAGCAGAGTTAGAACAATTGCGGGCATTACATCCTGCAGGAGCTCCTATAGAGAAAAAGAAATATGCCATATATAAAGACTTTAACAATGCCAGACCTCCTAAATTTGAAGGAAGTGAAGATCCTAATGTTCTGATGGATTGGCTACAGGAAATTGATCACGTATTTGATGCATGTAATGTGGATCCTCGTGAAAGAGTTGCTTTTGCAATCGGATGTCTCAAAGGTCGGGCTTTTTCTTGGTGGAAAACTCTTAAAGCTACTTTGGGAAAGACAGCGGTTGACTCAATGAATTGGGAGCAGTTTGAGAACAGAATCAAAGATAAGTACTTGACTTCCTTTAATTTAGATCGTCTGAAACATGAGTTTATGAATATCAGCAAAGGAAGCCAATCTGTGGAAGAGTACAATACCGAATTCATGGATAAGTTGCAATTTGCAAATGTTTGGGTACCTACTGAACAGGATAAAATCAAGCATTATGTGAAAGGATTATCTCCAAATTTCAGACACAATGTGAGGATGGCTATTACTGTGGAACAAGCGTATGAGTTTGCTAGATCTTTTGAAAGTGATCTGAAAGAAGCCCAATTAGAGACAAAGAAATCAGAGCCTGCTAAGAAAGAAGATACATTCAGGTTTAACTCTAAATTCAAGAAAAAGGGAGCTAGTGGATCAGGTACCCAACCTCAGTCAGCAGCTAGAGCACGATTTCAGTCTTTATGGTGTGATAAATGTAAGAGTTCTCATGATGGGCACTGCACCAAACAGACACAGCGCTGTACCAAATGCGGGTTGAAAGGTCATTTGTTTAATGAATGTACAAAGAAGAATAAAGTTTGTTTTAAGTGTCAGAAAGAGGGGCATATGTATCATGAGTGTCCAGAAAACCAACAGGCTCGATTGACTGGTGCTTCTAGTTCTGGTTCTGGTCAGAAGAGGAAGGAACCCCCTCGTGCCGAGACACGTGCCTTCCAGATGACAGTTGATGATGCTCAGACTGCAGGTGATGTTATTGTTGGTACTTTCTTTATAAATTCTGCACCTGCATGTGTCTTATTTGATTCAGGGGCTAATCGCTCCTTTATTTCTATGAGATTTTGTGATAATATGAAACTACCTGTTTCTGTGTTATCCACTCCATTGGAAGTGGAAGTGGCGGATGGTAAATGTGTTCCTGTTACAACATCTGTGACTGGAATTTCTATTGAAATTGATGGTGCTTGTTTTCCCGTGTCCTTTCTTTTAATGCCTATATCAGGCTTTGATGCAGTTATTGGAATGGACTGGTTAAGTTCTGTAAATGCTAAAATTTCTTGTAGTAAAAAGATAATTGAAATTCCTTTGTCTGACGGGTCACATGTAGTGGCTCGCGGGCAGAGGTGTGGCTCTGATCTTCCTATCATCTCGTCTATGAAGGCCAGAAAATCTCTGGCCAAAGGGTGTGATTCTTTTCTAGCTTATGTAATTGACGCGAGAAAGGAGAAAAAGACACTTACAGATATCCGGGTGGTTTCGGAATACCCGGAGGTGTTTCCTGATGAGTTACCTGGATTACCGCCTATCCGTGAAGTTGAATACATGATTGATCTGATTCCCGGTGCCAATCCTGTTGCAAAATCACCTTACAGGTTAGCACCTTCAGAAGTTCGAGAAATGATGACTCAGATACAGGAATTACTTGATAAGGGATTTATCCGACCCAGTTCTTCACCGTGGGGTGCCCCGGTGTTATTTGTGAAAAAGAAAGACGGAACATTCAGAATGTGTATTGATTACAGAGAATTGAATAAAAGAACAGTGAAGAACAAATACCCTCTGCCACGTATCGACGACCTATTTGATCAGTTACAGGGTGCCTCTTATTTTTCTAAGATTGATTTGCGGTCCGGCTATCACCAGGTACGGGTATGTGATGAGGATATTCCCAAAACAGCTTTCAGAACCAGGTATGGCCACTATGAATTTCTTGTTATGCCTTTTGTTTTAACGAATGCCCCAGCTATTTTTATGGATCTTATGAACCGGGTATGTCGTCCTTTTCTGGATAAGTTTGTAATTGTCTTTATTGATGATATTCTGATATATTCTAAGACTGAATCTGAACATGCTGATCATTTGAGACAAGTCTTAGAAACTCTGAAACGTGAACGACTCTATGCTAAATTTTCTAAATGTGAATTTTGGTTACGGGAAGTTCACTTCTTGGGTCATGTCATATGCTCCGAAGGTGTTAAGGTAGATCCTGCAAAGGTTGAGGCTGTTATGAATTGGGGTGTGCCAAAGTCTCCTTCAGAGATAAAGAGTTTTCTGGGTCTTGCCGGGTATTACAGACGATTTATTCGTGATTTTTCTAAGATTGCAGGGCCATTGACTAAATTGACCAGGAAAGATGTCCCGTTTCAATGGACTGATACTCAGAACTCAGCATTTCAAAAATTGAAGCAGTTATTATGTGAGGCTCCGGTGTTAGCCCTACCTGAGGGTTCTGATGATTTTGTTGTTTATTGTGATGTTTCACTTGCAGGTCTTGGATGTGTTCTTATGCAAAGAGACCGTGTTATTGCTTATGCCTCTAGACAGTTGAAACCACATGAGAGGAATTATCCCATTCATGACATGGAGCTTGCAGCCGTTGTGTTTGCTTTGAAATTATGGCGGCATTACTTGTACGGGACCCGATGTGTAATTTATTCAGATCATAAGAGTCTCCAGTATTTATTTACTCAGAAAGAATTGAACATACGTCAACGGCGTTGGTTAGAATTGATTAAAGACTATGACTGTGAGATCCGATATCAGTCTGGTAAGGCAAATGTTGTAGCTGACGCACTCAGTAGGAAAGCATCTTCTATGGGGATTAAATTTATGCAATTTGAGATTGTTTCAGATCTAATTACCCGACTAAGGACTGCTCAGATGGAAGCTTTGTTAGATGAAAATTTGAAAGCAGAGACGATGTTAAAATCAAAAGAGCAGTTGTCAGAAGATTCTCGAGGATTAAAGACGTTTCAGTCTCGTATTTGGGTCCCAATCATTGGAAACTTGAGAGAATTAATCATGTCAGAAGCACACAAATCCAGGATGTCGGTTCACCCAGGCAGTACGAAGATGTATCAAGATTTGAAACCGCTGTATTGGTGGCCTACTATGAAAGTGGATATTGCAAAATATGTGGAGTCTTGTCACATTTGTGCTCAGGTTAAAGCTGAACACCAAAAACCTTACGGCACTTTACAACAGTTGGATTGCCCGAGAAATTGTGCAGATAACAGCAGACAAGGTCAAGATTGCCCGAGAAAGACTACAGGCGGCCAGGGATAGACAGAAGAAATATGCGGAACCAAAAAGACGTCCAGTGACTTTTCAGGTTGATGATATGGTTTACTTGAAAGTTTCACTATGGAAGGGTGTCATTCGATTTGGTAAGCGTGGTAAACTTGCTCCGCGATACATTGGGCCGTTCAGAATCAGTCAGATTGTGAATGAACAGACAGTGGTTCTTGACTTACAACAAGAATTAGCGGGTATCCATAACACTTTTAATGTTTGTTATTTGAGGAAATGTAAAGTTGAAGATGAGCAGATTCTCCCTCTCCAAGAATTACGTGTGGATTCGTCACAAAAGTTGGTAGAAGAACCGGTTGAGATCCTCGACAGATCGTCTAAAAAGACTCGAAAAAAGAATATTCCGTTGGTGCTTGTTAAATGGAAGCATAGTCTTGGATCTAACTTGACTTGGGAAAGAGAAGATGAAATGAGATCCCGCTATCCAACCTTATTTGAGGGCGATCAGATTCTGAGGACGGAATCTTCTTTAAGGGGGGTGGATTTGTAACATCCCAAATCTGGGTCTGGTAGTACTCAGAGTTACGTATGTGGTACGTAGTATTTATTTGGATCTTTATTAATTTCATTTTGAGTTATTTAAATTTCTAGGAGTTTAATATTATTATAATTATTAGTAATTTAAAAAAAAGAAAAGAAAAGGAGAATGTTGAATAAGGCTTGCTTTATTAGTAAGATAATAAAAAAAAAAGAATCACCTAAATGATATTTTTTTGTGTGCTGCATACGTCAGGGGTTTTACCCCCTTACTTCACTTTTTAGAAACCCTCTTAATGTTTACCCTAAATTCTCAAGAACACCATCTGTTGTTACTTGTTTTTTTTCTCTGTTGTTGACTTGCTATCACTTGAAGATTAAATAGGTATGTATCTTGATTCCTTCTTGTAATTTTCATGAATTCTTGCAAGAACAAGAAGAGGGTTATTTTTTAGGGTTTATGAGTAGTTGATTTAAATTGTAAATTGATTGATTACTGGAGTTTATACATGGGTTTTAGTAAGTTTGACAATGAATGAATACATTATTTGATAGAAATTTAGTGATTTGTTATATGAGCATGAAACCTCCATTAATGGAGGTAGAAGATAAAGCTTTTGTTTGAACCATGAAATTATCTCTTGCTACTGTTTTTGTACACTGTATGTATATAAATAAGTATGATAAATTAAACAAGGGTGGTTGTTGTTTTGCTGCTAGCCATCGAAGCAGAAATGAAAAAAAAAACACAAGGGCTGCAGTTAATTGTTTTGTTGTTTGATGTTCTGCGCAGAAAACAAAGAAAAAAAAAAGAGAAAGAAAGAAAGTGGAAAATGGCAATTCTAAAGTGCTTATTGCTACTGCCATGCGATAGGAAATATATATATATTTGTATGTATGTATGGTATATGTATATAGATGTCATGTTGTATGTATGTATGTAAAAAGTAAAAAAAGGAATGGAGATTGCTTTTGGTTCTTTGGTGGAACCTCCTGTAGTGCATATAGATAAATATATATAATGTGTTTGGTGTGTGTAGGTCATTTGTATTTTCTTTTATTGCTTTGGACATAGCATCAGGTCATCAACACAGGAAATATATATACTCCTTATTGTTTTGGCATATAGTGACTATTATTAATAAAGCAATAAGTACATATAGATGATAACTTATAAGGTATATTATGCTCTTGTAAATTGGTATTTTAATTATATTTAGCCGGTCTTGACTATTAAAGTTAAAGAAAGTATTTATGTGTTATATATTGATTATGGTTATGTTATAAATTGTTTAGCATCTATGAGTGTAATGTGAAAGTGTACTAACTTGTTAGTTTTGTTGTGGATGTTAGGTCCTCAACAACGTGAAGGAGCTTTTGGAAAGTAATATTTCCAATTTCGAAGAAAGGTGAGTGATACGTTATAATTGAATAATTATAAACCAGGTAACGGTTTAATATTTAATTGGGTTACAAGCATTAGTTCCGGACTTAAAGTCTGAGGCAGTTTTTATATTGCTTCCAATTAAAGTATGATTATTGAAATTTGAGATTATGAGTTATATGTTTTTAATAACTTGTAATATGGGAACATGTTCATATTTCGGAGGTTGTCTGATTGACAGGCCTACTCGGGTCAAGTACCGAGTTAATGGGCTAACAGTAACTCCCATAGGCCAATGGGGGTGCGGTCTGATCCACCGCCGTTCCTCCTGGCGAAGCGGGTCAAAATGGAGACCCAATTGTTTGAAACTGTGCAGTGATAACTGCAACTATGTGTTATTTCGATTTGATTCTTGAGTTATAGTTATTCATTGTGATGTATTGTTCACTTAGCTTTACAGCTAACGGGTTTTAGTTGCCCGCAGGTTTGTACAGTTTTGGTAGCGGTTAACTTATTGGCTGCTTGGTGGGATACTTTACAAGAGGTTGTTGAGCCCTGTTTTGGTAAACCTGTAACACCAAATTTGTTTTGGAAATAGGTAGTAGAATTGTAATATCTTTTAATCAGTCTTATGTAGCAATATATGCATACTTTGTTAAACTCTTTTGATAGGTTCGGATATGAACCTAGCACTAGATATGTATATATTTTAGTAAACTCTGTTAATTACTATTTTGTTGATATAGTATATATTAAGTCTTCCGTTGTGTTTTTAAAAAAAAAAAATTTAGGCTTGAAATTGTGGTGTTACATTTACAAAGACTGAGTTCAAACAAAAGCCTTGCCTTTGTCCTTGCTACCTGCAAAACATAACACATAGTATCTGATAAGCTACAAGAGCTTAATGAGTTTACCTGTCAATCATATAAAACATGTATATAATCCCAAATAGATAACACACGTATAACAGGATTATGTCAGCCTCTGGTTCTAGACTCAGGACAACACCTAAGCTACAATATTGTACTAAATCTGAGCCACTACTGCACAAAGCAGCATGCTATTAACACATATGAATGTCACATAATTGTATTATACTGCAATAACACACATGTTGCACATATGAGCAATAGTCTAGAAGACTCACCTTATAAGCAGTTAGCTGTTACAACACAGTATATGAGTTGTAAAAATGATCAATTACGATCCTATACAAATAATATAACACCTACAATTAGTAACACCCCACAGCTGCACAGCTGAAAAATGAATAGGGGCAGGGCATGCCCATGCTCTGCTGCAGGCACGCCCGTGCCATTCTGAAAGGTACGTCCAAAGGCTCCTCAAGCATGGCCGTATCCCAAGTCACGCCCGTACCTGATATAGGTACACCCGTTCCTGGTCATGCACGTGCCTGGTCACGCTCGTACCTTATGAACTAGGGTTTGCCACGGCCACTTAAGTACGCCTGTACCCCCATAGGTACGCCCCTGCCTCTGCTAGAACAACAACAGTTTCACGACTTCTTTGTTGTAAATCCGACCAAATCACTAGAAACTCAACTCTAAATAACATAACCAACATATGGGTCTTTTCCTACACCCCATACAGCTTATAACATCAATTACTCAACCATAAACATAATCAAATCCATGGTTCAATCCTATGAACCATTTTGACCCATTTAAACACAATTTCTATACAAACCAAGTATACCTTGTTGATTCTAGCACTGTTATGATGCTAGTAAGGTGTTAATATTGCTGTAATCCTTGCTCAAATTCGAAAATAGAAATTGGCAGCCACTCACGTATGTATGCTTGGTGTGTATGTGAAGACTTTAACATGAAGTCAAAGAAGAAAACCAATCGGATGTATATCTAGTACTTTGACATAATTGCACAATTGGCCCCTCAAGTGTTCTAGTTTTAAAATTTTCAGTTTTGGTCCCTCAATTTCTAATAACACGTATAATTAGGGGTAGTCGAACTTGGGTATTACAGAACTATTATAACATATCACTTTTCTTGCATAAGCTGATTACCCTTTTTTGTTTCCATTTAAAAATTCTAGATAATAATTTTAATAAAAAAAAACCCTTTGATCATATTGAACACCAACGGGTACAGTTCATGATCTTCAAGGGGATTACCGGAATACCCTCAACCACAACCGCCAACCTTCAAGCGCCATGGCCGTTGCCAATCTTTAGGGAGAATACTCCCACCGACGTCACCTTCATAACCACCGTCACCACCGATTTTCGTGTGATTAAAAGCAAAAAAATATGTAGTATTTCAAATATTATTTGTATTTGTTCATAGATTTGATCAATTTGTTAAACATTTATAATTTGGTGTGATTAAAAGCAAAAAAATTATTTTGAAAAAAAACATCTACTTTGAATGTTTAATTCTTTTCCGATTTTGTATTTGTTAAGAATTACCACCCCTACTTTATTTCACGGACGCGAATGGAACCGTGAATCCTCCTTTTCTACTCACAAGTAATGACAAACCAAGAAATATTACATTCCTTGGCAAGGCAACAAAGTGAGCAACAAGAATAGGAAAGTAAAGTACATTTGTATTTTAGGAAAGCAATTAAATTTTATTATCTTAAAAGCACATGTGTACAACCGTCCATGGTAGTATAGGAGGCCACAATGTTTCCAAGGAAACCCTAAAGATGCCAACAACATGTATGCATGCATCATGTTGTTTTCTCCATGTGTTTTGTGGACATGATGATGACTCGCACTAACATGCCATGGCTAGCTCATCTATTCTAAAGCAGCCCCCCCCCCCCCCCCCCCCCCCCCCCCCTCTCTCTTTTACTAAAGATGCCAACATGTATTCCATGCATTATTATGATCATCGATGTTGGTCGTCCTTGGATGCTTGTGAATTGTGTAATTATTTATATATACAAGGATTCAAGAATTTAATTCTTTGAGGCTAGCTTTCAAAATTATTACTAGAATATAATGAGTAAAAAAAGACTTCTTAATATTTTATGCCATGACACAATATTTGCCTATAGATTTTGATTTTTGATGATAGCTCTATATCATAATTTTAACGCATATAAAGATAAAAAAATATTATAAAACGTGTGCAAGAAGAAATTATTTAAATAAAATTAGAAAAAACTTGACATTATCATAGTAATATATAGGTTGAAACCTCTTTATAATTAGAAAAGAAAAACATTAACGCTTACATATCATGTCGAATTACTTAAGTTAGATCATTTATATTATTATCAACTTTTACTTAAATAAACGAATATCAATGTTGCTTAATCAAATACCTTGTACGTACGTATATATGTAAGTGAGAATTAGAGACTTAAACATGATCTTTTATTTGATTTGACCTGATGGTCTATATTTGAGCATTCATTGTATTCATGCCCAACTATAAACTGTAAAGGGTGAATTACAACGATTAAATTTAATAAATCAACATCTAATTAATTGTTAGAATTTATTTTTTTTCTCGTCTAAATATTTATTCTCACAATAATATTGTATATATATTGAAACACTTGAACAGTAATGCTTTATTATGATAATGATGTTGGATCTAGAACCATCATAGTGGACCTCATATTTTCCATATCATATTTACATGCATTAATGTCACAGTCCATACCATCAAAACCACACCATAAAACCATATATTATTTTGCATATTCCCCACAATTAATGCAATCTATAAATCAAATCATATTTCAACTCCAACACGTATAATATTTCACAAAAATATATAGACATGATCCAACCTCATCAAATCGTAATACTGTAGTATATATATAATGGAGTGTCCCATAATTAAAAATTTACAATATGGTTAATCATATATATTGTCAACATCATCGTCCTCATCATCTTCATCTCACAGTACAGTGGAGAGTGATATACGTTATATAATATATATTATAATATATTTTTTTATATAAATAGTATAGTATAGTAATAAGAAAAATCAAGAAAACCAAAATCAAAATCAAAACCGCGAAACATAGGAAGCCTCAAGTAGTAGTGAAAAGATGGCTGGTTTGCTAATTGCATGAAGACCATAAGGACTCCCCCATGCCCATATTTGTTTGGTCCACCACCATGTCCATGCCAAAAAGGGACCTGGTTGGTGTCTGCGACGGATGATGTCGAGAAGATGGCGAGATGTTTTCACGAGAGTCGTTGATAGGACTCGATGAATACTGGCGCATTCTCATGTGAACCACTTCGGCTTGTGATACCGCAAGTTGTGCTTGAAGTACATCTATTTGTTGTTGTAGGGATGATATTGCACCTACACAACCGTACACCGGATCTCGGATCCTCGCATTCGCCTCGTACACCATTGAACTCACTGCATCGCCTCTATGATGCTCGGGTAATTCCTACACATTAAGTAATAATTATTGTAAAATTAAATATAGATTTAATTATCAATTTGTCATGAAATAATTACTAAAAACATATTAAAGTGTGCTTGTAATTCATATGTAGCGGCTTCAAGAACTATCATCCCGTCTGGGGCCCAAAAACTTGACTTAGGATTTAATGTTTATGATTTTAAATTAAAAAAAATACAACTTTGTCCTTCGTCATGATTACCTATCAATTACAACCAATTATTAAGTTTGTTACTATAACTTTTTAATATGGAAAATAATATATTTATTTCAAATAAATCTAAGTTGAATATAGAAAAGACAGCTTGAGAGAATCCCAGTACTGTTTATAGCGTGAAAGTTATTTTTAATAAAAGAATATAATTATATTTTTATTAATAAATAAAAAAGGGCTACCTTAGTTGATTCCCTTCCGTGCACATACTTGAATTTTTTACACCTAGTCACCTAGTAACGAAGAATCATTTGACCAAAAGAGATTATAGATGACTTATATTATATTCTTATAGTTGATTAAACACTTGTGGTTCACACTTCCTTTATCACCATAAATCATAATTATATTTAAACTTGCATTAATATTAAAATATTTGTAAAACCATTCACGACTAACACATAAACACCCATTTAGTAACTAACAATTGTAGTTATTATTTTCTTAAATGGAAGAAAAAGAGAAGCTAAAGTATGTAGGCACAAGCATATTAGTACAAAAGAAAAAACTTATAATGATTTACATTTTACCATGTACTTGGAAATTGTATTTATGGCAGTCATAGGATAACACTTAAGGGAATACAAACATTACTCTTCCATTCAAAATCATACTATCACATTAGTATTAAACTCACACCACTTAATTATGCTTTTTTTTAACAAAACCACCAGTATTAGTATTTAAATACCTTGTTTAAGAGAAAAAATTGAAACTAATAAGATAATATAATATCTAAAATAAATTTTATTAATAATTAATTAACTATAAACTATTACATGTTGAGGAAAATCAATGGTGGTGGCTTGTTTGTTTAGGAAAGTGATATAATGGTTTAGATTTATGTGAGAAAAGAAAACGATATAAGAGAAAAAGTCTAAAGAAATGATGGAAAATGATGATAAAAAAATAGAAAGAGCAGACAAGTTGTCGAATATAACTTGAAGTGACAAAAGCCAAATATACACATTTTGAAGTACGTGCAAAGTACTTCATGAGCACTCCTTTTGACTCTTCAAATTTAACCATGCTCCCGCCTTTTTCCAACTCTTATTAACCGATTTCACGGTTATAAATTTTGTAAAACAGGAGTTATTAACATCTATTCGGAAAAAGACCGGCTAAACACATACTTGTTAAACCTAAATCTAATTCTATACTATTATACTCACTACAATACTTGAATCCCTAACTTTATGGGAGATTAGGAACACCAAATATCGCTGAACAGCTTTTTGGTAATAATAGTTGTAAGAAACGTGGAACCATTCTCACTTCGTTTGCTCTAACTATATGCAATGAGCCAAAATCTAGATGTGGTAACATAGCGGCTTGGCGGATGACGGGAATGGTGAACCAAAAACCCTTCTCATTTGGTTTGCTCAAACTATATGTAGCGAACCAAAATATAAATTTCATAAAGTAGCATCTTGACGGGTATGGGGAACCCTTCCAACTTCGTTTGCTCTAACTATATGCAACAAGCCAAAATGTAGATTTATAATACTAGGGAAATCAAGTTGATACTATTTAGTTATAGAAGTAACTAATATACCTTACATAGTATTTCACGCACTATTTGGCTATCTTCACTCACATATGAAGAAAAATACATATAAAAGTTAACTTAATTTATGAATCGATGCCTAAGTTTTGAAAGTATATATTTTGTTAATTATAAGACTTCTATAGTATCCACTTATAAGCTAGTAAAGTGTTCAATCAAGAGAACGGTTCCAAAAATTGATAATGTTGTATTCATATCGTGTACATGTAACAGTTTAAAATATAAAGAGCTTTCATATACATTCATTATCTTCTCTACACTAACAATCCATAAGTGTGGGCAGAGTGCGTGAGGTCTGATCGGCAAGCATTACGCCATTATGTCAGACCACCGCCAGCATGACAGCCGGCATGATCACACAAGACGGCTCAAGCTGCTAAATACCAGTTTTCTTTTTGTGTTTCGTTTTATTTGTGTAAAATGAGTTTTTTGGATGAGTGTGATAACTATATGTAATGTCCTGTGTGATAGAGTAAAAACTGACATAACACAATATGATAATCTAAGCTAGACAATCCTCCCGAGTCCTGACTGTCTATTATTTAATATAAAAAGGACAACCCAAGAACAATATATACCAAAGCTAGCTAGTGTCGGAAGTTACTTTCTAGAAACTAGACGTGAAAGATTTGATGCAAGATTACAATCCAAAAGATAGCGACATATATATTTCACTAGTTGGTATGTATTGGCTCTAAAAATAAAGAAACAATATTATACTCATATAATAATACAAGAGATGGAAATGGAATTAACCAGGTGTACGTGAACCATGGTCAACCCTATCTGAGCCGGTTAAGTGCACCTACTTTTATGTCTTCATAACCAACCATATTTCTGTTACTCATAAGTTTAACTTATGGAATTGATTTGTATATAACAAATTACTAATAAGCGATTAATAGTTTATGCAAAATGAAATAAAATAATTATTAATTTTAACTGAACACTGCAAAAGTTCCTTAACAAAATGTCAAAGTAGACGTCGGAGAAGTTTATCTCTTGTCCCACTACAAATTCAATGACTTGGTTACATTTTGACTTTTGCGCATTCTTTAACTCATCTTTAAATTAAATGATAAGATTGAAAAGATTAAAACTAGCTAGTGATATTTTAATTCTGAATTCATTTTATATAGATTTAACTTAAATTAGTTATAATATGACTGAATGTGAATCGATCAGTAGTACAAATCTTAAGTTTAGAATGTTGGTTTTAAGATCAATTGTGCGGTATGTGATGGTGGTGGTGGCGGCGGTGGTGGTGGCAGTGACGGTGGTTGTGGTGGTGATAGTGTTGGTATATATAGCTGCTAACCTGGAGCATCTTGTTGACATTGCTAGCACCAAAGACCTTATGAACACTGGCGAATTTGTGAGGCTCGTCAGCGGGGAAGTAAGGAGCAAAAACACAATCCTGGGAGCATCTCCGTCGCAAAAGCTTGCAGGCAGCACACGGTGACGCCGCCCCTTGTTTTCTTCCGGCGCCACCACTGCTACTGCCGTCTTTCATTGAGTCGCACGTACGATCAACTCACGTCAGATTGTTACCGCGTCTGCATGCAAATATATATATCTATATATATATATATTCGACCAATTAACAACAAAAATAAGCAAAAGGGAGAATCAAGGAGGTAGAGGGGTCATAGAAGAAAGGCAATGGTGGTGATATATAGACAAAACTAGATAACACAAGATCTCTAATGGGCCCAAAACTTAAAGAATCTTGGATTTTACTAGACATAAAAAACCAACCTCTCTTTGCCCCACTTGGGATTGGAAGATTTTATAACATGCTGCACACCTCCAACATTATGAATATAGAACTATAAATATGATTATAGGTTGGATAATGTTATAAAAAATGTGTTAAGATTCTCTCATAGGTCAAACATGGTAGCTTATGTTTTCTTACAAACATGAGGATGAGTCCCTTATTGTAAGTCAAGAATTGGTCCCTTTGCAGGTCTCACTCTTATGTTTATAAGAGAACATGATATCTCATGTTTAACCACAACATAAGAGGATCTAAACCTCAAAAAGATATACAGATAATTCAAGTTTTATAGTCTAGTTGATTGTAGGTTTATATGTTGAAAACTAATGAGGAAAATTATACTAAAACTATATATTTTATCATCTTACTTACTACACAATTATATTTGAATTCAATTAATTCTTTTTCTTTATTTTCTCTCTTAATTTAAACACTCATCTTAATTTGTGAAGAATGATCTTGTTTAGAAGAGGATTAAAAAACTAAAACATTGGTATAACTTTTTTGATTAAATTCACAAAACTTAAAAAGTTATGACAATTTAAAGTTTATGGTGGTTTTTTTTAAATCGTGGGTTTGGGATTGGGGGAGAATTGCATTTTTGTCCTATTCTTCCTAAATTAATACATTATAATTACAGTTTTGTCATCGTTCAATCTCATCCATTGATTTTGATGATCCAAAGATCCAGATTGGTTCTTTAGGTTCTTTGTTTAAGGAGGGGTTCTTTATTGATCCAATATATATATATATATATAGTGGGATTGAAACGAGAATGAATATTTAGATGAAAATAAGATACTTAATCCTGAATATTCGTTTAAATTGAAGTATTCACTTTGATTTGCCAGAGTTAAACACCCTTAAATGTGCCCAAACGCCATATATTTCATAGTCTCAATAAGAAAACGCAACTCACACTTAAATGTATGATCAAATTCCACACTAGAATTTATTAGCTGATAGACACATGACTAGCATGTTTTACCAATACTGCCAATTAAACCTCATCTAACATTTGTCATATTTAATAAATTAAAGCAGTTTGATGAGGACTAATTCCTATATACATTATTTTTTGCAAAATTGTACTTTTCCTTTTATAGCTTAATTATTTGTGCTTGTTAAAATTAGCATATACCATTGATTTAACATGCTTCTTATATAAAGATTGAAATTCCCCCAACTATACTTGTGAAAAAGCTACATGTATTCCACCCAAACTTTGAACTGGTTCCCATTTTCTTTTAAAGGATATTACCCACACACACACACACAAAAGAAGTTTTTTATTATGTTTTATTTATCTCAATTGCTACATAACTTACAGGCATAAAACACATAGGTCATTCATGGACCCACTCCCACCATATATTTTAAACTTGTTCACTATAATCAACTTTTTTTCATACAAAAATTTGGTGTTATTAAAGAAATTTTGGCAAGATGTTAACATCTCAAAAATGAATATTTAATTTATAGATCATAGAATTTATGGGAAGCACAAGCTAAAAGATAGGGAAAGATGGCATGTCATTTTAGTTTAGTCATAGGTAACATCAGTAATACTTAATTTTCTTTGCTATATTATGTACTTTAGTGTATATAATAATCTGCAATGTCTTATGCTGTTAGATCTTGCTTACATTTTTGTTTACATACTATTACCAATTAAGAGCCTCTCATAATTTTAAATGATTAATATTCTAGGAACTTAATGGTGAAAGTGGATTAAATTTAATAAATGTGCAGCCAAAGAAGCATTTCTATGGAGATACTCAAGTTTTGAAGAAAGCCTTTGCCTTGGAGTAGTTGAAGCCCGGACTATATGTTCGAATCAATCTTTGCAAAAGACACACTTTATATAGGCTTGAAATCCGATTCTATCAAGACTTGATTCTACAATTTCACTCGATCTCAGCTTTTTCTACTAAATGTCACGTAAGAGCTACAACACAAAGATTCCTTTTTCATAGCTAAGACATTTGGCATAAGACATGCCGCACAATTAGCTAACATCGTTACTAATTTTTAAGAATAATAATTTTTGACTCGACATGATAACTAGACAAGAACCTGAAGTTGTTCAAAAACAGATACACGAAGTTGATCGAAAAATCAAGTCGGATTAGGGTCAAACTGATACTTACTCGAATAATCCAAAGAGGTAAATCTTAAAATTTGAAGTTCCTTTAGAAAATGGGGATCGGAAATTACTATTACTAATATAATAAAGGATAAATTTTATCAACTTAAATTTATGGACGGTGTATTGTATTGCAGTTACGGATTTAAAGTTTACATTCCTTCTCTATTATAATTATAATCGATTAACTACTATTTATCATGAACTTTAATCTTCCAAACAATGACCGTTGACTAATGCCGTCTCTACAAGTTATTACCCTCTTCCGTGTATTTTAGATCTTTTCTTTTGTCTTGGAAAGTGGCAATACGTTTTAAAATTTTTTGAATTTCACTCGCTACATATGTTTATCTTTCTTCGTATATTGGTGGTTGTTAAATCTAATTCAATTGACTAATATCAATTTGGTAAATTCAGTTCAATTTATGTTGTTAAATTTTGTAGCTAGGGTTTAACTTTCGAAAGTGTACTCAAATTTAATGAAACAAACAGTAGATTCAAATATTCAAAAGGAAAACCATTAAAGTACTCATAGAACACATAATCGAAAAAAGTGACATGGCTTGAACTAAACACTAAATTAAATAGATCAAAATTGGGTTGACAAGAAAGTAACACATTATACGAACGACACGAACCTGGTTACCTTTTCTTATAGAGTCAAAATTGGGTCCACATAGATTGTTGTGCTTATTTGTAACGCTCGTATTTATTTCTAAAAATGTGCAACAAGAAATTTATAAAACTTTATAAAATCAGGCTACAACCGGCACAGTAACAAAATAAAACAATTTTCCTTTGGTGTTGCACAAAACAAATACTACCTCCGTCCCATTTTTATTGTCCAGTTTTGACTTTTTAAAGTCTTTCTTTTTTAACTTTGACCTTAAATATTTTTGTTTCGGTTATATCATACTTCATGAAGATTATATCAATGAAATTACATTTAAAACACAATGTATTCATATATTTTGTATCAAATATTATATAACACAAACAAAAATATTTAAGGTCAAAGTTGAAAAAGAAAGACTTTAAAAAGTCAATACTGGACAATAAAAATGAGACGGAGGGAGTAGCATGTCCACGTGGAAGCCTCGTCTGCCACGTGTCTGGAAAAGATAAACAACGGAGAGTGTGAGCTAGAAGCCCATTGAGTAACTCCAAAGAAGCATTACTGCACCATCTTGGCAACGTCTTACAAGGCTAGATGTCGTAGGTAATCCTATCCCGCACGAAGCAGTATGCTACCTCACCTTTATTTGTGACCCCTTCCGGTCATATCATTATCATCATCATTTTGTTGTGATTCCCCAAGGTCAAATTGTACACAGTTCATTTATCACATATTTCACATATACATCAAAGCAATAACTTATAACATGTATACGCATGCAATCAGCTACTTATATCTTTATAACGTGGTATATTCTTATCAATCATACAATACTACATGTTTACCTACTTTAATAAACCAATGACTGTTAACCGACAATTATTTTGAAAACATGTAACTCATCAATTATTAATTATTCATCATCATTAATTCACACATAGTTTCTAGGATTTAATGTAGTCTGAGACATTCAATATTAACATAACATGTGTCTCAATTATGTATTTTATATCACTTATGCAGTCATTCTATATTCACTAGTCAATAACTGATAACAGTCGGTTGATATCATCATATTGCTATCATCATGCAATAATCCCCATATTAGGTCGACTACATACAATTATAAGCAATTACTATATCTAAATATCAGTTGAGGTACTCACATGTAGTTCCGCACCTTAGGTATGTTTCCTTATCCCTTCTTTAGGTCCCCAAGTACTTAGGATTACATACATACCAATCAATACTCCATACAAGTCAAAACACAGCTTACTAAAACACAGGGGATAAAGGCACGCCCGTGCCTTGCGAGGCACACCCGTACCCCCACTCGGGTATGCCCGTGACGAACAGGCACGCCCTGGCATGTCCGTACCTTTTAAAGTACGCACGTGCCTTCTCGGGTACGCCCTTAAGCACAGTTTGTTCTTGAGGGGCACGCCCGTGCCCCTTCTTCCTACAACAATAATTATGAGCAGAACATTCTGTTTCTTAACCAAAACACTTCTAAATCATTTGCAGCCCACTTCTAACACTTTTAATCATCCATATACTAGCTACTAACCATATAAAACAACATATTAACATTTTTATTTATCATAAACATCAAGTAAACTTACTAAATCAATAACTATTCTAAAATACAACATAGTTAACACATGCAATTCTAGACTTGAATCCTTCAATTGATAGGTGTTAATCTCCTCCTGTTAACATCTAATCCAACTTCCAAAATTGTTGTCCAAATTCAGAGTATAAGTATTTGTGTATGCTAGTGTTTGCAATGAAAAATGAAAGAAGCAAGAAAGGAAAAGAAGAAAAGAAGGTGAGGGAAATGACAAGGAGGTTGATGCCGACTCTATGAGTCGGTGTCATCTTCTACCAGGTATTCCGTTCCTCTTTTCGATATACAACTCACTCATACGGTATCTGATGATCTCAATGAGAATATATCTGGAACCATCACGTAATACCTAATAGTTAATAGCTTCTATCCATATTTCTCGACTTTTATTTGGTAACATATTTAATCACATTTAATAAATTTGGGATGTTTCATTATTAATTAGGATCAAGACGTTTACACTAAGTCAAAAGGAATTTCTTGTGGTTAAAACTTAAAACGCTATCTCTTCTTATATATCGATTAGCCTAACCGCCTATGGATTCTATGTTTATTGGATAGCTTAACGGTTATGTTGGTATTTAATATACAACATTATGGACATTTTCTTAATTGGTACATGCACTAGTCTTATTGACATGGGCGGAAGCCGAAAGCTTTTCACTGAACCAAGTGAAATTTTTTTATTTATTTATAATTTTAGTGATTTTTTAATATAATTTAGTTAAAATTATAGTAATGAACCCATGTTATTAACTTTAGCCATGAACCCTTTAAGCTATACCTTTAACTCCGTCCATGTTTTTGAGACGATCAATGTACCAAGATGTAGAATTCTTAAATAAGGTAGGTTTAAAGTGAAGAATCATCACTAGCCTAATTAGAACGTTCTAGAATGTCCTAGAATATTCTAGAATGTCCTAGAATATTCTAGAATGTTATAGAATACTCCGGAAGGTTCTAGAATATTCAAGAATGTCGTGAAAGACCCTAGAAGGTTGTGGAACATTCTAGAAGACCGTGGAAGACTCTGGAATGTTGTAGAACATTCTAGAAGACCATGGAAGAAGGTGGAATGTCCAAGAGTTATCTACAATACCGTAGAATATTCTAGAATCTTGTAATAGATATAGATGGTAGTAGAATGTTCTAGAATAGTAACAAATGTATAGGAAGATCTAGAATCTTCCGATGAAGAGGTAGAAAAACACCTATAAATAGGGATGGAGCTCATTTGCTCAATATCACCACAAAAACCAACTAAAGAACCCAAGACACAATCTAAGAGAGTATTCGTGTAGTAGTCTCTAAAGAAAAGTGTACATTCTTCTTAAAGTGGTCTTAATAGAAAAAGTATTTGTTGTTGTAAGAAGAAGTGTCATACTCAACATAAAGCATGCCAAGTTTGAAGATCTTAAAGGTAGGTTTTGTTCCAATTTTAAATGCGATAACTTGCCCTAAGGAGATTATCCAACCATTTCATTACGAAGACTTTAAAGCTAGCGAGTCCGATGTTACATGTACGGTGTCGATACCAAACTTATATGGTCTAGTAATAACTACTATTAAAGGGATTTTTAAAATACTAATTATTAATTAATTAAATTACATATATACATGATCAAGACATTTAAATTTGTTTAGATTGACAATTCTTGGCGAGGAAGATTTAGGGTAAGATTTGTAATGTTTGGTGATGTCATTTGGAGGCAGGCAAGGTAACATCAGTTTGATAATGAGATTTACTTTATGGTGTTTTTTTCTTAATAATAATTCTTAATTTTGGATTATTTAATAATAAATATTTAATTAATTAGTGCACCACTCACTCTTGTTTATCATAATAATAATTGTCCTCGTCAAAGACGTGCCATTGGCTTAACTAAGATTACAAAACTCATCATCACTTAAACAAATCTGATCCACTCCATTAAGACCACACTTTCACCTATTAACACTTTCGCTCCCTCAACTTTCACTTTTTTTTAAAGGACCGTGTATTACTTAAGTAATGATAAAACATATATGTATTATTCTCTCAAATATTTTAATCATAAGAGGTGGAGACAGAGTAGACTGAAAGGTGTCAGACCCTCTCCCCCACCTAATTAGCTCAAGGTTTTATATATATTATAAGCTCAGTCAAGTCACTTTTTGTTAAGCAATCCTCGATTAAAAATGGAAGCTAGGGACGAAGGCCTTAAAGGGTAAAGTAGCAAATTGCCTTTGAGGGTTTGGAGATTTTGTTAGTTTATTCACTTATTCTCGAGATGTTTTTCATGATATTTCTATTCCGCTACAAATATATCAATTGATAATTTATTCTCTGTTTCGATAGTCTATATGTGTGTCGTTTTAATTTGAATATAAATGTTGTTTTTTAATTTATAAAAACATAAAACAGGCGGTATTAGTCCATCAATGAATCTAAAAACTAGAAGCAAGTTGTTCACGTGGAATTTGAATTTAAATAGAAATAATCCTCACTATCTGAGTTTATAATATTGAATTATAAAATTCATTATAATGAAGAAGTTTTTATTAATGGAATCGTGAGTCGTTTTCATTGAGTTTGTAATGAACATTTTTTTTATTAAATGATTGAATCATCAATCATTAGTCAATGCTGGCGAATTAATCGTTATTATCTTTACTCTAGCTTAAACTCTTAAACTTTAAGTATTTTAAATTTACTAAATTACCATTCATATAAGTTAAATGAAAACTATTAAACGGAGTAACTATTAAACAGAGTTAGAAATATTCTTACGTTCTATTTTAGTAACTTTACATTTCATATTTAATTATTTTAAAAATGATCTCATAAACAAAATTTTCATTTTTAAATTCTATGATATGATATATATTTTTAACTTAATTAATGAAAAATATGTATAAGTAAAACTCATAAATTTGAATAACCTATAACCACAATTTATAAACATTTTTAAATAGCTCATATAATCAAGTAAAATATAATAAATATCTATTATTTTACTCTATTTTCTTAATTTCTTAATATTAAATAGTTTCAAATTTTTAATCTCCATTATGTATATTTATGCAATTTATAGTAGGGATTTTTTTATAGTAAGGATCTTGTTTTTAGAAAGTTTCAATTTATAGTAGGGATTTTTTTGTCACACCGTATTACGTGAATACCATACCCTTACGTCTTGAAAATATACATGTTATCGGATAGAAATTATCTAGTTACCACCGCATTGCGCCGGTAACATGCTAGTATTACTTTAAAGGTTCAAAATATTGTTTTAGTTAGTACTTTGTTGGCAAACCGATTTATTTTAGCAAAATTTAGGTATTATTTTAACACGATATTTCTTCTCTTTAAACGAACTTTCATTATTTATTTGTATTGCAAATAATCAAACTTCTTTACGTCATTCATATATTATGGATATGATTAGTATTTTTATAAAGGAGGTCCTCTTATATAAAAATCCTAACTACGTCCCTAATAATTATACAATTATTTAAATCATAACTAAATTTATATGTTTCAGTTTTATATTTATAAGATAACATAATATAATATTACTGCTTTAGTGCCTGTGAATCCATAAGCAATTAAGCAGTCATCAGGATTGCCACCGAAAGTGGATTGTAACTTAACATAGCATAGTTCTTTAGTGCCATTGAATTTCAAATGTCATATTCATGAATTATTTAAGCAATTGAAAAATAGAATTAATTATTGAAAAATAAAGTAAAAATAAAACTGGAGGGTATATGAAGAAAAGATGGTGTGGTTTGAAATGTGACGTGACAATATGAATGGGATATTCAAGCTTCCACGATCAATTTCAAGTAATGTCAAATTATAGTTTGTTATTCATTAAAATTTTCAAGGCTCCTTTCACCTTCTTTAATTGTATAGAGGTTTTTTCTTTCACTCTTACCTTTTTTTCTTGGAACATTCCTTTCTTTCGTAATTAGTTAATTTTTATATATTTATGTAATTCTTTAATGTTCTTACACACACACACACATATATATATATAAATTGGATCAATAAAGACCCCCCCCTTAAACAAAGTCACCAAGGTCCCATTCCTGGCCGTTAGATCGATCAAATCAATGGTTCAGATCTATAATGCCATTATTGTAAATAAATAAACAATTATAAGATTTAATTTTAGAAATAAGGGTAATATGGTGAAAGCCCCCCTTTTTTTAATTTTTTTATCCCTTAGATCTTTAAATGGACCATAACTATTTCAATTTTTTGAATTTGAGCAAAAAAATTATACCAATCTTCTCATTTTTTAATCATCTTTCAAACGAGACCACTCTTCCTATATTTCTGAAAAAAAAATTCGACGAAAAATGACGAAAATGATGAAATTAATCATTTTCGTGACCTGCTGTTATATCACATAATAGCAGGTCCCGAAAATGATAAATTCTGTCATTTTCATCATTTTCGTCACCTGCTGTTACATGATATATAAGGGGACACGAAAATGATTAAAATGACGAAATTTTTATCATTTTCGAGACCTGATGTTTTAAGTCACATATAAGGGGACACGAAAATGATGAAAATGACGAATTTTATCATTTTCGTCATCTGATGTTAAGTTATAAAGAAGGGACAGCCGAAAATGATAAATTTCGTTATTTTCATCATTTTCAGGACCTGTTGTTTAAGTAATATATAAGGGGGGACACGAAAATGATGAAAATGACGAAATTTTATCATTTTCGTCACCTGCTGTTAGATGATATACAAGGGGCACGAAAATGATAAATTTCGTCATTTTCATCATTTTTCGGACCTGCTGTTTAAATGATATATAAGGGGGGACACGAAAATGATTAAAATTACGAAATTTATCATTTTCGTCACCTGCTGTTATATCACATAATAGCAGGTCCCGAAAATGATAAATTTTGTCATTTTCATCATTTTCGTCACATGCTATTACATGATATATAAGGGGACACGAAAATGATTAAAATGACGAAATTTTTATCATTTTCGGGACCTGATGTTTAAGTTATATATAAGGGGACACGAAAATGATGAAAATGGCGAATTTTATCATTTTCGTCACCTGATGTTAAGTTATATAGAAGAGGCAGCCGAAAATGATAAATTTCGTTATTTTCATCATTTTCAGGACCTGTTGTTTAAGTAATATATAAGGGGGGACATGAAAATGATGAAAATGACGAAATTTTATCATTTTCGTCACCTGCTGTTAGATGATATACAAGGGCACGAAAATGATAAATTTCGTCATTTTTTATCATTTTCGGGACGTGCTGTTTAAGTGATATAGAAGGGGACACGAAAATGATGAAAATAACAAAAAATTATCATTTTCGTCACCTGCTGTTACGTGATATATAAGGGGCAACCGAAAATGATAAATTTCGTCATTTTTAATCATTTTCGTGCCCTTATATATCATATAACAGCATGTGACGAAAATGATGAAAATGACAAAATTTATCATTTTCGGGACCTGCTATTATGTGATATAACAGCAGGTGACGAAAATGATTAATTTCGTCATTTTAATCATTTTCGTCATTTTTTGTTGAATTTTTTTTCCCAGAAATATAGGAAGAGTGGTCTCGTTTGAAAGAGGATTAAAAAAATAAGAAGATTGGTATAATGTTTTTGCTCAAATACAAAAAATTGAAATAGTTATGGTCATTTAAAGATTTGAGGGTAAAAAAAATAAAAAAAATGGGTTTTTTATAAAGGCTGGAGCATGCGTGGTTTTTTTATCAAAATTTTAATTTCCCATCTTGCCCTTTTAGATGAGTGGCTGAGATTGAGACTTTGGGGTTTTTTTAAGGGGGGTTTCTATTGAACCTAACCCTATATATATATATATATATATATATATACACACACACATACTAGCATAGTACTCGCGCAATGCGGCAACGACAAATAATTCTCACTCGATAACATGTCTATTTTCGATAAAGTAGGGGTACTATTCACGCATTATGATGATGTTGAATAATTTAATCCGCAGCATCTATATTTTTTTCTACTTTTCAATTTTTTATTGCTTTAAATATTTATTAATTTTTATTTAATTTGTTTTAATATCTTATAGGTTACAAATTAATTTGTATTGACTTGACTTTTTAAAACATCATTTATTATGGAATGCTTAGTTATTAAAATGGTAATTAAGAATATATATAATTAAGTCTATTTCGTACATTTCCTTTTAGGTTTAAATGATGGTATATTAGTAACTTCTTGTTACTTAATTTTTAAGAGTTTAAGCAAAAGTGTTAAATGTTTTATAATATAGTGTGTGTGTGTGTGTGTATATATATATATATATATATATATATATGGTAGGGATATTGTAAAAAGAGAATTAAGGTACAAAGAGTAAGGAGAAATGCTCAGCCATTCAATTTCCTATAACCGCACCTATAAAAATGGCTTTTTTCTTTTTTTATTAATTATAAAAAAATACACAAAAGGGCATAATTGAACTTTTAAAAATTTAATTTCCTGATATTTAGGACACAGATTTTATCATGTTTCTCCAGAATTATTTTGATGCACATCGTTCTCCACTGATGCACATTCATCATTCATACAATATATGATTAAAGATCATCATCATTCAAAACCAATTGATAAACACAATCCATATCGACACATAAGAAATCATGAAGAAGAAAGTGATGCACAACTAGTTTCTATAGAAACAATTGATACACATGAGGTTTTTATCAAGAAAATTATTATAGTACAAATGATAATAATTTAGAAAATTATGAATCCAAATAT
The DNA here is from genome assembly GCA_947179395.2 of Pulicaria dysenterica. Taxonomy (NCBI): domain Eukaryota; kingdom Viridiplantae; phylum Streptophyta; class Magnoliopsida; order Asterales; family Asteraceae; genus Pulicaria; species Pulicaria dysenterica. The sequence goes on from OX359291.1 coordinate 16,563,977, forward strand.
TAACAAATACAAAAGCCTCTATTCGATGAACATCAAAGATTTAAATTATCTAATACAAAAAAATATATAAAATAATTAAAACTCTCAATTAACAGGCTAACTGACATATATTCAACCCATTGTGATATTGTGGAACATACGGCGGAGATGCAACGAACGAGCAGACGGAGTTTCAAAATTGATGTTGTAGTTCAAAAAAAAAACAGACCTTGGAAACAACGAAGCGCTAAATCTGTGGTATATATAAGATACGTACATAAATACACGACATCATCGATAAAAATCTGAGTTTGTGTATTTGGAGTTGAAATCGTTTTAATTTAGTCACGTCGACGTCACATGGAGATTTGAAGAAATTGACACGATGCCGCTAACCGGTTATGATTGGTAATCTCCACACCTCCGGCGACGTTAATCAACCGGAATTATCTATCTTAATACAGCGACGGGGTATGGTTGGCGGTTGTAATCGGCAGACCGTAGGTGTAGTTTAGCCATCATCGATTATCGATGCACCACATGGGTCGACGAGGATCTGAAAGGGGTAAGGAGTGGGTCGGCGGCAGAATGAGGGTAGGGCAACGAGGGTTTATAATTTTCACAGATAATTAGGAATGATCCACTTTAAAAGGAAGAGAGATAAATTATTTACAAAGATACCTAAACTACCCTTTAACTGCTTATGCCATGTGTCATCTCCACATTTCCCCCTACATTATGTATCTTAATTCTCTTTTTATTTGATCTCAATTATATATATATATATATATATATATATATATATATATATATATATATATATATATATATATATATATATAATACTAGCATTGCACCCGCGTAATGCGGCGGCTATGACAATAGTTTGTGCTCGATAATATGTTTGATTTAAAAAGTAGGGTATGATATGTGAAATACGATGTTAGTCAACATATCCATGTATTTTCTACATTTTCTGATTTCTTTACTTCTTTTCTACAATCAACCATTATATTAGTTGTTAAAATAGTTTTTGAAAAACAACTAAAAAAATATTATTATTGAATAATTAGAGAAAAATATATTATAACCTTAAAATTGTATTGATGTAAGTAATTTAGCCATAATGAGATAAATTAAATAACTTTTGTGATGTTTAATGATTTATTAAAGTAATAATTGTCTTAAATTAGTTTAGATAATCAAGGGAATGATTGGTTAGGCTATTGTTTTAAGTGTTTGTATCTTAAGCAAAAAAATTTGTACTACTTAAAATTAAGTAGTCTTAAAATTTTTAAGAGAGAGAAAACTAAATGCTATATAATGTAGTGTGTGTGTGTGTGTATATATATATATATATATATGATATGATTGTGTGCATAACCGTCGAACCCTGATGTCACGTCCAATGCCATAAGGCAATCAAGGGTCACACCTGTGAGGGCATGTAATCCGAGAAGTAATGCAACCACAAGTGGGAGAACGATTTAATAACAGTTAGTTATAAACCAGTGTTAGTAAGTTGTGGTTTTAACTTACGGAGAGAATAAATTACCAAGTTAATTAATTAACAAGGAAATATATATTTATTAGTTAGTAAATATATATTGTTAATTAATAATATTCAAGATTAATAATTTAAGTTTAAATTATTAATTTTGGATAAGGATTAATAATAAAGAAAAGTTATCCTAATTCAAGATAAGGAAACATTCAAGAAGGTTTCCTAATATAATCCTAAATCCTATTCTTATAAATAGGAGATTATATGGTGAATTAGGGGTTAATCATTCTATGGAATTAGAAAAGAAAAATTCTCTCCTCCTCTCTCACTATTGTTCTCGACCGAGAACACAAAGAAGAAAAAATCGAGCTTCGGTTTTTGGTTCGATCACAAGTTGTGGTGGTCGTGATTCATGGTTTGCTCACCCTTCTAGCGGGATCTCGTTTTTCCTCATCACGGGTGGATTATTACTTGAGCAACTCTAAGGTAAGAAAAGGTATGATATCCATATTCTTCTTCTTGTTCTTGTTTGATGATCGAGTATATATTATATATATACTAGTACCGATCGATATATATATATACATGTTTGTGATAAACAAAGATTCTAACCCTTTAGGGTTTTTGGGTTGATAATCATTCAAGTTCCGCTTTGTGAATAATTACAGTTTTTTATTTTCATCCTTAAGTCGGTTCAAACCAGTTTGAGTTTGAAACAGTATGACACATAGGACATAGGAGGTGATATAAAACCCAACAGTGGTATCAGAGCCATGGCTCAGTTTATCACATTGTATTATATATTGTTTGATTTATTTATTTGTTCTTGTTCTTATATATATATAATCGAAAAGTAGGGATTAACAAGTTTTTGTTAATCTCAGTTTATAAGTTTTAATATTCGAACATTTAGATTTGAATATTGAAAGATTTTATAGCTTTTAGTTTTTAATCAGAAAGGTTAAATCAGTTAGGTTTAACCGGTTAAAGAATTAAAACTATAAAGGTAAATTTTTCGTTTATGTATATATATATTTTGTATATGTCGATTTTGTATGATACGAATATTAATCAGTTTGGTTAATATTGTTTTAAAGTTTTTAATCTAAACTAGTTTAGTTTTAGATTAAAGGATAAACTTTATAAGTTTTTGAAATCCTAGTTATTATCAACAAGTTATGTTGATAAGGATGTTTAAAGTTTAAATATTTAAAACAAGTTTTTGTTTTAAAAGATAAAGGTTTGAACTTTAAATAAGATAAGGATTACTAGATATTAATTTTGATATATACATATTTATTGTTCATATAATTGTTTTCGGTTTTTATTTTTGGTCGGAAAAGTCACCGGACCACCGGCGGCAGCCCCTTTGCAGCGGCGGTCCAGCAGCGGTGGTCCAAGGGTGGTGAAGGACCGGCGGTTGTGGCCCAGTTGTGACAGCCCAGGAACACTAGCCCAGTAGCAACAGCCCACGGCCCAGCTCTCGGAGGGCCAACAAGATCGCGGCGCGATCCAGTTTGAGATCGCGGCCAAGGTCCATCTCGTCCGAAGCACGGCAGGCCCAATGTGAGGTCCAACAGCAGCCCAGTTGCAGCGGCTTGCTGTTTTTCATTATTTACGGCCCAGGTTGGATTCGACCCAGTTATGGTCGGCCCGGTTAGTTTCTTGATCAATTCTTATATCAAGGCCCAATAGAAAAAGTTTTTTTTTGTTCTTTAATTAAATCCTTTTTAATTGTTGGTTTTAGAACTTAAATCTTTTGTTTATATAATTGGGATTGTGAAATTGTTCTTGAACATGGTGGGATTCTCGGCCCAGTTAGGAAAAACCGAGAATGGGCTCTTGGACCAAAGGCTATGCGTTATATATACCGTTTGTATTTTTTAGGACGCATAATTCGGAATAATTAAATAATACAAGATTGTATATATATGTATTAGTTTTACGGACTTATAATTAGTATATACATATATATAAATTATGGTTAAAAGAATTATTTTAACTAGTTAAGTTAAAATAAAGGATTATTATATTTTTGGATTAAAATATAATATTTAACCGTAATAGTGTATTATTGTTGAACAAAGTTAACAAGGACAATTTGTAATCAATTAGGTGTTTTTGGAATAAAACACATTTGGTGTGATAGTTATTATACCAATAGTTTAATAATTGATTAAAAGGTTGACAAAGTTTTTGTCAAGTTTTCTCGTCTTAATTAATAGTTTAATTAATTGAGAGGTAACGAGAAAACAATATGTTCTTGCTATGGTTGGACATGTAGGTTATAGATTTTGCCAACTTAGACCTGTGGTTGTGTTTTTTCATTTCTGTATTTTTTTTGGTTTTGAAGAGGCATGCGTGCCACTTACAACCCCTTTTATAATGTAAAAGTAATAGAATAGGATTTCATGTATTCTAGTTTAGTTTGTTGTAACCAAAACCAAGGACGAAGATCTATCAAGATGGAGTTTTTTCAAAGATGGATGAACAAGATGGAATTGCTCGGGTCAAGACCGGAGGTGTCAAGGCCAGTGTGAGAAAGGAGACTAAACACAAGATCAAGCCGCGGGATCTAGCTTTGTCTAGTTTGTCCTTAGTTAACCCCTTAGGACATAGTTGACAAAACTATAACAAGTTTATTATCTGTGTGGTTGTGCTTTACTTTTATGATTTTTATGCGACTATAAAATTAAAGCAGGAGGTTAATAATAGTTTTTATTAATCAGAGGTAAAACCACGGCATATGATAAAATTGGAATACGACAACAGTTTTATAAAATTAAATATTTTATGATTGTCGTATCAGTATTTTAAAACAGTTTGTTTTAAGGTGGTTTTATCATAAGACGTATTATGTACCTAGTTCAAGGTATACTAAGATATACGGATCTTAAAACAGATAGTTTTAAAATGGTTTTACAAACTGGAAATCAAGTTTTTCAAACCTGGATAAAACCCAAGAAAATCTTAGATCAGTGTGCTACCCACTTAATGGTACACCTTTGCTGTTAAACGGTACTCGGGTGTCGGAAGTGCCCAAACCTTGAGTACCCGGGTTCAAACCATTGCGGGAAAGGGTATGAAAGGTTATGCGATAATCGGGAGTCCCGGCCAGAATTCATATTGTCTTAGGTGGTGCGATCTATTTTGGTGATAATCGGGAGTCCTGGCCCAAAATGCACTAGAGTAGAGTTAAACATACTAAATTTTGTCTTAGTACTCTACAAGGTTCTAGGAATCGTATCAGATAGGTACGATTAGTACAGGGTGTTACCTACCAGAAATAGCATGATTTGGCGGGAAGTGCCCAAACCTTGCGTCAAGTGTGTGAAATATGGATCCTAGGGCTAATACTTATCATTTAAGGGTTTTTATCGATTTGTATTAGCAAAGTCTATTGTGTGTTACTAATTGAACTACATGATTGAGATTGTAGATGGCAAACGCATCCAACACTAATAACCTCTTACTCCATTCTATCCTTGAGAAGGATAAGCTCGCCGGACCTAACTTTCTCAACTAGGAGCGCAATCTTCGGATCGTGCTCAGGCATGAGAGAAAGTGGTATGTCCTCGAGGAGCCGGTGGGAAATGCCCCAGCCAATAGTGTATGAGCATGATGGAAACATCGGCTTATGACATGATCCGCCAGTTGAGGGACATGTTTCAGGAGCAGGTTCGTACAGGACGGTACGATATCACGAGGGCTCTTAATACTTGCAAGATGGCTAAGGGTACTTCGGTTAGTACCCATGTCATGAATATGAAAGGGTAGATGGACCACCTAGAAAGGCTTGGACACCCAATACCGTTGCAGCTGGCAACGGATATGATGCTTAACTCGTTGTCTGATGACTATAAGCCTTTCATAGTCAACTACAACATGAACAACATGGAGAAATCCATAGCTGAGCTTCATTCGATGCTCAAGATAGTTAAGTCTAATATGGGTACTAAGTCCAAAGATATTCTCATGGTAGATAAGGGGAGTAGTAATAAGAGGAAGGGGCGCAGCGGCAGGGGCATGGGTAAAACCAAGCCAGGACCATCTGCACCCAGGGCCAAGGTAAATAGCAATGGCAAGGGCAAGAGATTTAAACCGAACAAAGCAAAATTCTGAAAATTTGTGCTTTAAGTACGGTGAAATTGGCCAGTACAAGGTCAACTGCCCGAAGCGTCACGAATGTGGTGTTTGGTCTAACACCACAAGTAGCTTCGGTGACTAACTTCAGTATTTGCTTTCAAGTAGTGTTTGACATTTGCAAATCGTTTATTGCAATAGGTCAGTGAAAGCGAAAGGTGCCAAGAATGCAAGGATCACACTTGAAGAAACAAGGATATTAATAATTCATAGTTGAAAATATTTTTCTATTTCAAAGCTGTTTTTAAAATATTAATGAATTATTTAGTGACATATTTGCACGTGGTTTGTGATTATATCTAGTCAAGTTTGACTAGAGGTTAACTAACAAGTCAAAGTTTTTGACTTATTAGTGGTTGAGATATATCAATATTAATTGCTCATAGAATTACTTGAATCAACACGGTTGGTGTTGTTGATTAGAAGGTTTATCTAATCGAGTAATTATAAGAATTTATGAAAACAAGTTCAAGGTTTGAACTAGTATTAAACATTTGAAATAATAGTTATTATTTCTGGGAATGTGTTTAAGGATAAAACATTGGTGAGCATGATTATAATGGATATTATAATCAAGGGTACTCACATGTTTAAAATAAGAATCCGTACAAGTGTGTTATACTTGTAGTCATGTAAAGTTTCGAGAAGCCAATTTCCGTAATAGGAAATAGTGGGTATGTGGAAAACCCAAGTCTAAGGTTTCGTCGATTTTAAGATTCTTATTCAAAATCTAAGTTTTAGATTTATACTTAAAATCAGTATTTTGACTTTTGTGTCAAGTTTAACCAAGTCAATAAGGTATTTTAAGTAATGCTATGTTTTCATAATAGTCGGTGGAAGCAATTGACCAACGCAACGGTATTTATCAATTTTGATAAATTAAAATATATATGTATATTTGCGTAGAAGCTAATAAGTGTTTTGGATAAACACAACAAATATTAGCTTGTTGAATTTCAAGAACGTATATAATTTTAATGACGGGTTTTTTGAGGATTCAAAATGGTCCAGGTGTTAGGACTAGTCCTAGGATGTCATAATTATATATTGAAATTTGATGTCACCAATATTAATATATAAAAGAATTATGTGTTGAAAATAATAAACAGCATATTAGATAAGTGTGTATACACTAAGTATCTAATATTGTTTGCGGGTTAGTGTAAACAAAAGGTTTATTATTTTAGTCTATTTCTTGGAATAGAAAAGTTTTATACATCTACAATGTAACTAGGCATAGTTGCGGGATAATTTTATATATTCAGGAACAAGGAGTTAATCCAGTTCTCTAAGTTCAGGGAATATGATAAAATTAAAAAGACTAGACTTGTTTTCAAGGTTTGCGGAAAACAAATCATCTAGCAAAATGAGTGGGAGCACTAGTTAGTGCATACTTGTTTTTAGTTCATAGTAATGTTATGGTTTCAAGAAGTGATCCGTGATAAGTCCACTTAAACCAACATAGTAACGCAAATAGACACCGTGAATCGAGTCGATAAAATGGAAGAAATTATGCATCTTTATTCCAGGGTGGAATATGGAGGATACAGAAATTAGTTTCGTTGCTCTTCACTTTTTTGTATGTTTTGGTAATATCCATGAATAAAAGCTTTTTATTCAAAATCTTGTCCGTGACTACCTATCTTGGTAGGAACCTCGATTAGGGAGGTAATAACGTCATTGTAGTCCTTGGTGGAGATTCATAGTGATTGAAGATAGCTACCAGGAGTGTAGGCCAAGGATGTATGGGTATTCACCAGGGGTGTGAATACTGGATAATGACATCGTGAAGAATACAGCGTGGTCAACGAGTCAAAGGTATTCGTCACATAGGTTGTCCTCAAGCCTAAGATATTTGGTTTGAGATGCGTGGACTTTTGGCATTTGGATCGCACCTAACGCTACGCCGTAACTGGGTAGCTATAACGAGCGTATCTGGTGTCAGCGGAAAGCGTGTTGCCAAATGCAAGTATGCGAGAGGCATTCTGCACCTCCTTTTTAAGAGAGATGATTCCGGGCCCCTTCACTGATCTAGACTGTAGAAGTGCATAGCCATGCCCAAACGAACTGATTTGTTCTTTGTCGTTTATCACATCAGTCGAAATCGGATAGTCGAGAAAAGTTTATGAGTGTTCAGAGTTGACTCATGCCATGATCACACTCACAATCGAAACATCGTCATGCAGAGGGAAAATCCTAAAGTATACCCGATCATAAGACAGGGGGTTCTTATGAAGTTTTATTATAAAACAGTTAGTTTTATAAATTATAAAATAGTTTTATTTTATAAGGATTTAATTATCACACCTGGGTATAAGAATTCTTATCGCTTGGTTAACCTAAGGACTTGTCAAGAGGTATCCTTAGGCCAGTGTCATCAAGGTACCCTGTAGGGGTGTTCAAAAAAACCGAGTAACCGAGAAACCGACCTGCCCCGCGTGAACCGAAACCGAAAAAACCGATACCCGTAAAACCCGCGACCCGAAAAACCCGAAAACTAGGGTACCCGCTAAACGCGGGGCGGGTACGGTTTTTAAATTTTGATATCCGCGGGTACCCGCCCCGCCCCGTATGCTTTAAGATATATATATATATATATATATGTATATATGTATGTATATTGTTTAATATGAAATAACAAAGCCATTAGAAAAAACTTAAATTCCTCAAAACTACCTAACTTACTTCTAGTAGCCCATACCGTCTCCCCCACTTCATTTTTTAGTTTTGATATAGAGAATTTGCAAGCCTACAACTATCAAGAGTTCAAAATGGAGACACTGAAATCGATTAGAAGTGTCAACTTTGATCATATCGTTTTTTTTGTTTTTACGAGGTTCTAATCGAAGATTTGTTTGATTTCTACTAGTGATTTATTCATTATTGTTGAATTTTTTCTACCGTTGTTTATTGTTATATTATGAATCTAAACTTGTTGAAAACATCAAAAATCAAAAAAGTTCAATTTTAGGGTACCCGTGACCCGAACCGTGAATACCCGCCTCCCTTCGGGTACCCGCACAACGGGTACCCGCTGCTTGCGGTTCGGTTTCGGTTTTTGAAATTAGATACCCGCCCCGCGGTTACGGGTTACAAAAAAGCCACTACCCGCCCCGCCCCGCCCCGTGAACACCCCTAGTACCCTGGTTAACGGCAAACACAAGTGGGAGTCTGATAGGATTTGTGTGCATAACCGTCGAATCCTGATGTCACGTCCAATGCCATAAGACACTCAAGGGTCACACCTGTGAGGGCATGTAATCTGAGAAGTAATGCAACCACAAGTGAGAGAACGGTTTAATAACAGTTAGTTATAAACCAGTGTTGGTAAGTTATGGTTTTAACTTACGGAGAGAATAAATTACCAAGTTAATTAATTAACAAGGAAATATATATTTATTAGTTAGTAAATATATATTGTTAATTAATAATATTCAAGATTAATAATTTAAGTTTAAATTATTAATTTTGGATAAGGATTAATAATAAAGAAAAGTAATAAAGATAATATATATTATAATTATATATATATATATATATATATATATATATATATATATATATATATATATTAATTATATATATTGTTTTCTAATATTATTATTAATAGTTTAAACTTGATGATTAAGTTATCCTAATTCAAGATAAGGAAACATTCAAGAAGGTTTCCTAATATAATCCTAAATCCTATTCTTATAAATAGGAGATTATATGGTGAATTAGGGGTTAATCATTCTATGGAATTAGAAAAGAAAAATTCTCTCCTCCTCTCTCACTATTGTTCTCGACCAAGAACACAAAGAAGAAAAAACCGAGCTTCGGTTTTTGGTTCGATCACAAGCTGTGGTGGTCGTGATTCATGGTTTGCTCACCCTTCTAGCGGGATCTCGTTTTTTCTCATCACGGGTGGATTATTACTTGAGCAACCCTAAGGTAAGAAAATGTATGATATCCATATTCTTCTTCTTGTTCTTGTTTGATGACCGAGTATATATTATATATATACTAGTACCGATCGATATATATACATGTTTGTGATAAACAAAGATTCTAACCCTTTAGGGTTTTTGGGTTGATAATCATTCAAGTTCCGCTTTATGAATAATTACAGTTTTTTATTTTCATCCTTAAGTCGGTTCAAACCAGTTTGAGTTTGAATCAGTATGACACATAGGAGGTGATATAAAACCCAACAATATATATATATATATATATATATATATATATATATATATATATATATATTTGGGAGGGTTTAAATGAGAACTCTCTTTTTTTTTACGAAAAATACGAAAACCAATCCGATCATTGAGTAAAATAAATTAGTGGCTAATAATATTGAGGATTAATGAGTGACTCATTAATGACGTATTAATAAGGTGTATTTTGGGCAAATCAAGTCTTGCACATTAATGATGGTCTATCTGGACGCAATTCAATGTTCGGGAAAATATATAAATGACTTAAGTACCCCTATTAATGAGTCTTTAATTATGTTACATATAGTTCTAGTATAGAAAAAAACAGTTCTCGTTTGAAATTTTCCATATATTATATAGAAGGTAGGGATATTGTAAGAGTTAAATCTTTGTAAGAGGTGTAAGAGGGATTTTGAGCCATTAGATTTTATCAAAGTCAACTAAAAATGATCAAAAGCTAACTTATTGTAACTGTCAATTTAATAAAGTTTTAAGGTAGATTAGGATATCTAAAACTATTAATAACTCCTACAATCACGTCTATTCCTAATTAAGAATTAATAAAAACTAGATGATACAATTTTACTAAATATAATGAGAATCATAAGGCACAACTAATAAGATACAGTGAAATACATAAACAAACTACATAGTAATGATACAGAGCTTCTAGGACTATGATTTACAACACACTAAATTAATGAATAAAAGAAAATCCATTTAAGATACTTCAACAATAAGAAAACCCATTTGAGATATAGACAACCAAGTTAATGAATAAAAAATAAGAAAACCTATTTAATATTCAGAAATGATACATAAAGAATTTCATAGTCATAAACACTCTGATATACAACCTCCAAAATTGATGAATGAAAAAAATTATGGACAACCTTGAACAAATGATCATCAATTATACAATTAATCACACATACGAAAAATATTAAAAATTGAATCATAAAAACTAATGCAAAAATCACCATTAACAAATTTGATGCTCAAATCATCAAGCTATTCTTCATATACAAACCCTCAAATTTGTATTTAATGAACACTATCAATTCAGACTTAGAAAACCAATATACATACATTTGATGAATAAAACAAAACAAAAAAATTGATGAATGAAGGGAGTTTATGAATCAGTTCATGTTCATCAGACTTAAACCCTATCAAAATAGACGGTGCTCACAAGTCACCGATGAATATACCACTTCTCCTTGTTTATGCCAAAAAATCAAATCTTTATACCTTCAAACTATCGTGAAGTTGAAGAAGAAAGCTGATGAGTACTATAGTGATGGTGGTTGATGATGAGTGCTATAACGACTAGGAGGTGGTGGATAAGGATTAAAAAGATAATTTTTTATTACCATCAAACCTGATATGTGCACCTTTAATTACACATTCAAAATCCGAGTATAGCGGGTGTCAAAACCAACAGAAGTTGATATTACCCTCAAAATCCAAATCTTTTCAAAGCATCGGATGATATTATTACCGTCAAACCAGAGATGCTGGTGCCATTATCTTACAGTCAATCAGTTTTATTAGCTTCGAACAAAAAAGGGTGGTGGTTGGCGATCGTACCTTCGCATAAGAAATGGCGGCGGCGGGTAGGGTTATTAGAAAGATAGAGGATGGGAAGAGAGAGTCGTTGTAGTTTTGGTTTTCTTACGGTCAACGATGATAACACCGGTGGCCGCTTAACTTATCATCTTCGATCCGTCAAAATCAGCATCCTCGTGCATGGCAGCTACTATAGATGAATAAAGGCGGACCGCTTGAATTTTACACGGAAACCGAAGTTCAAAGCTTCCATGAGTAGTCAGTGCCAATCTTTACTGGTCAGCATAGCCTTGCCAAGGCTAAGGTTGAGGGTAGAGAAGCATTAGGCCATGCAATTGGACAAAATGTGCTATGGGCAGTAGCTATTGAGCTGTGGAATGTGTTGGTAAGGGCGAGTCCAGATGCATCTGCAGTGGACTCGGAATGCTCCCATAAAGATGCCCGAGCTGTCGTTGACGCTGATAGGTGAGGAGAGAAAAACAAAGCAATGTCAACCATCTGTCAAGGAAATAGAACAAACGGATCTTGTAGGAAGTGGCACAGGAACTTCTATCTACCATAAGGTAGAATACTACCGAATTCATTCTACTGAAGCGTAACCTTTAATAAATAGATGTCGGTCGTACTTGTGATGGTTCCCATGGGCCTAATTGAAAATGAATCGAATTATTAATTGTGTCATAAAGGCCCTTATGGGGCAATTACTTAAAAGTACATTTTGTGCTACATCCATTGAGGGCTCTTGGTACCTGCTGCCTACCCTTCCTCCTCTGCTTTGAGAACTGTGTGAACGGAGAATGGGCAGAAGGGAAGGATGTCCTCATGAGGAGTCACACACTTACTTGAGCGCGATCTTACTCGTGAGGGTAATTATTCGTGAGGCTACCAAATGGAGTCATGATTGGAATATGGACTACCAATAGTTAATTTTATATTAACTTTAATATTGCTTGATATTAACAAAATACTGAGCCCTTTTTTGACTCAAATACATTCCTATTATTCTGATATCTTGATCATGTCCTTTCCAGTAGTATCGCTACTGTTTTTTTTTCCAGCCTTTGTTGTTGTCGGAAAAATTGCTACAATAACTCGTGGATGCACTTTTTGATAATGGAATCTACGGACAACCAATGAGGGATGATCATTATAGAGTTTACAAGTCACTTTCAAATGTAATTGAAGGCAAAGAAGGAAGATTCTTTGGGATTCTTCCTTTCTTCAGACGAAAGGAACAGAGATAGAATTAAACCGATTCCCGAAATGCCTTTCTGGATAGAGAGATTTCAAGCAATGGCATATTTTTCACTCTATCAATAACCGACCGGATCTGGTGTTGTCTGTTTCGGTACTCACTCTTGTAAACGGTCGTAATCGCTCATCTGTCCACGAATAAGGTTCCCTTTTTTTATTCAAGATAGCTTTTATTCAATTAGGGAGAATACCCTTTTTTCCGAATGAGCCATTTATGAACATTACAACAAAAATGATTAAAACATTTATTGCTCCTACTCCTGGCCAAAATCCCTTCCTAAAAAGAGAGTGAAATCTGTCGACCAAATCTTCTAGATTGTATTCTCATTTTCTGGTTAAAAAATGCAGAATCTCGTCTCAATCATCATTTATTAGGACACTTCAGGGTAAGTTCCTTGGCTTGGATAGGGCATTTAGTCCATGTCTCTATTCCTGCATCCAGAGGGCACGCCTATTCATTTTCCTAATAGTATCTTTGATACTAATCTTTGTGCTCTTTATCATTTTGAATTCCAAGAGGGATTGGCTTTTAGTGAGAGATGGTCCTTCTCAAAAGCCTAATTCGTTCGCCTATGAATAGAAAATCGAGAAAAGTCTAATATAGGTAGCCAAATCCCGGAAAAAAGGAACTTGATGATGTTCTTCTCTCCTCGTTGTGATCGGGTCTTCTATAAAGAGGTGGACCTTGAAGCAATCATTGTCATTGTGGATTTGGGAGTTATAAACCAGAGGAGAGAAAGAGGCAGCGAAAGAAGAGAAGCCCAACCAGAACCACACGTGCAAGTTTCCATGCATGTGGCTCGTCATTGAATAGGAAAATTGGGTCACATCTTCTTCTATTTTGCCAGAATTCATTGATTGCTCCGTACGAATTTCCTTCTGCATTGGTCTCAGAGGGCCTGGTTGATAGAATTAGGGGATGGTCTAGAATTTGTTACATTTCTTTTTTTCTTTCTTTTTCAGATCGGGAAATTTTTAACTTTTTCATATGAATTAGTCATTTTTATGTTCCAAATACCGATACAGCTCGATCCGTTCTTCAGTTATTCTTTAACCTAAATCATTATTTTATGTGGGCTCTAAAGCAAGGGTGGACAGGTATTGGAAATGAGTGAGCCTCTTTGACTATATATCCTTTTTTGTTGACAAGAGAAATGCTTCCTCTTGATTTAGAACTACTTTTTCTAGTACGGAGGACCAGAAGCTATCATATATCATGCCCTCATCAATGAGTAAGATATTGCATCTTGGGTAAAGTTTTTTTTTTTTTTGACGGACAAACGGGGACACTTCTCCGCCTCTCCAGTGTGGGCTCGAATTGCTTGGTGGTGGGTTTTCAACCACCTCTCGTTATTTGGCTTTAACCAAGTTTCGAGCACCACGCCTTCACTCCATGGAGGAAACCCCTAGGGGAAAAACCCCTAACCCACTGCATGCAGCAGGATTTGATCCCCCAACCTCTTGTGAGGAAGGGGGGCGCCTTACCAGATGGGCTAAACCCCATTGGGTAAAGTTACCTCTACATTAAAACATCTGAGCTGATTAGATATTCCAATACAAAAACGTTGATACCAATATCAACTATGTCATCTATATATGTGGTAACCACTAAATTCAAATAAAAATTGTTTTTCGTACGAGAACTGCGAGAACCAATCTTAGCCCTTGATTAAAATTACCAATGGCTAAGAATTATTTGCGACTCATTAATAATCAATAAGGCTCATTAATAACGCATTAATGAAAGCTATTTTAGAACAATCAAGCCTCGTAAATCAATGACAGCTTATTCGGACGCAATTTACTGTTGGGTAAATATATACATGACCAAAATACCAATAATAATGAGTCAATAATGATGTTACAAACAGTTCTCGCGCAAAAAATATTTCTTGGTCAAAAAATTTCATATATATAGGGAAAAGATTATTTAAGAACCTTTTTTATTGCGAGTACCATTTATAACCACCATTAATGCTCATCAATAGATGTATTTTAGTCGTTTATATATTTTTCCAACCGTGAATTACGTCCGGGTGAGCCGTTATTAAAGATCCGGACTTGTTTTTCCTAAAATAACCCTCATTAATGTATTATTAAAGAGTCATTAATGTGTCATAAATAAGACATTAGTGACACATTAATGAACCGTCACTTTTATTAGCCTATAATTTAATTATCAGGATCAATATTGATATTCGTGATACTTGTAATTAATAGTATATTATAATATCAAATGTAAGTAATTAGAAGCTTTATGAATGTAAACATATGACATTAAGGATGGAGCTCTGGTACACTTTTGTCAACATAATCGGGAGCATTTTACAATTTTCTTTTGTTGGTAAAATCATTAAGCATTTTCTTTTTTGGTTGTTGACTTTATTTTCTTAATGATTTTTTTTTCTCATAAGGAAGTGTTACTTAATCACTTACACGGTGTTTTTTTTTCACCAATTAAAGGACCATCGATTTTGTCATTGATTTGGAGAAGAAAACCATTGAAGTTAGAATTTTCACATTGAACTTGTATCTTCACACATTGATAATTATATACTCATTATCTAAACCTCTACCCTAACATATTCCTAAAAAACGAAAACAAAATAAACAAAAGCGCGCAGCTCACACACCCTTAATTTGAGCATTTTCACATAACTCCTCACTCTGAATTTCACATATATTTGCCATGTCGGAAAATGCCTATAAGTAAACTAGTAACACAGTTGATGATGCAAGCGTCTTATGGTCATACAACAAGAATATTTGTAATCCACTCTCAAGACACAAAAGGAATTTAGCTAAGGGGATGGGACACGACCGTGTCTTACTTAAGAGATACTGGCATAACGGTTTTTGACAAGGCCATCTCCAGCTAGCAGTGGATAAAACTTATTTAAATTTAAATAGATTGTAATCAATAATATCTCTTTCCGCATATAAATAGGACCCTGGTGGTCTATTTTGATGTTTCTGATTGGTGTTTTTACAACAAATCAATACATAAAATGAGAGGAAGATATCCAGGATTTTTACAAGACATTTGGCTAGCACCAAGTATTACACAAGGTTCTTGTTGTGCCAAGGCCACATTTGGAGCTAAAGACCTCACATACTTGAAGATCCGTATATTGAGGTAGTTTTCTTATTCTTTTGATTGCTAATTTGTGTGCAATTGTATTCATTGGTGTGCTACATGGTGATAGATCTTATTTCCATACATAAGATTCTTTTGAAGACCACCATGCATTCCAACAGGCCGTACTATGCTACTCACGTGTGAGTAAAGCTTCACTTCTACTCTCATATTTAGCGCTCCACCTTCTTATATCTTACTTTACCATAAATTTAACAAATTTATTAGAAGTGTTGATAATCTAAAACTCCTAAAAACACCTTAGATCAAACATTAAAATCAAAGATTATGTTTTCATAGTTTTTCCTAAATGTTAATTAGGTTATTAAAATAATTCCATATTTTTTAATTGTTATTTCTATTATACATGCGTTTTTTTATAATATTTATTAAAAATGTGTTTTTTTAAATCTATTTTCTATTTAGTAAAACTCTATTTATAGCTTATTTAAAAAAAATACGTAAGTACTAAATTCATTTTATTTTATTATTAAATTTTTTACTTTATAATTAAATTCTATCATCTTAATTTGTATGGTTCATAGCAAATATGTCAAATGAAAACAATAAGATCTCTAATGCAACATCACCATTTTTTATTGATCGCTTATAATACTTATGATGATGTTAATATATTCTTATCATTGTAACACACACTTATTTGATAGCAAAGATTATTTAAATTATAGGTCTTTGTGTTTCGTGAAGAGCTAATGGAATGTGTGTAAAACACGAAATTATCTCTTGATTGTATCATCGTAATCAGAAGATGCAAAGGAATGTATGATGTCTTACGATACACTTATTGTCGACTCCAATGGAGGATACAAGTTTTAAAGAAACGTGTAAATAAATCAGGCAACAAAAAAACCAATTGTCAGTTTTGGTTGGTAGCTTCGAATTTAAAACAACATGGTGGGTGGACTTTGAAGGTGATATGTTATCAATACAATCATCTAACCGCATAATGTATGAAGTGACGTGCTTATGCAAGAAGGTTGAAAGAAACAAAAAAAATATTGGTTGACTTGACGAGTAAGAATATTACTTAATGGTGTATCACCCTTTGAGCCAGGTAATGTCTCCTATCAAGTGATCATAGGACTATTGGCCTCCTTCGCCTGTGGCTAAGTACATGAGGACATAAGTGCTAAGGATTTAATGTTCCGTACATCCTACTAAGTTTACACCTGACAAATTCGTCTGAGCAAGATCTTCGAGATCTTTAAAGATGTCCCACACTAATGACATGTCAAGAGAAGTACGCAGTACCATCATCACGCCTCCCCTAGTCTAGGACTAGGGGTAAGGTGTCATCCTCTATAGGGTGTTTCTTCCCTCATAGAGTCAACCTACTCTCCTATTCGTATATCGATTATATTTAATTATAAAATTAATCAAATTTGATTATAAAGGGGTTCCACAATTAAAATAATGATGATATTATTTATGAATTTTTTTATTTTTAATAAATTTACCCCTTTTTAAAAAAGATTTTATATCCTTATGTATGTTTTATAATTATATTATTTATATGTTTTGACTATTAATACTCTTTAACAACATAAACATCTAAAACTTACTTTTACCATCTTTACGTTCATACATAGATATTAAAATAGTTTTAACATTCGATCCTGACAATATAAGATCAAGAATGGTTAATTTAAAGCACACCAAACACATGTCTCCACTTGTTCAAACACACAGAATCAGCCTATCTTAAGCATGCAAGTGTATAAATATTTGACTTGAATTCACAAGAGTTAGTTATTCTTGTTTCGGTTTAAAGAATATAATGATTATTTCAATGTAATTTTCTATTCTAATAGAAGCCTTTATCAAGTCCTATGACCTAATTTATGTATTTTTTATTAAACGAAGTAAGGTTTTTTAACAATTTTTGTTTGCTCATTTGGTCTGAGTATCTGTAACTTTAATCATAAAACTTTCAAAAGTATTTCATTTTCTTTTTTTTATTCAATTGTGGTATGAGATTGTTTGAGTAAAATATGTATTAATTTAGAACTTGTGAATTAAGTAAGTGTGGGTAGTCAAAATAATAGGCAATCACTAATCTGTGCATGATTAGAAAAAGGTTTAGGGAGGGTGGGGTGAGGTGGGGTTAGGGTGTCTACTTTTCCTCTTTAATGTGCTCAATGGGTTAACCACCTGAGTTGACTTAACCCAATTCAGTTATAACTCATCATGAACTTTTTTCAAAGCAAATCCACTACCTTGCAACCCTCCTGATACATTATTATAATTAATCCTGCTTAATTCATATAATATATCTTCTTAAAAAGAATTAATACATCTTTAAATTTAAAACAGTAAAAAAAACACTATGAACCGAAAACTTTAGCAAGTAATTTGAGTTCTAGCAAGTCGTGTTTTATCGAGTTTGAGTTTAATACTAATTATAGATCGATAAGATATATTATTTAATATTTGGTATATATATTGGGTTTAATTTGTCCCATTATCTTTTAAAGGATCTCATTTGGAACTTTTGTTTGCTATTCATGTTTGGGTTGTATTTCTTAGTTTAACAATTTAGTTTGGTTAATTTGTATATGGATAGGTGGTATTGGTCTAAGACTAAGTATTTGAGACCCTCTTCTTACTTTTATAAATTATCTTGCTTTTCGAAATAAAAAGATGCTTTTTAATAGCAATTATTCGTTGAAAGCGGAAACATAATCTCTGATATTAATACATATTACTTAAATTATACTAGAATTACACTTGATCTAACCTAACTCTCGTGAATACTTAATATGAAAAGTCAAGCTCGAGCCTTGTTGAGCTCAAACTTATCTTGACTTGTCTATACCTTTTCAAAAGAATGATGTTGTCTATAACATGAGTAGTACATATGACACTTACACTTTTTAAAGTTCAAACCCTCTCAATTACTTGGAAGAAAATATTATTCAGTAGTACTAATGAAATCAAACCCTCTCAATTACTTGGAAGAAAATATTATTCAGTAGTACTAATGAAATAAAAACATTATCATATTAAAAAACAACACGAGTACAAAGTTAACCTATGTTTATTATACATATATGTTTGATTATAAGAAAAGTGTTTTTTAATAATATACATTTTAATGAGACACTAGTTTAAGGACCTCTGCACGCACAAGTATTATACAATTAAGTAAATCCAAATAGATAATTTATTAAGTAAAACAATACTTCAACTACATACAAAATATGTGAACTTTCATACGTAACAACAAATTTATTTAACTCTAATAAAGTAAATAAGAAAAAGTTGACAAATACAAATTGTTTGAAGTACGCAAGTAAGAAAAGATTATATTCTTTATACTATTTCTTTATATACTTTATTAGATCATGATTCAAAGATATAAACACAAGCCTAAACAATATAAGACTAAGTCATTACGTGCACATTTTTTCAATAAAACTCCCTCATCATCATCATTACATGTTCATTATAAGTTAAAAGCATAGTTTAGGTTAAAATGAAAACTTTGAAAGGAAGTCATTATAAATTTGATTTAATAAAGTGGTGGAAATAGAAATCATTACTGCAATTTGAAAAAAATACTTAGAGATGAACCAAGGGAAGTATTAAATTATACGTTCTTGCTTGTTGTAGTATTGTAAACAACATCTACAGAATGTGACTTAGGCTCTTTCTCACGCGTTCTCTCTTCCTGTAGCACTCTAGAAGCAGCAATGTAATAAAATTGATATAAAGGCAATTAATACATTAAATTTCTCAAAAGAATAGTTATTTAGAGAGAATAAAAATGAAAGCTGGTTGATGCACTTGAAAATCAAGACTTGTTGATTTCACATACCTTGAATTGCATGTGAATTCATAAAAGGATATTCCCAGGTGATGTGTTTGGGTCTATTCTTCTGATGCAGCTTTGAACTTAGCACCATGTTTCGGTCAATGGTTAACTTCTTGAAAAAGGCTATATTATCGTTTGGTTCCTAAAACCTTAGTGGATTTCAAATCTTCTGCTGCATCAACAATCAATTGTTTTGCAATTGGCAGATTACTATAAAATTTCTATATATATAATCAATTAAAATTGTGGCAGATTACTATAAACATAATCAAAAATGCATTTTATATTGAATTTGGTCATATGCTTTAAAAATCCCTATTTAAACCATATAATTGGTGAAAATGTTATAGGAGAAACATGTCCAGCCTCAAGAACTTGTAAAATGGTACAAAGCAAGATGTAACAATGCCAACAAACTCACATGTAAATTGCAAATTAATATAGCAAAGCAATGTGTAACATTATTAGGAGCTATTCAAGCATGCTAAAGGATGATGAGGGGGGTCATTATTTATAGTAGCACAAGAAATACCTATTTCCCAGTTAAAATATAGGCATTGTCGCACTTATATCAATGAAACGCCTTAATTCAACATGTTGAATAAACCGTGCAAGTTCTATGGTCAAACGTTAGAGAAATAATAGTATAGTTTCAAAAGCTAAAGAGATTACCATCAAATAAACAAAATTAACATGAAATTTAATTCAAGCATATCAATACTAACACCAAATTATATTCAATATCCCATATTAGATCGCGTAACAACGAATCATATTAAAAAAGTAATACATTTGAAGTCAAAGATGCAATCCTACCTCAATCAAAAATCAAGTAAATAGAAATCTTTTGCTACTATAAAAAATTTGGGGTTTTGATCTTACTGTAGGAACCTAGAGGGGGGTGAATAGTTTTTTTTACTTTTTTCAAATAAAAATTAGTAAGTTGCGTTTTAAAAATTGATCTTGAAGTTTATAGCAACACAACAAATATTTTCAAGAAAATAAAGAGAGTAGAGATAGAGAGATATCACCAAGAGTAGACAAGAGATTTATAGTGGTTCATGCAAGTGTTAACAAACTTGCACTACATCCACTCCTTGACATCACCGACCAAGAGTTTGCTCCACTAAAAACTTCTCTATTTGAAGGTAAAGATAAACATTTACAACTTCTCTCTTTAACTTGCAAGAAATAATCTTCTCTTTTGCAAACAAGGCTAAGATAAGCCTAACTTCTCTCTTTAATTATGTTTGAATTTAAACATCAAAATGGAAGTTTAAAAAGTAAATTCATAAAACACGTTGGGAGTTTGCTTCTTTGGGAGATTCATTTTCCTATAAATGGTGTTGTATTGTTTTAAAGGTAGATTGTGTTTAGTATTTGCCACAATAAGAAGTCTTACACTTATTCAACCAAGCTTGTGAATTTTATAAAAAGTTTTTCAATTTTTATAAAAGTTTTTATAAAAATTATTTTATAAAAACTTAAACTTGTTTAATTATTTATTCTTGTAACTCATATATTCCAAACACGTGTTTGTAGACATCTTCGACATTTCCTTTTAAGATGTCATGTCCAATTGTCGACTATGAGATCGGTTGACTTTAAGAGGGTCGACGTTCAAGAGTTGAGGTTGTGTTGCGATGGTTGACTCACGGTCGACCGTAGGATCGACCGTAAGGGTTGAATGTTTGCTTTTATCTTGTTTTCTTCTTCTTGTTGATTTAAAGTCTTCACTATGTTTGTTCTTCATTTGATAATTAATTTAATGTTTCTTAACATTTTAAGAATGTAGCATATGAACATATGAATAATTTTGATAAGCAATAATATTACTTGTTCATATTTTTATCATCATCAAAATAAGGAGTGCATTTCTTAATGTGTGACCATGTATGTACTAACACTTACCTTGATTAGAAGATTGATGTCGATTTGAAAGTCATCCTTGTGAGCCGTAGAGAATATGGGTTTTGGAAGCAAGGAAGATGAAAAGAATGAAAGTGTTAGAGAATTAATTTAGGGTTTGTGAAGCTTAACAAAGGAGAAAGATGAATCACAATGTATCAAGAAAGTCACCTACCAATCACTTGATCTTGATGCATACGGCTCTCGAAATTGGAAGGTGATTTTAGGCTTTGTGAAACTTATCGAATAAGACACCATATGACAAAGAAAGTGACATAAACCGGGGTCTTTCAAATCGGGTACTAAAGACCCGCGTGTGTTAAAAATGGGCCAAAAAATCTAATTTATATACAAAGATATGTATTACAATATTAGTATTCAAAATTGAGAAATGAGGGGATGCTATTGGTTAATTAAAATTTATATCAAAACGTAGATAAAATTGAGACGATTATAAATATATAATTATATTTATACCAATCATTATATATTAAAAGCTATAAAATAAAAACTACAAATATATTAAATTAAATACATCCATTAAATAGTTAAAAGCTAGTTTTTATTTTCAATGAAAATTTGGTTGAAATTTTAAAGTACTTAATTATTGTCAGTTCATCATGGCATAAAAAAAATGCCACTAAAAGGGATAAAAGTTCTACTTTCATTTCTACTTTCATAACTTATAACAAAACCTAAAAAAAGATGGACAAGAGCCTACTTCATTAGGGATCCTTTGAGTGTCATGACTTCAAACAGTTTGACATGGTGAACTCTTTATCATGTCATTCATTAACATTTTCAGTTGTCATGCATAGTAAATTCTTTGGATCCATTGACTTTTAGGATCGAGACACCTAAACCCAACGTTAAAATAATATAGAAAACAGAAAATAAACGAACACGAGATTTAACGTTGTTTGGTAAAAACACGACCTACGTCCACGGACAGGAACCAGAAACTTCTTTATTATGACTCAAGAGATTTTCTGATGTAAATATGATTTGACCCCTAGCCTTGATGTAACACCCACGGCCAAGGCGCTTACCGATCTCATACCGGCACTACCACCTACCGGGCATGTCAGGTCTGCAGCCCAATACACCCCAACCCTTCCCTCTGAGCTGCTCAATTGGTGATATCACTCTGGAAAGAGTGGTATAAAAGGTCATGGGTTCTAACCATGGCAACAACCTACTCTGGTATGAGATCAGAGGGAAGGGTTGGGGTGTTACACTTGATATTTATAGACAACAAACTAAAATTTTATCCTAACTCAAATTGCTCCTTAACTAATTAATTGAATCATAAAGATAAACACAAAATTTATAATCGGCCGTATGCTTAGATGATAACTCATAATTTAAGTACTTGGATGAGATAATTACCAAAGTAATTTGAATTATATTCAAAAAAACCTGACATTTATGTTTAATGAGATTTAATTCACAATTAATTAAATTCCGCAACTTAATTCTAGTTTCAAATATTGTTCCGCTAATCAAGGCACGCCCAACAATCTCCCCCCTTGACTTGAGTACCTTTCAACCAGTCAACTAAGATCCGACAATCTCCCATGACCCGAGTCCTCAACTGTCAACCATCATCACCAAAGAACCATCTCTCATCTGTCAGCCTCCCTGAAGGGACTACCTCCTTGTACGAGCCACGAAGTCCGACACCGCCTCATGCGATTTCACCAAAGACCAACTCTACCCGTGTCGTCTTGACTTCGTCAGGTCAATTTTCCACTCCAAGGTCGGTACAGCCGCCGTCCCACTCACATAAACTGCCCTCCAGAACGTAAATAACACGTTGCAGCTTGCCCTGCATTATCACTCGAGCATCCCGAGAAACCTTCAGTCCATCCCCTTTACCAAAATATTTATATTCATTCCTAGCCAAACCAAGAGAAATAAGATTTCTCCGAAGATCCGGAACATACCAGCAATTAAACCGTTTGACCACTCCATCATGCAACTTAACTTGCACCGTATCACTACCCTTGACACTTCGAATCACATCGTTCCCTAGCTTCACCTTACCATTCCACTTCTTAAAGGAAGTAAACATATCACGTGAGAACGCCATGTGATGTGATGCACCCGTATCAAAGATCCAAGTATCTGCAGGACCACCCGTGCATACAGTTAAAGCATCGCATATGTCTTCATCTTCCTAAACCACATTACCATCTCCCTTCTTTTTAGGACAGTCTCTCCTGATGTGACCAATCTCCTTACAGTGATAACACATTACCTTTCTCGTGGATTTTGTTTTCGAACGCGACTCACCCATTCCACCATGTGCCCTTCCCCTACCCACGTATAGACCTGAACCGGACTTTCCCTCATTACCAAAAACCCTACGCTTGAGTTTCTTCGTCAACAAAGCATCCTTTACTTTAGCAACAAAAATTGTTGACCTACCATACAACATGGTAGCAACAAAATTCTCATACGAATGCGGTAGTAAACACATCAAAATCAAGGCAAGATCTTCGTCATCAATTTTAACATCCACAACCTTCAAATCAAGGTTAATACGGTTTAATTTATCTTATGATAATCTTTCACCTGGGTACCTTCTGACATCCGGAGGGTATACAACCTATGCTTCTGGTAAAGCCTATTCGTAAGGGTATTCTTCTGATACCTTCTCACACAGCTTCTTCCACAGACCTGCAGCCGTTGTTTCATCCACCACCTCCCTCAATACCTCATCAGCCAAGCACAACAAAATCGCAGAATACGTTTTTGCTATAATGTCTCTCTTAACATTATCCTTCATCTCCTTCGGAAGTTTATCTTCTCCTTCTAACGCCACCGCGCAACCCAGCTGAACCAGAAGAGCCCTCATCTTTACCTTCCATAGCGTGAAATCATTCAAACCATTGAATTCTCCAAATCAAACTTCAAAGATGACATCTTCACAATCAACAAATACACGAGCCCGGTGAACAGAACAGTGGCTCTGATACCACTTGTTAGGATCGAGACACCTAAAACCGGCGTTAGAATAATGCGAAAAATAGAAAATAAACGAACACGATATTTAACGTGGTTCAGTCAAAACATGACCTACGTCCACGGGCAGAAACCAGAGACTTCTTTATTATAACTCAAGAGATTTTCTGATGTGCATGTGACTTGACCTCTAGCCTTGATATTTATAAGCAACAAACTAGAATTCTATCCTAACTCAAATTGCTCCTTAACAAATTAATTAAATCATAAAGATAAACACAAAAGTTATAATCGGCCGTATACTAGATGATAACTCATAATTCAAATACTTGGATGAGATAATTGTTGTTCCCAAATTGTGAATAATACTAACTTAAAGAAATATTAAGTGCGGAAATAGTAATTATAAGAACAGAGAGAAATATCTAAGGTTGTTAATATTGATATAACAAACTTACATACTAGAATTTAAGAAGAACAGACTTCTTAAATTCAATGAAAAACTCAAGGACAAACTTGAGAGAAAACAGACGCACAAAGCTCTTACTGTCTGAACATACAGAATAAGCAAGCTCACTCTTCTCAACAAAGAGAAGAGTATTTATACATTTCCCTTATCAATCCTAGCCGTTGAAATAGTGACGCACGTCACAATCTTGTAGATTGATAAGTAACAGATTTCCTCATGCAAAACCATCTTGAAAGAGACAGTTGATGACGTCACCGAGGGGACCATTTGCTGAAGACAAACTTCAGTAAACCTTGACTGAAAATTTCAGTGATGAAACTTTCAGTCCTATAGATGAACATTATTAAAGTTGATGAGGCAAATCTTCAGATAGCTTCTTGTGCTGAAATCTTCTTTGCAATCTTCAGCGCTGATGGAATGTAAACAAATCAAGACTAACAATCTCTCCCTATTTTTTTATAATCCATCATTATTCACTAAGAATAAACAAATAGAACTATTTACCAAAAAAATGAACTCTTATGTACATGATCCAGACTGACTGTTTTTGGATTCTTTTCATTTTTCAATGTTTTTGTATTTTTCAGATTTACAAGAGTAATAAAAACAAGAAATATAAGATACACAGAGAATTAAGAGCTTCTTGAAGGCTTGTGCCCTTGAGTGCTTTCTAGAACATTGACCTTTTCTTCCCATATATCAGTTTCAGGATCTCTAGGCTTCTTGTCTTCAAACAGTTTTACAATCTTCAGTCGAATATCAGCTATTTCAGGATCCCTTGAATCAAAGTAGGATGAAATAGCTTTCAGATGCATCCAAACAGCATTGTCAAGTTCAGATATCCTCTGAAACCTGGGTCTTTCATAAGCATCTTTGAAGAAAAATCCTCTAGGATTTTCAAGAACCTGTTTATCAATGAATACGAAGCCTGGAGGGATTGAACAATCCATATTTCTACAGTTTGGAAGAACACCGGCGGCCATAAGATTTATGATCTCTTCTTCAGATCTCATAGAAGACCTTCTTCTTCTTTTCTTTAATGATTGATCCTTTTCTGGATTTTCAGAGTCACCTTCAGAAGGTTGAAAACGTTTCTTCAGATGATCATAGGACTCTTGTAGATAAGAAAGCCTTCTTTTAACTGTCCTAACCAGTTCCGTTAGTTTCAGTTTGTTCAGACACTTTCCAATTTCAACCCATTCAGACAGACTGAATTTTGTAAGATTGGTATTGGAGACATACTGAACCTTGAGGCGATTCTGATTTCTTGCGATCTCTACTATGATTCCACGTTTATCTTTGGTAACCCTGACTGCTGTGATTGGATCAGGATCAACTCTATTCGATTTAGATTCAACCCATTCTTTTTCCTTTTGTTCTCTGACCATTTTAGCTTTCTCCTTTTTGATTCTTTCTTCTTCAACTCTTTGTTCAACAGCAAGTTGAAGAGACTGAGGAGACATTTTCTTTGAAGCCTTTTGATTTTCAGCTTCAAGTTCAGCTGTCTTCAAAGCTTCTGCTTCAGATAGGCTTTGTAATCTAGCATATTCTTCAGCTATCTGTTTTTCTCTTCTGAACTCTTCCACAGTTATCCCAAAAGAAGCAGCTTCTTCTTCTTCAGTAACCCGATGTTCAAATTTTCCTCCCCCTATGTTGGACGCCTGATTTCTAATAGCCTTCATACTGTCAAACAATAGTTTTTCAGTATTGATAGCCTTGGGTTTCACGATCTCAAAGCCATCTACAATACCTTTGGGAATTATCAGCGGGATCTGCTCTAAGTATGTTGGTTTCAGAATGTTGGAGGTTAGTTCCTTAGGACTGAGAACATCAACATTCATCTTTGTTTCAGATGCAGAGACTGAACTATCAGCAGTATGAGGTGCATTAGGATGTATTATCAGGGCTGTTTCAGGTTGAATGAATTTCTGAGGAGAGGATTGAATCATTATATTAACGTCATGTTCTGAAGAAGACCTTTCAGAGAATTTAGTATTGCCTTCATCACCAGGTTCACTAAGAGATTCCTCAAACAATCTGTGTATTCCTCAATTGTTTGTCTCAGCTGACGAATTTCTTCCTTATCACGTAACGACTCTGTTTTTCTTTTCTTGATCTGAGCTCTTATAGCTTTAGCCACAACCGAAGATTTCAAAATTTTCGCCCCCTTAGAAGCTGAGGAGGAAACTGTAGCAGCTTCTATTCTTCGCAATCTTGGAACAATGTGTTTGTTCAGTGTGGCTACCATCATACGTTGTATATCTTTCAAAACTACATTTTTGTGATAGGATTGAAGATAGCGTTTGGAAGGATAAGCTTTCAGAGAGTCTCGGAGTTGCGAGATAGTTTCAGTGAATGACTGTAGAAAAGTGACTTGAAATTTGGAAAGAGACTCAGATAGAGATGACTGAGAGGTGGAAAGCTGAGATAACACATCTTCGTAACGTCTATTACCATTAGCAATATAGTCACGAAGTTGTTTGAAGAGAGTGACCCGAAGTTGGTTGTGAAATTGAAACTCCTTGATTAAGGTACTGATATAATCAACCAAAAGCGCAGTAAGAAGTTTAATTTCATCAACAAAGTTGACATTAGACATGTGTTGAACGTGGAACCTATGAAATTCTTTGGTGACCTGACTCTGAAGAAGACGAATGGTATCATCAAGCTTTGAGTAGGCATCAAGAACGGACATTGATTCATCATCATCGTCAGTGGGAGAACACATGATGGGAGGAGACAAAGGGGTTGTTGTGTCAGCCAGAAAATCATGATCAGTGGAGGAAGAAGAGGATTCAGATTTTTCAGAACCGTCGTGAGGATCGGTTACTGATTTAGCAGAGAGTACGTGTTTGAGAGAGGGAAACTAAGCATTATATGCAGTGGAGATTTCCTTCCCATAAGCCATCAGTTGATCAAGATGAGTTTGATTGGCAGTGGGAGGAAGAAGATTGATAGAATACTCAAAACCAGAAGCAAGATCCCAAATGAGACCTTGTTCTTTGTTTAAATTTGTAAAAGTAATGGGTGGAGGTGGGGCAGATTTAGCCATAGAAACATTTGGGTTTAATGAATCATCAGGGGCCAAAATAGTCGGTGCTTCAGTAGTAGTTTTGTGTATAACTACATCTTCATGAGCAAAAGAAATAGCCGTAGGTTCAGTTGGGTTAGCTGAACCATCAGTGGCCAAGGTGGTAGAGAAGGGAAT
Organism: Pulicaria dysenterica; assembly: GCA_947179395.2. NCBI lineage: Eukaryota > Viridiplantae > Streptophyta > Magnoliopsida > Asterales > Asteraceae > Pulicaria > Pulicaria dysenterica. The sequence goes on from OX359291.1 coordinate 16,592,148, forward strand.
AACTTCAGTATCAAGGATATCTGAAACATCATAGGTCGAGGGTTTTTCAGAATCAGATGGTTTGGCTGATTCATCACGGAGGTGAAATACATCAGACTCAGATGGTTTGACTTCTGAGATATCATGTGTATTGGTAAAATCCATAAGATCAGTTGGGACGACTGATCTATCAAGGGATTGTAGTTGAACTGTAGTTTCAGTTGGTGATACTGAAACGTTAGCAGTAATGGTGACATCTGAAGCAGGGGGATGAGCTGCAACTGAAGTGGGGAGAACCTTAGTTGAGGTTGTGATTTTCTCAACATCATTGGTTCTTGGAGCCTCAGAGTGTGAGGGTGATTTACACTCGTCATTGGTAAAGGGTGATGTAGCAACTTTAACAAATGGGTTGACAAATGCATCATCAGTTGCAAAGGCAAACCCAAGTTCAGTAGGTATAGCTGAACTCTGTGCGGGCTGAGATGGTTGTGCTTCAGATTCGGTCTGGTGTTGAGCCGATACATCACTAGCAATTGTGTGGACCAGTAAACTAGTTGGGTCGACTAGAGTACTAAGGGTCTGTGAAGCGAGTGAAGTTATGTGAGCCGGAGAGAGAGGACTTACAGTGGAAATTGGATCAAGAATGATCATTTTGGCTGTTGTAGTAGGTGTTGAACGTCCAATTGAAGAACTCTTGTGACGAAGGATTCGAGGTGTTCTCCGTTGAGGTTCAGTAGAAGATGTAGGCTGAACAGTAGTGTCAGCAGATGTTGTTTCAGATGTATTAGGAGAAGAAGGTAGAGTGTTACGCTTCAGTCTTTTTGAATGATCAAACGGACTTGAATCAGACGTCCCTTTTGCAGAAGAAGTGTTTTGAAGAAAAACACCGTGTAAAGTAGGCGGAAGGTCAGTAATAGTGACTGAAGCGGGTAACTTCAGAGGTCGACGCTTTCTCTTCTTTGTAGCAGGAATTTGTGCAGCTGAAGGAGCAACAGGCTGTTCAATGGCCTCTGAATCTGAAAGCGGTGCAACAGTTTCAGCAGAGGTTGATGGTCGGACTGAAATAGTAGGAGAATCATCCATACGTGCATAGTCCATCATGGCTTCAGTGAGTGGTATGGGATCAGCAGAGTCAGTACTGGTCCAGACAGAGTTTGGAAGAGAAGATAACTCAACTGAATGTTTGGCTGAATAGTAGTGTGATCTTCGCAGCAATTGTCGAAACATCAAAGATAGAAAACGGGGAAAAGGAATATGGGAATTTCTCTTCTTCATCTTGACAAGTGAGAGAAGAAGATTGAAGACAAAGGAAGCGTAGTCTACCTTTGTATCGTTCATCAGCGCATGACCTAGACTCAGCACATTGTCAGCCACTTGATCCATTCCTCCAGTTTTGGCAGTCATACAGAAGGTAAGGATACTGAAGAAACTACACCAGACGGTTGGGAGCTTGTTCCTGACTAGGGTTTTTCCTTTGATGAAGGAAGTTGCAGGTAGCTTCAGATATTCAGAAATAAGATCCTTTGCCGATTTCGTGAAAGGAACACAGGGAGACTCATCATCAGTAGGAAGATGAAGTGCTTTAGCAAGAAGGTATTTATCAATACGACATTTGTGCTTGCCGTTCAGCAGAGTGAAGGAGATTTTAGGGTTGTCAGAAGTCTCATCGATGGCAGTAACTGTCAGCTGAAATTCAGTCAGCTGAAGACTTTCAGTGGAGAAGTTCAGTCGATCATATTTCAGTGGAGAAGTTCAGCATACCGAGTTCAGAAACAAGATAATTGAATCGTGCTTCATCCAGAGCTTTTGTGAATATATCAGCTAATTGATGTTCAGTTGGGACAAAGTATAGCTCAATATCATTTTTAGCAATGTGATCTCGGATGAAGTGATGACGAACATCGATATGTTTTGTTCGCATATGAAGCACATGATTGTTTGAAATGGCTATGGCACTGGTGTTGTCACAGTAGATGGGAGTCTTGACAAAAGAAACACCATAGTCAGCAAGCTGATGTTGAATCCACAAGATTTGAGCACAACAACTCCCTGCTAAAATATATTCAGCTTCAGCGGTAGATAAAGAAATGGAGTTTTGTTTCTTGCTTTGCCAGCTGACTAATTTGTGTCCAAGCAATTGACATCCACCAGTAGTACTTTTTCTGTCCAAATGACAACCTGCATAATTTGAATCTGAAAAACCCATTAGATCAAAACCTGAGTCTCTGGGGTACCAAAGACCCAGATGAGGAGTACCCTTCAGATATCTGAAGATCCTCGACACAGCAGACATATGAGACTCTTTTGGATTTGCTTGAAATCGGGCATATAAACATGTAGAAAACATGATATCAGGTCTGCTAGCAGTTAAATAAAGCAAAGAACCAATCATCCCTCGAAAAGTAGGCAAGTCAACAGCTTTTCCATCAAGATCAGCAGTTAACTTGGTTTTGGGAGCTATGGGTGTTTTCATTACTGAACATTCAGTGAATTTGAACTTGGTCAGTAATTCAGAAATATACTTTCCTTGATTGATAAAAAATACCAGTTTCAGTTTGCTTAATCTGAAGATCCAAAAAGTAAGTTAGCTCACCCATCATACTCATTTGAAACTTTTTAGTCATGATTCTTTCAAATTCCTTACACAAATTTTCATTAGTAGACCCAAATATTATGTCATCAACATAAATTTGAACAAGAAGAAAATCACCTTTTTCCCGACCAAGAAAGAGAGTTTTATAGATTGTACCTCGTTGGAAGCCATTTTTGAGAACATATGCTGAGAGAGTATCATACCAGGCTCGAGGTGCTTGCTTCAATACATGATTTGGATATTTAGGATTTTCAAAACCGGGAGGTTGCTTAACATATACCTCTTCTTTCAGTTCTCCATTGAGAAAAGCACATTTCACATCCATTTGATAAACTTTGAATCCTTTATGAGTAGCAAAAGCAAGAAATATACGAATTGCTTCTATTCGTGCAATGGGAGCAAATGTCTCATCATAGTCTATTCCTTCTTCCTGACAATATCCCTTGGCAACTAGTCTTGCTTTGTTCCGAATTACTACCCCTGATTCATCCTTCTTGTTCCTGAAAACCCATTTGGTTCCTATCACAGACTGATTCGAAGGGGGTGATACGAGATTCCAGACTTTATTCCTTGTAAATTCATTCAGTTCCTCTTGCATTGCTGAAACCCAGTGTGAATCTTTTAAAGCATCATTAACTTTCTTTGGTTCAGTTTGAGAAATGAACTCAGCAAACATACAAAAGCCAGTTGTAACAGATCTTCTAGTACGAACCCCTTCATTTAAATCTCCAATTACTTGATCAATGGGATGAGATTTAGTCCATTTGGTGTTAGGAGGTATTGGATTTTGAACTTGAAGTTATTAAGTTAGGGATTCAGGAATGGGAGAGTTTACTACAATAAAAGGATTAGTGGGAACTTCAGTTGAAGATGGAGACTGAGAATCAAATTCAATCAGTGGTACTTGGTGGTTAATGTGTTCAGGAATGGGTGTTTTACAGGATGTGTCCACTGAAATGGGTGTTGGAGTAACATGAGGTATGCCATTATCATCATAATCATCGCAAGTTGTTTCGGGTGGCTGAGCAGCTGACGTGTCTTCGAATGGAGAGGAAAGCAGTGCATCCCAGTCATCTGAAATTGCAGTGTTTTGATCTGCGTATCTTGACTGAAGATCTAGTTCATCAAATGTGACATCCATTGTTTCAAAGATTGTATTGCTTTTGTAGTTGAACACTCTATATGCCTTTGAGATGCTAGAATACCCAAGAAATATCCCTTCATCAGCTTTGGGTGCAAACTTGCTCGGGGCGATCTTTACTATTCAGAATAAAGCATGTACTGCCAAAGATTCTCAAATGACCAACATTTGGAATCTTGTTGTGCAACAATTCATAAGGAGTTTTCGAGTGTCGTTTGACAACCAATGATCTGTTCTGTGTGTAACATGCGGTGTTGATGGCCTCAGCCCAGAAACGTAATGATATCTTTGCTTCAGCAATCATGGTGCGTGCAGCTTCGATTAGTGTACGATTCTTTCTTTCAGCAACTCCATTCTGTTGCGGTGTGTATACAGCTGAAAAATTTTGAACAATCCCATTCTCTTCACAGAAGTCCTCAAGAGTTCTGTTTCTGAATTCAGTACCATGATCACTTCTTAGCTGTTTGATATGAATATCGTACTGACGATTCATTCTTGTGATAAAGCTAATTATGATCTCAGCAGTTTTACTCTTTTTAGACAGAAAGAATACCCAAGTGAAACGTGTATATCATCCACAATTACAAGAGTGTATTTCTTACCACTGAGACTTGGAGTACTGACTGGACCAAATAGATCCATATGAAGCAACTGAAATGCTTTGTTGACCTGATCACAGTGCTTTGATTTGTGAACAGACTTCTTTTGTTTTCCTTTCTTGCAAGCATGACAAACTTTGTCTTTTACATAACTAATCTTAGGCAACCCTTTTGCTAGTTGCCCTTGTGCAAGTTTACTCATATTTTTGAAATTCAGATGAGACAACCTTTTGTGCCACAACCAATGTAGTTCTTTGACTGACTGTGAGATAAAGCATACATCTGAGGGAGAAGTAACTGAATTAAAGTCGAGAACATACATGTTATCTATTCTCTTGGCTTGAAGGACTTCAGTGCCTTCTTTGTTTCTGATAGAACACTTGTATTTCTTGAAAAGAACGGAATAATCTGCATCGCACATCTGACTTATGCTTATCAGATTATGCTCAAGTCCGGTGACATGAGCGATATTCTTGATATGAATAACACATTTCTTCAACTGACCATAGGCATCTGTTTTTCCACATTTACCTCCACCAAACATAACTTGTGGACCATCGACTGGAGTAACTTTTGTTAGTAACGATTTGCATCCAGTCATGTGATGGGAGCATACACTGTCAAGGTACCAGGTATTATTTCCTTGACCTCCCTGCACAAGTTAGCAGAGAATTAGACCATTTTGTGAACCCACCTGCTGATGGGCTCAGAAGAAGTGCAACAAGTAGCAACAGGAGACTCACATGTTTTGGCTTCATGACCTCTAATACCACATTTATAATATTTTCGTGTGGATTTGGTATCCTTTTGATGTTTGGTGCTATCTTTTTTAGAATTGGATCTAGTTAACTCTTTTAACTGATTCATCATTATCTTCAGTGTTGATTCAAATTTTTGAAATTTGCTCATCCTTTTTGATTTTGGCTTTTCATACTGAGCACTTTGTGTTTTTGATCTTTTTAACTTCTGACTATGTTTTGAAGAATTGGGATCAAGTGAAGCTTTAGCTAGCAGAGGTTCAGTGATGATGTGAACTGAAGGGGATTCAGTTTTGGTGAAGGCTATGGGTTCAGGTTCATTAGAAGTAATCAATTCAGGTTCAGTGATCACCGTAAGTTCAGATTCAGTGGGATTGGGAAAATTTTGCTGAGAATTATACTGATTTTCATACAATTTATCGGAAGACAACTGTATGTTTCTAATTTCAGAATTTATTTCCTCATTGAACTCAGGAACTTCACTGGCTGCCTTAGTAAATCTTTTATATAGCATATCTGAGTTCCCTATGTTTTCACGTGTGAACTCACTGAAAAACATTTCATCGACAGTTTTACACTTTTTGCTAAACGAGGCAGCTTCTTTGATTTTTCCTAACCCAACTCTTTCTCTCTGAATGATCATTTGATGATTGATTCTCTCAAAAGCAAGTTTATTAGGACTGAGCCAAAGATCAATGATAGACTGATGATCTTGGAGTTTATCGTTTGTTAAAGAGAGCTCAGCTTTAGTCATTTTTAGTTCATTTGCTAACAACTATAGATGACATTTCAGGGCACAGGACTCTTGAACAAGAATATCATTCTCAGTTTCAGTTTTCTGAATTAGGTTCTGTTGATCAGAAAAGATTTTCTTGGTTTTGTTTTGTTCATCATGTGCAGAAATTAAATCAGACACCAAATAAGCAAACATATCATTTTTCTCATTAGACTCGTAGTTCTGAAAGTTTGATACCTTATACATCATAGAGGAATTCCATCATTCAGCTGAACTCAACCGTTCAGCAGTAGCTAGGTCTTTCTTGAACTGGCTCTCAGTAGCCATCAGACACATGTAGGGCTTAGCACACCCTGAGAATTCTTCAGCAAACATCGCTTTTTCAGACTCTTGATCATCATTAGATGTTTCAGAGTCAGTCCAATTCAATTCTCCAGCCATCATTGCCTTCTCTTTCTTCTTTTCAGTTGAACTTTGATTTTTCAGCTTCAGTGCCTTGTACTTAGACTTGTACTTGTCAGCCTTTGATGGATAACCCTTTGATGAGGTTTTGACAACACAATTAGCAGCAAAGTGACCAAGTCTACCACATTTGTAACATTCCAGCTTTGATCTATCAGCAGTGGATTTGAAGCTTCCTGACCCTTGATCATTAGTTTTAGCCTTGAATTTTAAGAACTTGCTGAAGTTCTTCATTATGAAGGCTCGTTCAACCTTGAAATCTGGATTACCCTCTTCACTTTCAGCTTCCCAGTCATTCTCTGTCTCTGTGTCAGAATCATCAGAGAATTGTTGAGCTGGTACTTCAGTTTCTGCCACAAGAGCTAAGCTCTTCTTAGCTGATCTCTTAAGCTCCAGTTTCTGAACTCTAGTTTGCTCATCATTCAGTAGTATGCCATACAACTTTCTCATATCCAATTTTTTCAGCTTGTTGTTGGTCCTGAGAACGAGACACATTGTGTCCCACTCACTGGGGAGAGCATCCAGGAATCTGTTGAGAATCTGAATCTTCTCTCTCTGAACACCAGCCTCTAGCATATCATTTAGCAAACAGGTAAACCTGGTATAAACTTCAGTGAGAGTCTCAGATTCTTTAGCACAAAAAATTTCGTACTTCCTGATGACATTCGTCCTTTTGTTCTCCTTCACCTCTTCAATTCCTTCGTATGCTATGCACAAGGTTTCCCACATATCCTTTGCAGTTTTCAGATTGGAGATGGTATGATAGATATCATTGGGAATTGATATTGCAATGTTGTTTCGAATCTTAGCATCCAAGTTTACCTGTCTTCTGTCTTCATCAGTCCACAGCACCTTCTTCACTCATAAGTGAAATGGTTTTTGGAATGATAGGACCATTTTCTAGAACAGACAGAGACATGGTATCCAGGTTCTCGAGATAGAGAAACATTCTTCCTTTCCAGCTGGAAAAGTTATTGGAAGAAAACTTTGGTGGTTTACCAGAAGACCCATTGTCATTATAATCAACTTTAGACATCTCGGCAGATCTCAAATTATAGAAGAATTTGAACCTGCTCTGATACCAATTGTTGTTCCCCAATTGTGAATAATACTAACTTAAAGAAATATTAAGTGCGGAAATAGTAATTATAAGAACAAAGAGAAATGTCTAAGGTTGTTAATATTGATATAACAAACTTACAGACTAGAATTTAAGAAGAACAGACTTCTTAAATTCAATGAAAAACTCAAGGACAAACTTGAGAGAAAACAGACGCACAAAGCTCTTACTATCTGAACATACAAAATAAGCAAGCTCACTCTTCTCAACAAAGAGAAGAGTATTTATACATTTCCCTTATCAATCCTAGCCGTTGAAATAGTGACGCACGTCACAATCTTGTAGATTGATAAGTAACAGATTTCCTCATGCAAAACCATCTTGAAAAAGACAGTTGATGACGTCACCGAGGGGACCATTTGCTGAAGACAAACTTCAGTAAACCTTGACTGAAAGTTTCAGTGATGAAACTTTCAGTCCTACAGATGAACATTATTAAAGTTGATGAGGCAAATCTTCAGATAGTTTCTTGTGCTGAAATCTTCTTTGAAATCTTCAGTGCTGATGGAATGTAAACAAATCAAGACTAACAATAATTACCAAAGTAATTTGAATTATATAAAAAACAAACCCACGGCAAGAACCTTTATGTTTCATGAGATTTAATTCACAATTAATTAAATCTCGCAACTTACGTAACATCGAGCTCTCAATTAATTCAAGGCACACGGCCTGTGTAGGCACAATTTCAGGACAGAATGCGTTAATTAATCATATGTTGTTATGTTATATGTATAGGATCGTGATTGGATACCTTACCAAGTGATTTACACTGCTTTTTACATGAACTGGTTATAAGGTGAGTCTTCTAGACTATTATTATTCATATCTACAGCATGTGTGTTATCATATTAGAATACCACTCATATATTAACCATATATGTTGATTAGCATACTGCTCTGTATAGTAGGGCTTAAATATATTACAGTATTGTGACTCATGATTGCTGCTCTAAGTCTTAGACCAGAGGCTAACATGCCTTTCTTGATATACGTGTCATATCTCTATGTGGTTTTATACATGTGTCTATATGACTAACAGAATGGCATACTCACTAAGCTCTCATAGCTTATCAGGTGCTATTTTAAAAATGTTTTACACAACGAAGCAAGGACAAGGGCAAAGCTCCTATTTGACCACTATTTTGATAAATCTTTTGAAACTCTTAATGCCTCGTTGTGTAATATGTCAAGCTTTTTACCAGACTTTGGTTGCACATATGTGTGTTGTCTTTTAAACAAGCACTGTTTTAAACCTTGTACGCTTTTGCTTTTTATTGAAATTACATATGTGAATATTTTACAAAAGGAGTTTTATATAAATAGTTGTTTTATAAATTTAGGGCCCTACATAAACTTGCTTGTGCCGAACCACTATTAATAAAAAAAAGGAGATATGTCTTTCATATAATGTTGATCATGCACAATGAATTGAAGAGGAGGGTTATAGATACATCTACCTTGTTCTTAACATGCATGGTGAAGTAGACATCACCAAGATACTTGCAAATGACCTTTATTGTACATCTTAATCGACTTCATTCTTTTTCAAACAACCGAGAAATTCAATCAGAGTATACTTAAAACCAAAGTATTTTATATGATTCGAGTACTATTGGAAGTCTTGTAAGGGATCGGATCACCGGCTTGTAATTAAGGATCAAACATGAAACCTTAACAAGAATCCGTTAGAAGATGCGAATAACAAAAACAAGATAAACATAACACCAAGATGTAATGTGGTTGGATCGTCAGGGCCATGACATACGTCCACGTGTAGAAAGCAGAGACTTCTTTATTATAACTAAAAGTGTTTACGTAGATGTCACCCCAAAGGTTCATAGGTTGAATGAAACCTAGCTACAATATTTATAGATACAAACTAGAAATCTTAATTCTAATATAACTCGACTAAACAATGATAAGCACTAAATTTAAAATTTCAGTTTCAAATTTTATCCAAACATTATTCAAATTTAAGCATATCCTTATCTTATTTGAATTAAGCAATTCAAATTTCAAGCTTCTAGATAGGATCCAATTTAAATTTCAAGCCAATTAATACTTTATGCATTGTCTTTAATTAATCTATCATTAAAACCATCAAACATCAAGCTTTTTTATTAATTCTAGTTTCAAATATCATATCGCTAATTTCAAGTCAAACCTAACAAATATTTTAGGCCACCCGTAATGGACATCGGGCTCCCTTCGGGTTGGCTTTGGGTTGGGGCTGAACACCACTACGACCCTTTTGAGTTGGTGTCCATCGGATCCTCCAAACCGAGAGAGTAATGGCAGCTTTTTGTTTTTTTATTTTTTTTGTTTTTTATTTTCTTGTTTTGTAGAGAGTAAGGAAAGAGGAAAATATCTGGGTTGTTTGGGTTAAGTGCTACGTGTGTTTTAGGTTGAATTTGGGTTGGGAAGAAAAAATTAGAAAAGTTTATTTGAAGGGTGAGGTGATATTCGGGTTGGTTTGGGTTTAAAAAGGTGCTATTCATGGTCTTATTAGACATGAGTAGTGGTCATCCCAACCAAATCAACCCAAATGCCACACCATCTACCACATCACTTTTTTTCTTTTTCTCTCTCTTACCCAAACAACCCATATATTTTATTTATTCATACTCTCTCTACAAAACAAATTAAACAGATAAAAGAAAGAATCTTCGGGTATCCTCAAGCGTGGGAAGCCGAAGAGAGAAAAAAGGAAGGAAACCCGGAATGGGGGTAACGGTGAACCCACCAGTACCCAAATAACCCAAATAGCTTCAGGCTTACCGCTAGTCCGCTACGCATGGCTTTATGTGGGATCGAGCTCTGGTTGAATTTTCATGTAGAGTAATTGTTGGTTAATGTGGCATTAGTTTTTGCTTTCATTCTTTCTATATCTTTTGGTGCTTCATCTCGGAGCCCTTTTGAATTTGATATTCCAATTTTTATAAATCTAGCAAGATTTGCCTTAAAAGCACAAAAACCAAAAAATAAAATAAAACCTATATTTGGTTTCTAAATGCGTTTGACAACATCCGAGAAAGATTGGGTTTTAAAGGTGTTGTCACTCTTCAAATTTTATAGAATTTAAAGATTGGGTTTTCATTAATTTTGGATATAATTAATCCTTAATGTTTTGTGTGTTTTTCGAGAGATTCGACGATATATAATGTGTTCAAAATAGGCTGCAAGCCCTGCAAATGCTTATAACCATACGAGAAGGGAGTAAGTAAACATTTAATGAGTTTATAACCATGCAAATGCAAGGGCTTAAAAACTTCATGGATTTAGTTCAAGTCCTACCCGTGAGTAAGAGGAAGGATTCGTATTCTAAATTCACTAAACTTGTATATAAGTACGACCTGCAGACATAAATATATCTCTGAAAACCAAACTTTTCTTGTGACATGCAAGCCACTAACCTGAACCCCTTTTCATAAATTAGTATCTTGAAATTAAACTACTCATGTTTGAATCAGTCGTAGGGATTAGTTTTCAGGAACCGTTTTAGTGTTTTACTGAAACTTTTTACGAACATTGAAAGTAGTAAAACTTATAATAGAAAATTACTAAAAAAGATTCATCGCACTTAAAAATTCCATATATTCCATTGATTTATAAATCAAGGTCTTGTCACTTGAATTATATTATTAATTATTAATATTAATTACTATTATTATTATTATTATATTATAAAGCAACCGCGGAGGCTGTATACATCGACAAGATTTGTTAAGATCTTTAGGTGATTAATACATGCATATAGAATTGCTATTCTAAATACAATTTTCTACTTCAGCCACGTGTCCCTTCTAACATCGATTGTTACGTAATCTTTAGTTTACTTTACTTATTTTTGTAGTTTTTATATTTAGAATATTACGATAATCATAGCTCTTAACACCGTGGATAATATAAAAAAATTAATATTAATTTCTATATATAATAGTTATAATTCATGTTTGAGTTAATTACAAGAATAGTATTGATTTTCACTTTTAGTCATTTAACTTTAAAAATTACGAAAATAGTCACCGTGCTTGTCATTTTGTTTCACTTTTGGTTTTTTACACTAACTGGTGTTAACTTTAACCGTTAGTCAAAGAGTATTTTCGTTTTTTTTACATATTGTCAGAGTTTACTCCGTTCTTCTAATTTTGTTCATTAACGAGTTTATTTATTACCCCGCGTTGCTGCGGGTCTTAAGGAAAATAAAATATACTTTTTGAGCACATATATTTACAACTAATATAGAGAATAAGTTAAATATTTAAAATTGCATGAAAATATAATTACCTTTGTCTTAATTATTATTGTATACAACCAATTTTATTTTTTTTAAAAAAATACAATCAACTTTTATAATCTTCTCATTGTATGCAAGCTATGAACATTATGGAAAAGTTCATTGTATACAATGGTAGCTAAATATTAGACACAGAAAAAAATTGTTTACATACAATAAGAGAATTATGAAAGTTGATTGTATTTTTTTAAGAATTTAAAGTTTGTTTTATAAAATGATAATTAAAACAAAGTTGTTTGTACTTTCATGCATTTTGCCCTTTAAACATTGTAAGAAACATAAAAATTTGACATCTATGAAAAAGGTTTAATTTTTTATATTTACCCTATGAAATGTATTTTTGTAAGTATTATGATTTAAAATGTTTTTTTATGAATAAAAATCGTATTATAAAAAACAACAAGAGCATCAAACACCTTTATCTGAAAAGAAATCGTATTTTCAAACCAAGGATATGGGCAACCTCCGCCCACCGCTTCAAGCCTTAAATCGAGAGTTTAAAACTTCGATTTGAAGGAAGAAAACACAAACAAATCACATATGGTGCGATGGAGGTGGTGTCTGAGCTATCTTTAATTATCCATCGGCCTTGAATTTATATTCAAATCTGAACCACCGATTTATCTTCAGTCGACCTCCATTTATCGACCTTCAACGGCCTTTGGGGCATCACTGGTAAAACCTCTAATCGCATGAGAGAGAAGGATGGGAGGGGGTAGGGTCGCAGGTGGTAGGCGCCGACGGATGTGGTAATGATGTCCGCGTATCAAGGCATGGTTTAGTGGTGGTGCTAGGGCGGCGATGGAGGTGTTGGACCGGAGCTGTGGTGGTCCAGAATGGTGAAAGGGCTGGAAATGTTTGAAAATCATAATAGGGGTAGCGATGGTGGGAGGGGAGGGAGTCGGTATCACAGAGAGAGATTGCTGAAAGTCCCTAGAGATTCCAAGGGTGAAACACACATTAAATTGGATCTTTGTTAATGGAAAAGAAAATTAATAAACGGTGTTTGGTAACAAGTTTAAAGGTAACCTTTAAATGGAGTTGGTTGGAAATTATTATAACAGGGAAAATCTGTTTGGAAATGAGGATAAGACATGAAATGACCAAAATACCCTTTCTGACGATCAAAGTTAACATTAATTAGTGTAAATGACCAATTTGTAATTAACTATTCATGTTTTGTAATCAACATTTCATGTTTGTAAAAAATCCACTTTAATAATCTTTTACTTTGATTTCAACTTTGTATGAATTACAGACTTATAGTTATCATTATTAAAAAAAATTAAAACATATAATTTAACACTTATCTACAGTCCTAAGGGTTGTGGTTATTATTTATATTTATACTACTATATAAACTATTTAACACACACACTCTCTCTCTCCTCTTACTCTTAAAATTTCTTAACATTCAATCAACAATAAATCTCACCCTTCTTTTTTTCAAAATTAATCTCATCCACTCATTCTTTATATTTCACTTTCCTAATTTACTTTAACTTTTTATTTATTTAAAATATATTGTTCCACTAACACACTCACACACACACACACAATTACCCACCCACATCAATATAATTTTCAAAATCTTATTAACTTTTTCTACTTATTTCGTAATATAGATCTTTTTTCTTATTTTAATATTTTAAAAATTAAGAAAATAGTTGATACAAATATAAGAATATTGAAAAAAACGGACATGTTGTTGAAAATTTTCTCGTAACATTGAATCGCACGAATAACATATTATTACATTTTTTAAAATGACATCTCGCAAAACAGAAACTATTTGACGTCGTAGCATTGCGCTGCTACGATGCTAGTTTTCTTTATTTATTACATACTAAAATAAGTTTTTAAAAAACTTACTAAAAATAGCTCAAACTTAAATAAAGATTAACTAGCTTAACAACTTTTGTGTATAAATGTATATATGATATATATATACGCGGAGGATAATTAAAGTCAATATGTAATCATGATCCTTGTGTTTTGCAAAAATTATGGATCAAAGAGAATAACATGTCAATTTCGGTGATTTTGAAAATGTACACTAACTAGGGATGAGAAAAAACATATTATCTCGAACTAAACTAGAACCGAACAGGACAACCGATTTACATGTCATTTCCCGGTTCTTGTAATTACCCAGAACCGTAGGAACCTGAACCGGAAACGATTGGTATATTTCAGTTCACTTCTAGGTTCCAAGCTTTTTCGATTTTAGTGTTTTCTAGTTATGGCTGGTCTTAGCCCGAGCTCATCCCTACTTACACACTTGGATTTTTCATTCTTCCTGAGTATGAAAACATTTAAGACAATATTTAAGACAGGTGATGCTACAAGCATATATTATCCTTAAATTATATCTACTCAACTTAATATTTTAGTTTGTTATTTACAAGTATTGTAAATGTTAATTTTGTTAGAAATTTTAATTTATTATTAAAAAAGTATCATGATATAACAAAATCTAACAAACAAATTTACAATCCTTTACTCGTCAACAAAATTATATGTTACTTTAATATTTTAAAATTAATTTTAATATTTATATTACCACTCTGGATAATTTCAAAAAAATTAATATTTTTTTATAAAATTTTCCTATTTTATTATCCTACTTACTATACGATAATACATGAGATCCACTAATTTTCTCTGCCTATATACTCTCTCTATTTTAATATATATCTTGGTTCAATAAGTAAAATTTTAGATAAAAACATTTAGTAAAAGATTATAGAATCTTTCTTTTAATTTACCATATCAATGACCTTTTTCTAAACTTAAATATATCATTTAATACCCCCACTTAATTTTATAATATCATATTTACTCTTCTAAACTTATATATAAGCACATACACTTTGCTAATGAATCACGACCATAATTTAGTTAATATTTGATAAATTTAAACCGTATGATACAAAGAATGAGAAAGTGTATGTGTATATAAGGGCGAACATGCCAATATATGTTGTTGTTCTAATAATATTAACGTATTAAAAAGTTCATGTGATTTATCCGAACATTGGATATTATAAAAAGTTATTGTAGTGAAATCTTTTCCAAGTCATATAAAGAAAAACAAGTGACAAAATGTTGTAACAAACTGATGTTGAGATTAAATAGAAAATTACATATCTGTCTTTTCACCAAATAATTTTCTAATTATCACAGTGTATTCATACATGACAATATACTAGTATCGTACCCGCATAATGTAGCGATAATGATTATTTTCTACTGGATTCATGTTCTTTTCAAGACATAGAGGTATGATATTTATGTAGTACGGCGATGACGAATCATTTCAGTTTGGTAACATATATATTTTCTTTCTTTTTCTTTATTTTGTTTATTTTTCTGCTCTCCATAAACTCTTTTATTAGTTTTAAATTAAATTCTAAGAACAATAAAATTACAAAAAAAGTTTCTACTTATAAAATATGGTAAAATGCATTAAAATAAAGGATGTAAATTAGTAATTTGAAACTATTTAAAATTAAGAGATTAAGAAAATAGAGTAAATAATGGATAATTATATTCAATTTTATTTTGGTTATATGAGCTATTTAAAGTTGTTCATAAATTATGGTTATAAGTTATTGAAGTTTATGAATTGTATTTATACACATTTTCTAGTAATTAAGTTAATATATTTATTATATTATGGAATATTTAAAATAAAAGGTTTGTTAATGAAAATATATTTTAATAATTAGGTTAATTAATATTGACTTGATTTTTTTAAATATCGAAGGTTTAGTTATTACTAGCATCGTACCCGCGCAATGCAGCGGTAGCGAATAGTTTTCTTCGCGATTATCACAAAAAATGTTTTCTTCGGGAACATGTCCATTTTTTTCAATTTTTCTTTTATAGTTTTATTTGCATCAACTGTTTTATTAATTTTAAAAATAAATTCTAAAACACATTAAAATAAGTAAAAATATTTATATTTATGAAATAAGGAGAAATAAGTTAATACTAGTATTTTAAAAATTATGTTAATATAGGTGGGTGATAGTGTTTGTGTGAAAATAGATTTTAAATAAATAAAAAATTAAAGTAAATTAAGAGAGTGTGGAATTGTTGAATATTGAGTGGATATGATTAATTTAAATAGAATAGAAGGTCAAGATGTTGTTTTGATTGAATTTTAAGAACTATTAAAATTAAGAAGGAGAGAGAGTGTTAAATGGTCAGGGCCGGTCCAAAACTAATAAGGGCCCTGGGCGAAAACAAAAAAAAGGCCCCTAAAATAAATACACATTTAGAATGAAACACCTCACATAATTAAATTCTTAGTTTCATTATTTGATCAATAAAAAACTATATATTAAATCACGAAGAGCAATTCCTCGTATTTCAATCCTCTTTGAAATTATAGCCGGGCACTGCGAATAAAGCTCATGCTAAATCACGGTTATACGAATTTACAAGAAATATTAAAGCTCCGTGGAACAAACAAATAACATAGACTCTCGGAAATTCACTCATTCTTTAGGCTTCACATGTAGTGGTTTTGCTTTAACGAATCAATTCTTTAACTGGATTGAAGACTTATACATGGTATAATCGGAAACATCGTATACGTGATACCCAATATACTTTATAGATTATCCTATTAAAATTGAACTACAACTACAATTACGAGTCTTGCTTCGTTTCTCATTGTTATTTGTTCCAAAGAAAATATACTCTCTTCTATATGAACTTTGAATTTATAATTCTTAGTAAGCATTTGTTATTCATATTTCTTTACCAAGAAACATACGTAAAATATGAAACCAAAACTATAAAATTTCACAAGCAGTATAACTACATATGCAAACCCATCACCAGCATTAGCATATATAAACAATTTCACAAACATAACTACACAAGCAACAAAGATTAAATAGGAAATCCAAACTACACATAACTACACATAAACTATGACTACGAATCAGATTCATATAAGATAACCACAAAAATTAGGAATTTGAGATAAAGAAAATTTTTATACCTGCTTGCGATTGCGACTAACGATGTTGCCGATTCTAAGTTTGATTAGCATATGACACATCTGTCGATTAGCGAGTAACGATCTGTTGGTTTCTTTGATTTTGAAATTAGATACTGAAATAAAGAAGCATCCCCGTTCGTTTATTGATTTGCGAATTACGATAAACAAAAGCACGTCGTTTGGTTTTTTTTCTTTTTTTTGGAAATTGCATTTGCATTAATTTAAAAGGAGCGTCTATTAACTTCCTTTGTTTATTTTACTTTTCAAATTATAACCGGCCATTGCATCTGTTGGGCCTTTCTCACATAATTAATTTCATGGGCTCATTTCTTCATTGACTTACATATACACATTACACACAGACATATATTTATAAAATCTGGGCCCCTATTTTCTTTGGGCCCTGGGCGGTTGCCCTTGTGACCCAGGCCCAGGGCCGGCCCTGTAAATGGTTTATATTAGACATGGGCAAAATCGGTCCTGGACCGGTCCTGGACCACAGCCGGTCCGGTCCGGTCCGGACCTAGTCGGTCCTGAGCCGGTCCGGTCCTCGGCGGACCGGTCTTCGCGTAAGACCATTTCGATAAATTCGGTCTTCGGGCGGTCCTAGACCACTTCCGGACCGGTCCAAGTCCGGACCGGTCCGACTTCGGTCCTGGACCGGTCCGTTTTTCGTTCGGGTATTTTTCCGGTTCGGTTTAGATATTTCCGGGTTTTTTTTAGTTTCGGTTTAAAATTTTTCGGTTTTCGATTCGTTTTTTTGTTTGAAAAAAAAAGTGACTTGTTAATTTAAAAAAAATGCAAGTTATAAACTATAAAATATAAACATATATAATTGCAAGTTAATAAAAACATATAAATAACATTGCGATACAATTACAAAATAAAATTACATATTGTTGAAACTTAATTTATTTTTTTAACAAGAAAAGGGAACTCTAGCAATGGAGCTTCGGCATTGCCATCACCCCAAGTTAGAGACCCGAAAAATACATATTGTTCGAAAGAAATAACGTCACAAAATATAAAGAGACAACTACTAAAATGGATAGTCGGAATTGAAATACCAATAGTTGTAACTATCGTCGGTATATGGCACATGCCCATAATAGGCGACTTCGTTCGAGTGGACGTTGGATGATGAACCCGCGTTCATTCTATTTTGAGTGTCGTCAACGTATTCTTCGCCGGGTTCGGGTTCTTCAGTTTCAGCTTCAGTGTTAGTGTTTGATGTTCCCGATGCGAAGTCCCTGTTGTAATCGTCTTCCATAATCGCTTCCTCCAAATTAGTTAAGCCTTCTTCGAGATCTGCATCGTTTTGACATCTTTCCATAGAATCATAGTAGTCCTTAAGCATCACGGCCATTTGCACCGACTCGGCCTTCAACATACACCGTCGTGCACTTAAAATCCTGCCACTAAGAGAAAAACAACATTCCGAAGCTACGCTACTAGCTTGGACGGTTAGTACGTCCCTAGCCATACGGGCTAGGATCTTAAATTGACCAACGTTTTCTCTTTCTTGCCACCATTTTAATACATCAAATTGTGTAAAATCTTCGGTGCCAATATAACTACTGTAATCAGTTTCTTTATAAATGGAAAGTTCGTCTAAAGACGATTGAACTCGTGTACGTTTTGATTGAGATACATTTTGAAGCCAAGACGATCCAATGCTAAAAGTAGTGTTTGGCCGAGAAGCCGATGCTTGTGAAGTCGAAGACCTCGGGGTGGAAGCAAGTTGTCCCCGTGGTGCACATTCATTATCATAAATCATATATAATTGTTTAACACTATTTTCAAATTTAGATATACTTATCGTAATCTCATCTGGAGATTGACCCAATGCTTCCCCGATTGTAGTTAAAGATTCCGTTACACCCTTAAAATTAACAAGAGGGTTTAATGCCGAAGCAATCAAAAAAATTGTTGGAAACTCTTTAAAATATTTTATAAGACTTTCACACATTTTGTTGGTAATCATATCCCACCTTTGATCCAAAGAACCAAAAGCCTTTAATGTTCTTAAAATTTCACAAACACTTATCATAGCGGAGTGAGATGATGGAAAATATGTTTGTGATAGCATTATTGTGGCTTGATACAAAACTCCCAAACCGATGTGTAATTCTTCTAAAATAATCCAATCAGTTTCCGTAAGTACTTCATATAATTGGGGTAGGTGTTCTCGATGATATTCGGTAAGTAAATCCTTATTTTGTATCAAACGCCCTATCATTTTATAAGTCGAGTTTCATCTCACGGGCATATCTATGAGAGGTCTCAAACATCTTCTTCTTTTTGTTTTACAAAAATGTTCATATTTTTCGAACGCGACTGGTCCGCTTTTAAAAATTGTCTCATTTAATCTTCTAAATTTCAAAAGACAAGTTTCCATAGCCCCCAAACCTTTTTGGACCGCGAGGTTGAAAATATGACAACAACAACGTACATGCAAAAATTCCCCGTCACATATTGGGTTTAAAACCCGTTTCAATCGTCCCATAGCGTTTGTATTGTTGCTAGCATTATCTAGGGTGATTGAAAGTATTTTTTCTTTTATTCCAAAACCGTTAAAAATCCTTAATAAAATATCGTAAATTTGTTCACCTCCATGCGGGTGAGGAAAGTTTTCAAAAGCAATAATACGTTTTTGCATAAGCCATGTATTAGGGTCTACCCAATGTATCGTAACACAAATAAATGAATAATGGGTTATATGTGGAGCGGTCCAAATATCGGTGGTTATAGAAACTCTACCATCGAATCTAGTAAAGAATTCCTTTAAGTCTTGATATATTATTTTCCATTTTGTCATAGCTCTACGTTTAAGAGTTCTTCGACTTACAGAGGAATAATGAGGTTGTAAAGCTTTTTTGATAAAAGTTGTGACTCTTGGGCGGGAGAAGAAGTCAAATGGTAATGCTTCTTGTATTGTTAACTGCATGCTTAATTCCTGAGCTAAAGCGGCATCGAAACGCCATGTTTGACCATCAACTTGAGTTTGACTCTCAACCTCAGCGACTTGTCGCACCAAGCATTTAGTCTAATTTTTTAAAGTTTATATTAGAATAAACTAAGTTCAAGTAATGTAAACTATATTTAACTAAGGTCATGTATTTAATTCAAGTACTAAACTATATTTAACCAAGTTCATGTATTTAATTCAAGTATTAAACTATAGTTATTGATTCTAAAGTAATACGTTTGACTACCAAGCAAAGAGTGGCCAGGCAGGTCAGTCGGGGGGCAGGATCCTTTCGGTTTAAAACCTTTCGGAAAATCCAACAACCACAAGCCGATCGTGACTATTCTAGACACCACTCTCCGGGTTATATCTACTAGTATTACGATTAGAATGAATAACTAAGTTATGAATAACTAGAACTACATCAAATTGTTTTAGGCTCATGAATTCCTATAATTTCAATTTCATGAATTCCTATATTTTCAATTTCATAAATTCCTATAATTTTAAATTCACAAATATAATAAGTTGTCCACCAATATTTTCAATTTCATAAATTCCTATATTTTCAATTTCATGAATTCCTATAATTTTAAATTCACAAATATAATAAGTATTTAAATAAACTAAACTTAAATATAAAAAAACTATAATTTAAATAAACTAAACTTAAATATAAAAAAGAATACTTACTAAATGCCGAGCGAGAGAAGAATTAGAGCCGGATAATATTCCTCCACAATGCGTACACTTCGCATATTTTTTGTTATTTTGTTTGAGTTGCACAAAATCCTTCCAAATTTCCGCAACTCGATTTGTTTTTGGAACTTCTTCGTACGGGAGATTTATATTGAAATCACTTCGACCCGCTTTCAAATTGCTAGATCCTTCACCCGCCATTTTTTATAATCTTGATTCTTGAAGCAAATCAAAAAATTATAAGCAAATCCTTGATTCTTGAAGCAAATTATAAACAAATCCTTGAATTGGAAAAATTGCAAATTATAAGCAAATCTTGAGAGAAAGAAGAAAGAATGAGAGAATAAGTGGTTTAGAGAAGGTGTAGGAGAAAAATGACAACCAAATGGGGGGTATTTATAGGAAGAATTGAAAAAAAAAAAAATCGGAAACTAGCCGTTGGGGACCGGTTCGGACCGGCTCGGACCGGTTTGGACCGGTTCTAGACCGGTTTGGACCGAAAAAAGAGCCGTTGCATTTTGAACTTCGACCGTTGGGCATTGGACCGGTCTTGGACCGGTTCGGACCGAGTTTGGACCGGTTCGGTCTTGGACCGGTCCTGGACCGTTTTGGACCGGTTCGGATCTTGGACCGGTTCTGGACCGGTTCGGACCGCTTACGTCATTTTCGGTCTCGGTCCGGTCTTGGACCGGTTCGGTTCGGGCGGTCTTTCTTGGACCGGTCCGGTCGGTCCTCAGGGCCCATGTCTAGTTTATATAGTAGTATAGATAATGGAATCTAGAAATGTATTAACTTTATTTAATAGTTACTCCATTTAATAGTTTCCATTTGGTATATATGAAGGGTAATTTGGTAATTTCAAAGTACTTAAAATTTAAGAATTTAAGAAATTAAAAGGTCTACATGTTTTATAATATATTATATAGTATATATATGTTGACGTACAAAATTACATAACTATCTTTAATCTAATTATATATTCATTTATTGATATACTAGTTTAAATACATGTGTAAACAATGGTAACCATGATTATCTATGTAACAATATTATTTTATATTCGATTAGTTAAATATATGATTTTTTTGTTTTAAACGAATGAATAGTCGAATCGATACACTTTAAAAGACTAAAATAATTTTATATTAATTCAAGTCGACATAGAAAACTAGATAATGACATTCAAAAAGGATGTAAAATTGTAACACCCCAATTTTTTCAATAGTACTCGTAATAAATTCGGTAAAATTCATTAAACTAGGAATAGCTAAAATATGTTCATTACAATCATCCGTCAACTGTCTATCCAACACGCAGGACTTACGAAGCTAGATAATAAATTGTTTAACTGAAATTGTTTATAAAAATCAGAGTTGTAAACGTGTTGCAAAAGTGTATCTATCACACTTGAGCCTTCCCCTTATTAATACGAGACAGTTCTGAAAGATATTAACAAACACAGGTTAAGCACAAACCTTGATGAACACACAACATTCATATATTATATCAAATATCACATGCATCAAAGAATACACATCACATCAAGTATGTCACACAGACGGGTCTGCCAAACGAGCCATCTGCTCAAATATGCCACACAGCAAGGCAGGCATTTGCCAAATGAGCCAGCTGCTCAAATAACCATCATGGTATCATGTATGAACACATATCACAACATAAGATATAAGTTAATCATGCTCACCAGATCCGCAACACAAGTATTAGTAAGCCACAAAGTTGTAAGATTAGTAGATCCGACAGTAGAAACCTATAACATGTCTTACTTAATTAATATTGAGTACATGTTCACTATTAATAACGCCTTTATATATGAATGTTGCGTGTGATATAAAACCCATGTCGTAATCGTTATCCATGTCGTAATCGTTGTCAATATTAAGGCATCCATTAATAGCCACGATGGTGAGAATGACAGAAGGAACAACATATGGGTTAATGTGGTCAATGGGCTAATGGTGGAGCCCATTAACGAAGTTAATAGCGTTGATATTCTATTAATACGGAGGGATGCTAGTGGGCCTCACAACACTTCGGAAAGCCCAACAACTTCATTTATCAATTCCGAAAATCCTTCAATTCAGTCCCAAGGTTTTAAATCCCTAAACGTTAGATCGGTGTCATAGTAAGGGACGAGACTGTAACTGAGATATCGAAAAAAAGGAAGGGTTATTGTAAACTCGATAGAGTTTACATCGCCTGTTGAGGTTCGTTCAAGTAAAGATTCACAAGTCAGGTCGGGAATCCCTGTTTCGAAACCAAGGTCACAAAGAACGAATTCAAATGGAGGACAACATAAGGAAGTTGAGGGGCACGAGATTTCAATATCCAAACTCAATTGGAATGGTACAGGGAAGTTAAGTTTCCATGTCATTAAGAAAATGGAAAGAGGAAAAGGCAAACAGTTAAATGGCACAAAGAAACCATCAAAATCAAATAATTTGAAGATGTGTAAAAAGGGAGCAGATCTTTCAAGCACCTCAAATTCTACTGAGATCTCAAAAAAAAATGGGGGAAAAGGTGGGCTTTTTCAGTCTGCCATCTTCGAACCAGTAACCCGGTTCTGATTGGTAAGTTGCTCATTACTGCTATTTCTATAATGAAGATATTGTCAATTAATATACGAGGGCTTGGGGGTAAGGGTAATAGGAACTGGATTAGGAATTTATGTTGCAAAGAGAAACCAAATGTAATCGTGTTACAAGAAACGAAAATCATTGGTATAGAAGAATCGTTAGTAGAATAGTTGTGAGGTAATTCAAACTTTCAATTTGTTGCGGTCAATGCTAGGGGTAATTTGGGTGGATTGTTAACCATATGGGACCCGTCAATGGTTACTGATGTAATAGCTTGTGGGAAAGATAATTATATAGCTATTAAACGGAAATGGCGTGGGAGGGAGGAATGTGCAGTAATCAACGTTTATGGACCTCACATAACCGATAAGAAAAGGGAGCTGTGGGCTAACTTAAGTGTCCTATTACCAAGTTGTGGGGATAAAGTCATTCTAACAGGTGACTTTAATGAGGTGAGAAACGAAAATGAAAGATTTAATGCCATTTCAAACCAATCAAACATGAAGGATTTCAATGATTTTATTGAAGAAAACAATCTGTTGGAATTACAAATGGGTAACAGGAAATTCACTAGAATATTAGATAACGAGTCTAAGTTTAGTAAGCTAGATAGATTTCTAATATCAGATGGGGCAGCACAATTTTGGAGTTCTTTATCTTCTAAGGCATTAGAAAGGAAAGAATCGGATCATTGTCCTATTTTGTGCTACGATAACTACCAAAATTCAGGGCCAAAACCATTTAAATATTTCAATTGTTGGCTGCAAAATCCTGAGTGTGAAATGATCGTTAAGGAGGCGTGGGAAAAACAAGTTCAGTCGAACAGTATGGATTGGATATTTTTACATGAAACTCGGAAACGTAAAGGTAGCATTAAAGGAATGGTCGAAAAAGGGTTACGGCAAACTAGATGCGGAGATTCTGGGTCTAAAGGAAGAAATTCTCAATTGGGAATTAAAAGGGGAACACGTAACGCTATCAGATGTTGAGAGAGAATGTTGGTTCAAGAAGATCCGGTTATGCAAAGAAAAGGACACCACCAAAAATGAAATGTTGTAACAAAAAGCAAGATTAAAGTGGCATTCGGAGGGAGATGAAAACACTTCTTTTTTCCATAATACCCTAAAAAGAAGACGACTTTCTAACAACATTGTGGGGATAAGGGTCAATGACAAATGGGTGGAAAGCGCTGAGGATATTAAACGAGATGCGGAACTTTTCTTCGGAGATTTTTACAAACAAAGAACGATCAGAAAGTTGGGGTTTCATAGTGAGAAAATCAAAACATTTGGGACAAATGAAAAAGCACTGTTAGAAGAACCATTCACGGATGTGAAAATACTCCAAGTAGTTTCAAATTGTGGAAGTAACAAGGCGCCGGGCCCACACGGTTTTAATTTCTTCTTTCTAAAACTTTTTTGGGAGCTTGTAAAAGTTGATCTTTCTAAGGCGATTAATTGGTTCCGGTCTGGAAGCAGAATTTCAAGTTGATGTAATACTTCGTTTATAGCGTTAATACCAAAGGTGGCCGACCCTTTGGATTTTGGTGAGTTTAGGCCTATAAATCTAATTGGGTGTTCCTATAAGATAATATCAAAAATTCTAGCTAACAGACTTAAAAGGGTGCTACCAAATCTTATCGGTCAAGAAAAATTAGCGTTCTTGAAAGGGAGAATGATCACTAATTGTATACTAACGGTGGCGGAATCTTGTCATGAGCTCAAAAAGAAAAAAAGAAAAAGTTTTGCTATCAAACTAGACTTCGAAAAGGTGTATGATAGTATAAATTGGGATTTTCTGTTTGATATGATGAAGTTAATGGGCTTCGGGGCCAAATGGATTGGATGGATAAAGGTATGCTTGGAATCGTCAACCATATCAGTGCTTGTTAACGGTTCTCCATCTAAGGAATTCAAACCAGGAAAAGGTTTGCGTCAAGTTGATCCGTTAGCTTCATATTTATTTCTTATCGTGGCGGAAGGTTTGAACGTGATGATGAAAGAGGCGGTAGATAAAAAAGTATTTGATGGGGTTTTGATTGGTAAAGATAAAATCCCTTTGTCTCATTTACAATTCACGGATGATACTATTATCTTTGGGACTTGGTCGAGAAAGAACATCAAGGTAGTGGTATCTTTATTAAAGCAATGGGAGGAAGCGTCGGGATTGAAAGTAAATTGGAGAAAGACTTCCTTTTTGGGGTTCGCAACAAATAGAAAGGAACAACTACTGTTTGCAAATATGTTAGGTTGTAAAATTTGTGACGATTTGTTCATTTACCTTGGGGACCCGGTTAATATATCGATGAAAAAAGTTTCACATTGGAAGAAAGTAATCAAGGGGTTGGAAGATGTTTTGAATGGGTGGACTAGTAGAACGGTTTCGATTAGCGGGAGGTGAACCCTCATCAAGTATGTGCTCTCTAGTATTCCAGTGTATTTTCTATCGATGTTCCGTGCTCCCAGTAGTATCCTCAATATTTTAGATCGTTTTAGGAGGAATTTTCTTTTGGGGAGGTTCGGGGGTGGGGAATAATAAAATGTCCATTCATTGGGTTAAGTGGGTCGATTTATTAAGAAAAAAAGAGTGGGGTGGGTTGGGCTTGGGAGATCTAGTTAACACAAGCTTGTTAATAAAATGGTGGTGGCGGTTCCGACTGGAGCCGGACTCTCTTTGGGTAAAATTCACTAAAAGCATTCATGGTAAAAGGGGGGGGGGGGGGGGTGGGATTGTAATGGATCAAAGAAATAAAAGGGGATCTGGGGGGGATTATTAAAACTGTTGGGGACCTAAGAGAACAGGGGATTTCGTTGGGGGATATGCTAAAAATAGGGGTTGGGAATGGTAAAATTACATAATTTTGGAAAGATATTTGGTTACAAAACATGCCTTTGGATGAAGAGTTTCCTAGACTCTATGCGAAGTTGGGAGCCACAAGCAAAACAATTTCAGAGATGGGGGAATGGATCGGGCAGAGATGGGAATGAGGATTGGAACAAAATGGCGGCAGGACAATCGGTAGAGTCGGAGAGGAGCTATTATTACTGATGGAAAAGCTTCAGGCCGTCACGATTCAGGAACACAAAGAAGATGCTTGGTGTTGGTGTGAGGAAGAGAACAACATCACTCGGTAAAGACAACAAGGAAATTTCTGGAGGACAGATTGTGGCAAGCTAATAGTATAGAAAGGGCAACCTACTGGTCTAAACCAGCACCGAAAAAGGTCAACATCTTTGCTTGGAGATTAGAAAGAAATAGAATGCCGGTCAGAATTAAACTTGTTGACAAAGGAATGGATCTCCCGTCGGTTTTGTGTCCAAGGTGCGAAAGTGAAGTGGAAAACTCGGAACACGCGATATTCAAATGTAATAAAATTGTTGAAGTATGGGAAGTTATCCACATATGGTAGGGGCTTCCGTATCGAAATAGTGCATCGCTATTTGATCTACACACAGCGGTTACATCGGTGGGGATCAAAAGGGGAATCAAGATTTGGAACGTGGTCTCAAGAATCGCAGCCTACTGCATATGGAAGAACAGGAACATGCTGGTTTTTCAAGGGGTGAACAGAATTGAAGAGTTGATATTCGAGATTCAAGTTCTATCCTTCCAATGGATAAGCGCAAGGCAAAAATCTGGAGTTAAATTGAATTGGGTTGGTTGGTTACTGCTGCCTTCTCAATTCAAGTAGTCTATCGATTTTTGGTTCAACAGCTGTGTTAACGTTGGCTAAAGCCAATCTCCTGTTATACTAATAATTGTTCCAGTGGGCAATTATTATAATAACAGGGTAAAAGTATAGATAGGCCTCATCCATGCCTTATGGAGAGGTGCTGTTTTGTAATTGGTTGTAATGATTCATCCTTATTTTTGATAAATATATAGCATACGTCTTTCAAAAAAAATAACGCCTTAATACTTATTTTTTATTAAGTCTTAATTCAAGGAATTATATTTTACTCCACATTCTAATTTGCGATTGGTACTTAACTACCAAATTGCGATCAACATGATAACCCAATATGTTATTGATTCAACACAATAACTCAATTTGTGATTCTACCACATCAACTAATTTGTGATTCACCATCATGGACAGATTTCAAGATTAATAGTCAATTTGCAATTCAGGAACAAGTATGAACATAAGCACACACATTGTCTTCCCAATCGGATTAAGTTCCAAACCTCACCATTTTGATTATTTCTTGTTGCAATCAATTATAAACAACATCTAGCTCCATCCTACTTAATTATTTTGATTTTAAACAAGTTACGTAGGTCTAAAATCTTGTTTTCTTATTGGTTTGTTTGACGCGTGCGTGCACACATACACATACATCTACTGCCAATAAATCAAACCTCAACCATTCAATGTCATTTCAGTCGCAAATCAAATCTTAAACCATTGAAACGAGGCTTTAATATTTCAATATGATTATTACAACAATTTGACATTCAAAGTTCCCATCCCTCAGAATCATACCTCTCGACCATCGCTCACCCCAAAATCGAGCCCAGTAAGAGTGTTTCTTCAAGATTAAATACACGAATCAATTGTAGAGTGTAGGGGTTTCATACATAATGATGATTTAACTGATTTCCCAAGGTTTGGTGAGGATTGGACTTGATTTCTGCTCCCTCTCTCGGTTGTGCTCCACGAACCAAGCACACACAAACATACGGACCTCAAGAACGGCTACAGTGAGTGTATCCTGGAACAATGTGTCATAAATAGGTATTTGTACCCTTCCTTACTTGCCCAAACCTACTTATATCTTAAGCCCACCTTAAGGACTCACTAATCCTTTTGATTATTATAAGACATCCTAATATAAGCCCAATAACAAAACCTCTATCGTAATATTAACAAAGGTAAGCCCATTACAGACCCAAAAGGCAAAAATCCTTTTTAATAGTCTTAATAATAACAATAATAATATTACCAATACACTTTGAAATTTTAACTGAAAACGGTTATTACAAAAATTCAATAACTATAAGATTTGTATTATATAATACATAAATAAGCGCAATACAATGGAATTTGTATAATATTTAATTATTGATGTAGCATTAAACCAAATAAATTTATTCCAAAATCACAAAAATTTAAAATATAAGACTTGTATTATATAATACACATATAAGCGCAATACAATTGAATATGTATAATATCTAATTATTGATGTAGCCTAAGACTAAATAAACTTATTCCAAAATTAATCTAGTGGATACGAAATTTGAATTTGAAAAATAGTGTTATCGCAAGTTAAATTGATTTAAAGTAAAAAATAGGTTCAAATTTTGACCATTCAAAGTCAAAATTGAGATATTAGGAAAAATAAATTATTAGAATTTTATTTTGATTAAATAAAAGGTTAAGATTATACGATTAAATTGATAAGAGTTATTTTTTATATTTATATTAAAAGATAAAAATATAATATTACATTAGTTAAAAATAAAATTAAAATAGTTTCAGATATTAAACATCTTCTAATATATATAAAAGACTAATTAGATTAAAATTATTAAACGATCTGAATCCTTTATTTAGTAAAAAATGTAATCTTGACCATTAACCTGTTTAGAATTTAAAAATCTATTTTGACTTTATGGAATAAAAGTAATACAAACTTAAAAAGGTAAGCTTTGGATTTGAAAAATTCGTATTATGTTGCTATTAGTTTAATTGGATATAAAATTATTCAAAATCAAATTCAAGAAATAAAATAGGATGTTGTATTTCAATGAATTTAAATTTATTTTATACGTAAAGTTTGAAAAACCAATTTTATAATTGGTTTTGGTAAATAAAAAATGTCACTAAAAATCAATTTTAAATCAAGTTTGGTTTATATGATTTACTAAAACGTTCATAATCTATATAATAAGATTTGACAACTATTTATTTTATCAAGTATTATCACAGTTTACATTTTTTATTAAAATAAAAGTTAAATAATATTTTATAAAACTAATATGATTGTTAAATTAATACAATGTATATTAATGTGAAATTTTTAATTTTAATTATAAATTAATATACATCAAATTTATTGGATGATCTCGATCATAGTTTAATAAAATTAATAGAATTGCTTAATCTTAACCATCTAGTTAATCAAAATTAGATTTTTAATTTTGACTTTTTTAGTCAAAATTGAATTAAAGTTAATAAAAGAATTACATATATGCCTTTTTCAAACATTAAATATCATATTTGTCCTCTCTAATACAAAAAATATCATATTTTCCTTTTATAACATTTAAAAATATTATATTTAATCAAATTTATAATTTTATCAATTTAAAATATTTTATAGTTATGTAAAATATAGTATTTGTCCACTCTAATTTACATATATCATACTTACCCTTTAAAATATTTTAAATTATCATATTTAACTAAATTCTTACTTTTATCATTCTAAAATTATTTTATAATTTTTATAAATTAATTTTAATGATAATAAATAATGCTTAACTTTATTGCCCTGAATTTTAACAATAATGATAAATGACTTACACTAAAAATACAATCGCGTATCTTTGTATCATGATACTTCATTTCTGCCGTCATGTTTTCCCTCCCCCTCACGTATATTTTTTTTACCGTGGTCAGAGTATTGATGTTGTATCTCGTCATTTTTTTTAATTCTCATTTCATTCGCGTTTTATTATTATTTAATATATTTTCATTAATGTTTAATATTTATTATCTTTTAAATTAACCCGTGTATCACACGGGTATTTAGTCTAGTCTTCTAATATAAGACTAATTTCAATCATATCTATTAGATAATCATAGTTATTGAATCTAGATAGAAATTTAATTATCATATCTTAACATTAATTTTAATAAAAATTAAAATTCATTTTGATTTTCTTTATCAAAACAGAATTCAAATTTGACTTTAACTTTTATTAGAGATATATTCATATACTATATTAAAAATCCGTATAATACACGAGTTGGTTTAAAAAATAATAAACATTAAACATTAATAAAAAGATATTATACTATTATAGAACGTGAATGAAATGATAATTTAAAAATGACAATAAACAACGTAAACACTTAGACCACGGTGGAAATATCGACACACGGGGGTTTCATGATATGAATAGATGTGATTATATTTTTTGTAATAGTCATCAATCATTATTGTTACAATTAGAGCGGCCAGGTTAAACGTTTATTGGTTATAGTTAAAAATTTAAATCGATTATAAGATATATTACAAATATAAAACTAAAAATTTAATTAAATATAATATATTGATCTATTATAAAGGGTAAATATGATATTTGTAAATTAAGGCGGGTAAAATACGATATTTTGAGGTTTAAGAGGACATTATATGTAATTATTTTAATAACTTTAATTTATATTAAAGTCAAAATAGAATCCAATTTGACCAAGAAAAGTTAAAATTAGATTTTAATTTTTATCAAAATGGATGACTCGCATTTAATAATTATAACTTTTATCTAAATTTAATAGTTAGGATTATCTAACAAATATAATTGAAGTTAGTCTTTTTATATTAGAATATGCCTTCTTAAACCCTAAAATATGGTATTTACGCATAATTTTTTTACAAATATCATATTTACTCTTTATATTTCAAAATGTTATATTTAATCAAATTCTTAGTTTTATAATTCTAAAATATTATATAATCATTTTTAAATTTCTTTATTATTGTAACCAGTAAGCGTTTAACCTTATTGCTCCTAATATTTACAATAACGATCGATAATTTGTACAAGAAATACAATGACGTTTCTTCGTAACATTAAACCACATTTCTGCCGTCACGTCTACTGTCCTCCTCGCAACGACGTCTCCACCGCTGGTCTGAGTGTTATCTTTGATATTTCTTGTAAATCTATAATAAGTTATAGAACTGAAAAATATAAACATATCATTCATGTATAAAAATATTTGTACCATCATATTGCAAACGGATAGTACTTTAAATCGTGTTTTTATATGATTAAATTTAAGTAATATACTTTTACCTTGTATTTTATCTCATATTAAAATTTAATCTAAATAATCTCTTAATTTAGAGTCAAACTTGAGTTTTAATTTAAACCAAAACTCAAAACTCAATTTTAATTTTGACTACTTAGAGTTAAAATTGAGTTTTCAATTTAAAAAAAATATTTTGAAATTAATATTAAAGAATAGGTTAAAATTATCTAATTAAATTGATTAAAATTAGTTTATTTTATATTATGACAAACAGATTTGATTGTTGAATTAAAATAAAACGTTAGTAAAGAAAATACAATTATTAGCTTATCTCAAGCTAATTAAAGCCCTATAATAAACATTCCTACTTCACGGGCTACTAATCAGCTACCCAAAAGGCTACTAAAAGATTGGATCATATTTTGCTAGCCAATACCGGATACTAGACATGGGCCCCGAGGACCGACCGGACCGGTCCAACGAAAACCGGCCGAACCGAACCGGTCCAAGACCGAAAGAGAG